>VXAY01012530.1:3231640-3372223 GCA_013399855.1 Oxyruncus cristatus | reverse complement strand
CTGGGGGGAGGAGGGAGAACACGGAGGAACGAGGTGGGGGGCAGGGGGGAGAAGGTGTCGTGTTTTAAGACTGTTTTATTCTTTTACTCTTTAGCTCTTATTCTGTTAACAATGTATTTAGCTTTTAGTTTGTTAATAATAAATTTAAGTTCTACTCCCACTTTGAGTCTGTTTTGCGCATGAAAATTAGTTAGTAAGCAAGTCTCCCAGTTCTAATCTCTGCTCAGGAATTTTTTGACTGTTTTTTTTTTTTTCTCTCCTCTGTAGAGTTGCACAGGGAGGGGGAATGTAGCAGCTCTTAGTGGGTATTTGGAATCCAGCCAGGGTCAAAACCACGACACTCCAACAGACAGCACAGCACTCCATTTTCTGGGGCTGGTCTGATAACCGGTTTGTCAGTTTTTCTGAACAAGTCGTTGCCAGTCACACAGGTCTTCCTCTTTCTGATAGTGATGTGTATCTCCAGTCCTCTCCCTTCTGCTTTGCCTTCTGTCTGCAGATCATTCTCCCTTCTGTTCCCATCATCTCACACAGTCTTCTGCACACTGGCCTCATTTTTCCTCTGACTCTTCTCTTTAATCTTTTTTTGTGTTTTGGGCTTGGGCTTCTTTTTGGTTGGGGATTTTTTTTTTCTCTTTTTTTTTCCCCCCCATAATGTTTTTCCTTATTCTTCAACAAATCTTTTCATCAGCTGTTTCTTTTATCCTTTTTCCCTTATCACAGCACTTTCCCCACTTCCCACCAAGGAACCTGCCTCATACAGAAAAAGTTCCAACTTATGATAGCTCTCTCAGAGTTTTGATTTAGATAGTTCAGGCATTGCTATTTATTTTATAGTGCATTTCAAAAATTCCTATTTAATAGCTGTTGGGTTAGGGCTAATTATTAGTCACTTGCATACATCTGTTAAGTTTACAGCAAGCTACAATAGATTATTTGAATTTCTGGTGCCCTAGGACAATACTAGCTTATAGATCGAAGCATTCTTGCAGAGTGCTACAAGATTGCATCATCAAGCTCTTTTGGAGATGAATATTTTCATGCCTCAGTACTGCATTTCATTTCATTATCAGCCAAATCTTGCTTGCTTTATTCTCTTGGTACCTGCATGTCAGTGTTTGCAGGATGAGCACTTTGCATTCCAGTGCAAATCCAAATGCAATTCAATGATTTGCATTCGAGCAAAACAGTGAAGCATTTGACACCGTGGTATGCATCAATCAACTCTGAAATTAACATGGACTTTCTCCCCTTAACCTTTCTATCTTGTAGCAGTGCTACTGTATTCTGTGTTTCTAAAGAAAAATTACAGCAGCAAATTTGTCCAAATGTCAGGTCCTATAGATTTGATGCTGCATTGTGCCTAAAATCAGTGAAAATAGAATTATGCCAAGCCAAAACCATAAAATTTTAAATGTTTCTCTCATTAATTTTAGACATAAGATAACCATCCAGTTTCACTAAAAATCACTGAAATGCTACTGTCTTTTAGACAAAAAGGTTTTATTTTTTCATATAAAGAATATAGATTAATGTTTCATCATAAACGATGGTAATTTTGAAAATCCTCAAGACAATTCTACAGTGCATCAAGAAAAAAAGGGCAAAATCCTCTCCAGAAAGAAAGAAGACATTCTTGACTGCTTTTTCTATTCAGAAAGCTGGGAACTGCTGAGCATGCACAGGATCCTCCCAGGCCTCTTTATGAAATCAGAGACATAGGCTTTCAAATCTGGTGGCACCCAGCACATTCTCCAGCTTCTCACCCAGACAATGCACCTTCATCTGCCTTCGCTGAACTACCAACAGTTTGGTTTTACCCCTGCTACACTACATTAAGATTGCAGTGACTATGCTGCCCTGGTCCTCTAAGAATCTGATTCATTTCTGCTAACTTTTCAGCTATTTGTTGAGATATCTTCAGGCATCTGAGACCCCTGTGTTGCCTAAGTGACTTTCTCATAGATATGCAGCATAGCTGTCTCTGATAGCTGAGTCATCTATGCATGAACAACCCTTGGTGCAACTCCTAATTCTCCAGAGTTTCAATTTTGCCTCATCAGCCACCACAGGAGCTTTGCATCTGGGGGAATACGCTCCTGGCAGGTGATTCTGTGAGAATCAGACATAGCCTTTGAAAGTTCCTGCTGCTGTCCACTTATTTTGTCTCTTCAGTGCAATGAAAGAGAAATAGAAAGACAGACTGAAGGGATTTCAGACAAGAAACTGCTCTTAGGTTAGGTAGGGCTGAGAAACAGAGAGAGGTTTAATAGGGTCAGCCCTGAGAGCTGTTGGATGGGGATGGCATGGGAAGAGACTGGTTTGCACCTGGATTAAGGATAAAGCAAAGATAGAAAAAACCCTGATTATAAATGGAAACAATATAAAAATGGAAATCAAATACAAAACTCAGTAAAAAGTATGTGTCAGCTTCATTTCCTAGAACTTAACATATTAAACAATGTGACAGATTCTTATCAGCTTCATAAATCTGTCTTGTGGAGTTCACTCTGGTACTTACAATGCAATTGCTATTGCAGATTTATTTTGCATTTCCTCACTAACCAAAACAATCCTAGGTAACAACCTCTCCATAAAATATTCAAGTTTCTATTTTCTTTCCTAAGTAACAAACCAGGTCATTGTTCCCTTCCTGCATAATAGACCAGCTTCTTTATAGCAACATATCAACAATGCTACTCATCTAAGTCTTCTTTTGCATTTTTTGTACCATTTGCAAAGCTGAAAAATCTAGTAGAGAATACAGAGTATATATGAAATACTTGCACAGTTCTTCATCACAGAAGTGGAATGGTACTCATGCCATGTAGTTCATATACCCCAAAACAGACCCCTTGGATTTCACTTTTTGATTCACTAACATCTTCATGACTAGTATCATCCATTCGATAAGATCAACTCATATCAGAATAACAAATGTTCTAATTACATGAGGACTTCCAAGAAAAGGTTAACTTTTGAGCATGTTCTCCCCAGAAGTGAGGCATGTACCCCTGTAATTCTGATGAGTCTTGTAAATATTCAGCTACCTCACTTATTAACTAAGCACTAAAAAAGACATCTGCAGCAATTTCAGTAAAAATGGGATGATCAAAAGATGATCAAAAATCACAGTTCATTTTAAGTCTACTTGGCTTTACCCTGCTGCAATTCTGATGGAATTCTGTGGCTGAAAAGATAACCAGACTTTGTCTTGCTTTCCATATTGACACAAGCTATGACAGAATTTTAGTCTCACTTACTGAGCACTGACGATTTCATTGTGCTGTGTATTCTCTAGAAAGAACTGTTTCTCAAGAATGAGGATTCTGTTGCTGCATGGAAGCAGAAAAAGTTACTTTTCCTGAACCAAAGCAATGATAAAAGATTTAGAAAGTTCTCATACTCTCAGTGGTGACAACCATGGAATAAATTTGGCTAAGAGAACTAACCTAGTTCATTTCATTTTTCTGTGGTTATCTGATGGTGAAGAGGACAAACTCTTCAAAGGGGACTTCACAGGGCAAATAGAACTGAGTTCATGTATAAATGAAAGAGTGAATTTTCTTCATATAAAACACTTTTGCAAGAATGCCACTAACAAATCTATCTTCAGTTGATATCAGATATGTACCATGACTGCAATTTGGAAGACAGAATGATGTTATTACTGAGGTTTTTTTGAGTTACCCTTGAAGATTCAAGAAGCATTGATGTAGCTTTTATTGTTTTGTTTATTTTCATTTCTAATGACATTAAACTCATGATTTATCCTAACATCAGAAATGTGTAAAAAAGCAACAAGAAAATATATTAATTACTTCTGGAAGACAAGTTAGAGTTCAGTGTGTATCCAGTGAAAATAGTAGGATTTTTTTTCAAATGTAGAATTATGGCAATTGTGTCTTATTACTTGGCATGTGCTGTACATGGTGAGTTATCTATGCTTAAAAATGTGGATTGCCTAGAGAAGCCCTCCTTACAGGAGTAAAACTAATCATGAATGTACTGGTATAAACCACAGAAGAGACATACATATCATCTCAAGAGTCTGAAAAATTGTGAGATGCCTTTCCTCACCATTCTTTTAAATGAAACAGACATTTTCTACAATAATAGCTTTCTAAACAGAATACTGCGATGTTCACTTCCAGTTATGCAGTAAGTTCACTGAGATTAGCCCAGCTTCACAAGCAACTCCCTTGGAATCTTAAAGGAAGAACTGGCAACCCTGGACACTGTTCTCTTCCACCCCACCCCCACTGACTCTCCCCTGATCAGACAGACAAGTGCATGTTGACGGCAAGAGTAGTTCCCCAGCTATGCTCTCACTTGGTGAGAAAATAACCCTACATTGACCCAAAAACCACATGACCATGCTATCAGATCGTCAGAACAGAACCAATACATTTTTTTCCCTCAGCAGAATTTATTATTTCAGCTTGAACACAGAGTTCCGGGAGTGCAGCAGTGCACATTTGTGTTTGTTTCTCTGGCCACATACACCTATGTGGAACAATGATGCATTTCACACACATCTAAAGTCATAGCACCTCTGGCCACAAAGGTATGAGTCCATGTTTGATAAAAGTTTACAATTCTTTTTTCCCTGTTCTAGACATTGCATCCTTTTCTTTAGTCTAATTGCACTATTGAAGTTTCCCTATAACGTGTTCTTTGATTATATTTTTCATCTTTTTCAGAAACAAAAATTATCATAAAAATCTTCATTTTTGCTTCAACAGGTTGCCCTCTTCTTGCCAAGTCTTTTTCTAATGTTTAAAATTTCACCACACATTCAACATAAGTTCAGAGTGTTTCTCAGCCTTCTGAGGTACTTTCTTGAGCCGTTTTGGAATTCTTTTCCACCCAAACCAGGAAAAGATTTCTTAGTCTTTTACATTAGGTTCTTCAGAACTATCAAACCATTCTGTTGGGGTGTTAACCACTGCCACACGGAGTACTGAATATTGGAGAGGTGTCTTCTACCACCACCTATTCTACTGATATTGTGATATTACTACAAGCTCGTTTTAGTTTTCTATAAAACATACAATTGTACTGGTTTGTTTCAGAAATTTCCCTCAGGATTCTCTAAGTGCTTACAGAGAAGAAAAAGTACTTTTCATTTCTTTCCATTGATTTATGTGCATTTATGATCTGCTGCAACCACCGACTGGATAAGCAGAATGTTTTTGAAGTCTCCATGCTCTTTCAGTTTCTTGTACCAACATTAGCAGTGTTAAATGCTCTGTGTGACTTCTGATCCTGATTCATCGCATCTACAGGAATGAAATAGGGAAAAGGAGCTTGTTACAGCTTTACAGACTCTGTGGCCTTCAGCTGTGAAACTGCTCTGTTTGGCCAGTTGGCCATCTGCCAGCAGAGAATAGCCAGAGCACTTTCAGAAGTAAGTCATGTCCATCAGCTTATTGGGCCTTACAGTGGAGAAGTATCCAGCTAGTAGTCATACAGAGCACCATAAAAGAACAGAAAAGAGAATGTGCCTTTCATTTTCAATTGACTGGTGCAAATGCATACAAGTATCCTAAGGTATATATTCATGACATGCCTATCAGAAAATAAAAATGTATTACGGTGTTCACATGTACTCTGAAAGTAAGGCAAAGAAAAATGCCTTAGGATTTTTCTGTTTAGGATTGACTGCTAATCAGCAATGCAATCCTCCTCATAATTATTGCCTTCCCCTCTCTTCTCCACTACACTATTCTGAAAGATCTTATGCCACCAACAGTGTGTTAAGAGAAACTCTGGAAAATGCATTTTGAAGTTTTAAAAAGAGCACTGTTGTGAAAGTTCATTTCCATGAGGTCTTTCTCTCTGTGACTCTCCAGTTCCCAGGGTGTCAGTCCTCAGGGATTGCTCTTCTGTATTTCTTCCACAAGTTCTCTCTCTAGCTGTTCTAAGCACTGGTGTTTGGTATTGTATGAAACAGCTTTTTAGACAACATGAAACGTGTTCTTAGAAATGTTCTCTAAACAGTTGCTCTCTTACTTCTCTACAGTATCTCCCCCACAGTCATATTTTGTTTCCCTGTGGATTTACTTCTGAAATCCTGTAAATGATATCAGATTTACAACCAATTTCCATACTCCTGGGTAAGCAGCAAATCATAAAGGTAAAGTAATTAAGTTCTTGCTGTTTACCAGAATCCAGAATTCTACGGCAAACTGATAAAATTAGAAAAAAAATAAACTAGAAACGTCTAAGAATGTAAGTCAAATTAATGCTCATATTTCCACATGGAAAGGGAAAAGAATTCTGCAAATTCACTCATACCATATGGAGATAGACCTAATCACCAACAAACAAGTGAAACATTTTAATGTTCCATTTTGTAAAAACATATTAATTATATAAATTCTATTAATCTAATAGATATAAAGGTTCTTTACAAAGAGAAAACCTTTCATGGCATTTTTTCTCTCTTCTACTCTTATCATGAATACTCTAAATATAGTTCACCTTTAGTTATAGAAAGTCACAAGCAAACAGGCCTTTAAATGGAATGTTAATTTTCACAAGAAAATGACATTTGTAATTTAAATATAAGCTTTTCACATGAGGCTTATTAGCTGTGTTTTAATCTGCATTAGTCTGCTTAAAATATCCCATTTCCTTTTTTTCCCTCCTGTGAGCCTACCAGTTTTTCTTTAGCCATTAGCAACAGTAATAGCAATTAGCAACATCACTTCCAGCACACAGTCATTTCAGGCTTAGCTATGTAGGCTTCATGTTTAATGAATCCAAACATAACTAGGAAGGCATGAAATGGAAAATATAATAATCACAGAGGAATTTCAGTCTTCACATAAGGGAAGTCCACAGTAAATGTTACATTTCCAGTTCCTGGACAATTCCAGCTGTACCTGGCCAATAACTCTAAGTGTGAGAAAAAAATAGCATGCTGTTTTCTGCACTTTTGTTTAACCCAGGGAGAAGTAGGACATTTCTTGGTGGCCTTCACCGTGACTTACGAACATCCACTGCTCCCAGTCAGTCCCTAACCGTAGCTTTCAAACAGGTCACTCTGGCAGGTGCTTCCTGCTTTAACAAAGGTTATCCTGTTACCTGTGTACACACGTGTATTGGGCGAAAATAACAGGAATAAATGCGCAATAAATGATGACATATGGATCACAGTAATGGAGGTGCTAATTGCTTGCATAGTTTGTTGCTTGTATGAATCTTTCTCTCTGATCAGAGGTGTGCTCTGGTGCTCTGACTAGAAGAAGAAGTTGCTAACTAATTTATTTATTAAAAGGGATGTCCCTATGGCTTGAACCCTCAACTGCACATTCGTTTCACAGTGGAAGTTCTTCAGAAGGACAAATTTCACTAAACTACATTTTATTAAATTTTAAGAGCCTGCTTCATTAGTCTGTTGGACTACAAATCACATAAAAAGTGGAGTATATTAAAGGAACTACAGTATGCATAAGAAATGTATATTGTTCACAGAATATCAATAAAGCAAACTATTACATTGTCAGAAGTATCACTGACGTATATAGTGCACCTAGAAACACAAAGAAAAACCTCTTAAAAATAATTCTGACCAAATTCTGAATAGATTCCTAACTACTTCTCCTGAGGAGTACTTCTTTTCCATGTGCTACTCTGCAATTTTGTTATAGCTATCTTTACAGAAATTACCAAAGTCTTAGGTAATATTTAAAAGACTTTCCTTTGGAAATGGTATTATTAAATATGAAGATTGTCTTTGGTTTGGTTTCTTACAGTATTTTAGATCTATGAGCTAACCAGTATCCACAAGAGACCCTGTACTACAATATCTATCTGTTGCAACCACCGCCATAGCAGCAGGGACTATTATGTCACACATGCTAACAAAGCTTTTTTGTTACAAAAGTTACAACCTGTCCATAAAATGCAATTTTACTTTTTTGAAGAAAAGGTTATTCCAACGAATAAGAACAATCAGTTATTTACAGGACATGTTTTTTTTCTCTGTATTCCTAGAAGTTCATAGTGTGGACTCAGTGACTATGGCAGTGTTTGAAGCTGTACAAATAGGCTGAGATCTACAAATTGAGATGTCTAAATGTGTGCTCCTAAATTCATAATTAGACATAAGGTATGAGACCTTGCCCCCTGCTACCACTGTGTTAGGCTCTTTGCCCTAGCCAGGTTTAATGAAGGTTCACAGCACTTCTCTATATCAGATTTTTTAAGCTAAGTCTCTAGATACAGATTATATAAACCTTGGAAATATCATTTAGTGAACAGATGTGATTCTAGGTTTTTTACTTCCTTTCTCAAAGCAATGTTTGAAGTGTGGTCACGTGCAATGTTTATTGCATACTATCTTAACACTGTTCACATCAGCCAGCATTCAGTGCTGCCATAGGCTAAAAAACTACACTTAGAATGCCAGGAGCAGATACCATGCTGGGGACATATAAGGTAGAGCTGATGAGTGAAGTCCTTCCACTGAAATTGCGCAGAAGCTGTGGAACAAGCTGCCTTCCCAAGAGCAAATCTGCTTCCCAAAGCATGAGAAAATTTGCCTCACAGCAGCTGCAGTAACTGAACAGAAGCAGGTTGCTGCTGGCTGCCCTGATGCTGTGTGGGGCACAGGATTCCAGTGAATTTTTGCAAGCGTGGGAATCACTGTCTCCTATCCAAGACATTCTCCCTCTGTTTGCTCCCTCCTCTAAGAGAGCAAGACTCATTCTTTCCTCATCTCTCACGGACAGGAGAATACTCATAGGTAGGACCACAGACAGTGACTTCTCTCCTATGAAGACAGGCTGAGAGATTTGTGGCTGTTCAGCCTAGAGAGGAGAAGGCTCCAGGGAGACCTTTTTGCACCTTCCATTACCTAAAGGGGGCCTACAGGAGAGTTGGAGAAGGACATTTTGCAAGGGCCTGTAGTGATAGGACAAGGGGGAAGAGCTTTTAACTGAAAGGCAGTAGGTTTAGATTAGACATCGGGAATAAATTCTTTACTGTGAGGGTGGTGAGACACTGAAACAGGTTGCCCAGAGAAGCTGTGGATGCACTGTTCCTGGAAGTGTTCAAGGCCAGATTGGATGGGGCTTTCAGCAACTTTGTCAAGTGAAAGATGTCCCTTCCCATGGTAATGGGGTTGGAACAAGATGGTCTTTAAGGTCCCTTTCAACTCAAATCATTTCATGATTCTATGATTTCCCATATTTCTGTAAATAGCATTCATTCTCTAGCACTGTTGATATTCTGCTTTAAATTTTTTTCCTTATATGAGACTTTTTTAAAAAAATTTGAACTTTTCTTCCTAGTCATGTTCTCACATAGGACTTCACTGAGTATATCAGAGAAATCAACAGGAAGATCAGATTATGGGTTAACAGTCTTCCCACAAGATTTTGGACTAACTTTTATGCTCAGAACAGTAATTTCTTTGAAAGCAAAAGGAAACTACTGCAGAGTTCATTCAACAAGTTAGTATAGGTTCAAAACCACCCTCAGGAGCACTTTCTGAATCCTGTAAAATTAGAAGTTTGCATACAGAAAATGACCCTGCTGCTTTTTAACGTATACTATAGGGAACTGGAATGGAAATGGCATTCTCTTAACAAGCTGATTATTTAATACAAAGCCTCCTTTGGGAAAATAGCAAGGCACTGCCTAGCCAATGTTATTCAAACTTTACCAGTGTTTAATACAATGTAAGCTAATTTTCTTGGGGGGGTTGTTTTGGTGGGGTTTGGGTTTGTTTTGTTTTTTTTTTTTTTAATCTGTAAGACAGCCCTATTAAAACTGGATAAATTTGGCAAAAGAAGCACTCAGACTCAAAATGCCTATTGAAATTTATTAGTTTTGACCCCTTGACATTTCTGAGTTTCCAACAATGCCTATAAACTCACACACTCTTTTCTCTCACACATAGTTTCCACATAAAGCCTGTACTGATAAATGATAGAGGGGGCATGAGGTCCTTGAGAAGGATCTGGGGAAATGAGGAGAGGTATGAGAATAAGATATTTCACTACTTGTCGGATGATCATTTATGGTCTCTTTGAAGGCCTCTTTCTTCCAAACAAGACACAAAGCCAATGTAAGTTATAGATATGCAATCCTACAATGCATAAAATGAGCATCCTTCATAAAGTTTTTATTTATTAAATAGTTTTAGATTTTTCCAGAGCACTAAAAATTCACAGACCTAGAGATGGCTTTGCTTGACAATTTGGGCATGAGTAATAATGAGTCCTAATTATGGTAAAATTTCTAATTGCTATAAATACTGAGCAAGTGGCCACAGATATCACACGCTGACTCCCAGTTTGAAAATATTTAAGATGTTTTCTAATCAAAATCCTTAACTATCTCCTCAGTTCCTACTTGAAAGAAAAATCCCATAAAAAGAATTACTATAAAATTTGACACAAATAGCACAGAAAAAATATTTTTCAAAATTTTTTTCCAAATTAGAGACTTATGCTGATGACAGTTCGTGTTATCAGATGTGAACATTTATTCTGTCCAGGAGACTTAGTAAATGAGAAATTCAATTGTTTTGATCATCTTTATGTCAGTGGCAGGGAAATAAATTAATGTGTTATTTCCAGTAATGCACACACTTGTGTGCACACATACACACATGCAGAGTAAGAAGCAGATTTTTGCCTTGCCAAGTCTGCTTTTTGTCAGTCTGGCACAACACAGTAGACTGACACCAAACCAAACCAAAGAATTTCCTGGGGAAATTGGACTGAAACAATGATCAGCAGAGCGGTCTGGCTGAGGAAAAGAGACTGTCAGGCTTTGTGTGACTGTTGTCTTACAAAGTATCCAAAAGAACACTTCCTTCTGTTGAAACATCACTTCGATAAACACTTCTTTTGTCCCCCTGCCACAGTCTGGCCTGGTCTATGCGTCGTTGAGGATGGAGCCTTTGAGAACCATTTCTTTGGAGGGTTGGAGCTGATGTATGCCAATGTTTGAAATGTTAGCCAATGCTAAGAGCAATTTGGTGGTGGGCTCTCTAAATGTCAGGCAACCACAAGATGTTTATAATCTTCTTCCCAGATCTGCAAATGTGTGCATCAGTTGCCACAGAGTATCAAAGCACAAACATCACAGTTGACCTATTTCTCATAAGCCAGATGAAATTCTTTTTCTATAAAATGAAGGATACAAATATTTTTTCTTCTAAGTCTGAAGATATTTAATTACTTTCTAAAGTTAAGACACTAATTCATGAAGATGTTGACCATCCTGGCAAGTTGGGGGTCACTTTCACTATTCCTGTGTACAACATGGAGATCAACATAATTTGTAACCATTCACAATGGAGTTTTTGTTTCCCTTTCTCAAAACTGTGATGGAACTGCTGACCATTAATTAAAAAATTACTGAACATTACCTCTCAGCTGAGAGGCTAATGTCGCTTGCCAGAGCAAACAACAGGTTCTCTTCTGGTTTATAGAGCAAATAGTAAATAGCTCTGAGAATGCCAAGCAAGTCTTCTGGGCTGACTGTTGATATAGGCTGCGTTAGAGTCTGAACAAAACAAGTCAAAGGTAAAACACAGAAAGCCACTTATGGGGCAGCAGCAATGGATTTGACATTACAAGTGAGTTAGAACAGAACTCAAGCTAGAACTCTTAGTTATAATTGCAGTGTAGCTGGATACCAGGACTGTCCCCATGTGCACACTCAGTGCACTAGATTCGCCAACTCCCTGTGTTCAGGAACTCCTCATCATGTCCCTCCATAAATGAGATATTCAGCTGGCTTGAGTATCCTTCACCACAAAGGATTCTAACTCTTGCAGGAGGTCTTTAAGTGGGGGTTTCAGATAATCCTGAAGATTCTCCCCAGACAGCTCCTGCTGTCACGAGACCTATTTTGTATTTAAAGCAATGTGGGAACATATTTGTTCATCTCTAAGTTCTCTTATTAGGGACTGAACAGATTTACATATAACTATTTCCATGTTTTAAAGTTTCACCTCAAGCCAAAAGCAAAATTATTGTAAGAAAGTGATCCACTTTAAGAAGCACTTACAATTCAACATGCTTGATCCTAGATTTCATTACATAAGCTACCTAAAGAGAACATACTAATAAATGCCATAACATTCAGTGAAACAAAATAAATACTTCATTAAAGCAGCCTTAGAAGGGCAGTTTATTCAGCCTATAGCTGAATAGTAGCCAGAATGAAGCAGGTAGAGAAGTTCTGACAAAAATTTGAGAAAGAACAATTTTGGCAAAGCTAGGATAGAGAGAGAACATTTATATCCTTTAAAGAGCTAGAAGTTTGTAATACCATAGAGCTCTACAAAATTTTACGGTATCATCCATCTGATGCAGGAGCTTGTGATATCATAACTATCAAAAGTTTCAGGACATACTTTCAATACACAGCTACTTTCCCCCAGAGTTATTACTGACAAGAGCTATTGCCAAATCTGGGTGCAGGAAATTTAATTTGGCCTCTTGGTAGCATTTTGTCAGAGTGAGGACCTCTTCTATAGTTGTACCAAAAAGACAAAAAATAACGAAAAGTTTTCTGGTACCACTCACAAGTCATACAAATCCTTTCATACCATTTTCGTGCAGTGGCTGGACTGTAATAGTTTTTGGACATCTGTACATTGTAGTGCAAGATGTAGTACATTATTGTTTGTGACACTTTCAAACACCAATTTACTAGGCTACAGATTGCTCTGAGCCCAATAAATCTTTAAAAACCCATCTAGAGTGGTTGAGGAACACTTTCCTCCCACTTCTTTCTCCTATCCCTTTGGTAGAGTTGGTATTTTGTGTGCAACCATTCTCCCTCGGAACCTGTCAGTCTGGGGTATTGCATTTCTGTTGTGTAATGATAGAGAAAGGCCTAGAAAGCTGCTCCAGTTTTGTAACACAAGAATTCACTTCGAGAAGAGTCAGTTATTTATGCAGTTAAAATTAAGAAAGAGAAAGTGGCTATCTCATCATCATCATAATATCTAGGTGTTATATTACTAATTATTATTAATAATTATTATTATTACTATCTTATTTTAAATGCTGTGAAATCTTTGAAATAAAGCCAGTTGCTGGTCCTATTCCTACTCCTTACTCTCACTTCCTCAGTTTCTACATGCAAAAGACTATTGCAAGCAGGTGGATCTTCACCTGTTGCTAAGTGGAAGCTACATGCACTCTACAGTGTGTTATCTTTAAAGTCAGGTAAGATCAAGAGAGGTGTCCTGGCTGTGTCTATGCAAATACTCCCATCAAACAGCTCTCCAGCTTAATTTCAGTTTTCGGGAGTCTGAAATTTGCATCTGCACTGCTGGGTTTATTGCACATTAAACTCATCCATGCAGCAGGCAATTTTTTTGGGCAAACAACAGTTTTCTGTTGTGGATAGGCACAATATTATACTAACCAAAGCTATCAACACTGGGTTTATGGGGAAGACGGAGGGGGGTGGGAAGGAAGAGAGGAAGAAAAAAAATCTCAATCGCTATAGATTCTCCGCGTTTCCTAATCACTTCAAGCAATTACTTTTGAGCATTTTTAACTCACAAGTGCAAAAACTGTACCATTCCCTCCTCTGCCTTGCTGTGTACGTTTGATTATTTTTATACTGCTTTCCCAGAAGTTATTGACAACATACTGACAGTGGGGAACACACAACACCTCACTCAGACACTCTGGGAGAACATGTACAAGAACACATTTTCCACGTCACTCTCAGTGAATTTACGGCCCAGTGTCCTGAGAACAAACAGCAATCTGCTGCTCAGCGTCAGAGACCACAAGATCCATCCTTGAGAGAAATGTCTTCAAAGCAGATAACTTCTGCAACTTGAGGTTCTGCTTCAAGCAAGCAAATGATGGGAACAAGATGACAATAGGTGTGCAGATACAGAAAGAATCAGCTGAACTACAGAATCCCTCTGGAGGCAAAGTTGGTAGTCTGGCTCATTTACCAGGCTGGGGAAGAAGGCAAGAGTGTTTTCTTTGGTTTGTTTGTTCTTTTTTCCTTTTAGTTTATTTAGGTAAGTGCAGCTTTCAGGATGGGCTTGCACATCACTCTAATGAAAACAGCAAAAACAACACTCCAAAACAAACAAACAAACAAACCCCCACCTGAACTAAGAGCAGGTTCAGTTGTTCAGGAAGGCAAACCCTCCCTGTGAATGCTAGAAAGCTATTTTCTCACTGAACTTGGAACTGATGGTAATAACAAAAGAACAGTTACTGTTCAAAGTAATGAATCCTAGTCTTTTCATCTCTAATCTCCCCAAAACAACGTGTCACCTGCTAAAATTAAACTCTCTCTTTCTATGAGCACATTAGCTGTTTTTACACAAATTAGCCAGCTGTAATTAGCCGCAGTCACTTCTAGCCACATAGTGAGACTTGATTTGCCTTTAGATGACAGAAAAAAGTCAGATCCAAAAAGGTAAATTTTAAAGGTAAGTTCAAGAGATCACCTCTGTTGAGGTAGGAGACCATTGATGCAAACTTCTTGTCAATGTTTGGTCAAGTTCCACACAAATGTAAGCAGCCAGTTTCAAGCCCAACCATAGATAATTGTTCCTCATCGGGGAAACTTCTTCCCAGGTTCGGTGGTAAAGAATTGTGGACACTATTTCATATCCTGAGTTGTTTATGACGAGTAATTTTCCCACACTGTACAAGGAAGGATAGATATGCAGTGAGAGGTAGTGAAACATTTCCTATTTCTGCATCTCAAAGAGGGGCATTTCCTTAGCATTTGATTATCTTCTTACCTTATAGGCAGTGACACAGCAAAATTAAAATTAGGGATGAGAAGGGTTGACAGACCTGGCATAACCAAGAACATTTATCTGAAGTGAAATGCAAACCTTGAAGGTCCATAAATATTTACAGGAAAGGCTGTTTCTCTATGCACAGGAGTACTAAAATCACCTTAATTTGGGAGCTGACTGAAGTTCCAGCAGCATGGACCTGCCTTTAAGTCCACTTCAAGATCAAGCATAGGACATCAGTCTTTTGGTCAACACAGCTGAGGGGGTTCACAACACTTAAAAAAATCAATTGCCAACATTGTCAAATGGCAGCTGTTGAGAGAGGGTGGTATTTCATCTGTCTTGTTTTACAAGCATAAAAGAAAATGAAGAAAATCAGTTATTAAATTACAAAGACTAAAAAAAAAAAAAAAAAAAAAAAAAAAAAAAAAAAAAAAGAAGAAGAGGGAGAAATCAATGTCTTTTTATTTTCTTTTTTTCTGCTCTGATTTGCCAACTTGCTTCCATTGCTGAACTCAGGTATCAATTTGTAACTCAAGCCCTGTGGCTTGAGTGATAGGTGCTCTGAACCCCTTCAGGCTGGTGCCAGCAGCAGATCTCTGTTCAGACTGTTCAAATTGATTTTTTGAACACAAAAGCAGACTAGGGAAGGAAGGCACATGCTGTGCAGTGTAATCTAAGCAGAATGTACTGGGGAAAAAAGAAGAATTCCTATCATGTATAAAATTTTGACATTTCAGTGTTTGTTTTTGTCCCAGATCTGAATGTAAAAGTTTAAATTTAGATATTTGTGGGAGATGCAAATTCCTTCTGTCCCCTCAAAAAATCATTTCAAAAAAGAATCAGAGTATTTTCTTTCAAAACTGTCAGAATATGCTAAATTGATATATATGTATGCTTAGAGTTTATGATATAAAAGAGAAATATAAAAGAGATTTAAAGATTATCCAAACAAAACACTTGAAGGCTTTTTCACTGAAAATTGTTAAAATGAAAAATCTTCATATTTAAGAGAAATTGCTTTTTTGGATAAAAGCTTTTTTCCGTTGAAAATTTTTTCCTCATTCTACCTACAATTCAGAGGGGGAGATTTGCTTTCTACAGTTAACCAATTGCAATTAGACATAGATAAGTTATCATTCTTTGGGCAGCCTTAGTTTTATAAGACATCCTGTGCATACATCACATCCTACCTGTGGACCTCAAAACATTTTGCAGGGAGTGCAGAGAGGAGCACACTGCTCCTATACCAAGATCAAGTTTGTGTCAGCCTGTTCTACAGCAGGAGCTTCAATGCTCACTCAGCTGCATACAGCACGTGATGGTTCATATCCAGGCTTCTCTCCAGAGTTAGTTGAACAGTTCCCACATCAGAAAATCCAGCCTAGTGCGTCTTATGGTTCTGCCAATACAGATAGCATTAACACAAACTGGTGATCTTGTTTCTGCAATTTGAATCAATCTGGGTCTGATGGGAGATGCCCAGGTAGCAAAATTGGGTAGAGGAAGTTTAATGCCAACCTGCTTCCCGCTTACTTGTATCCTATCTTATGTTACTCACATAAGGCAATGCCAAAACTACAGTTTTACAGAACCCCTGTACTAATTTGAATGACAAAGAAAGTTAAAAACTGTGGAAGTATCATGTTTCAGAAATCTGGAAAAGTTTGATAGGAAAGAATTCAAAGGTCTCCTGTCACCCTTAAGATTCTCCAAGTCTGTCTTCCCAGGAGGTCAGGACCATGGGATGACACTGAAATATTTTTGAAGAAATCTTCCTTCATCTGTAGCATAAGATCTTGTGCAGTATCCACTTACAAGATCATCAGATTTCATCCAGATGCTAGTCTACTAAATTGACATCAAACTAGATGACTCAATTTCATGGTAGGCATATTTTAGAGCAATATACACTAATGGGATGATATTAGGGAGGTACAGAAGAGAATTGTCCTGTTGGAAATTAGTATTCCCTCTTTAGGTAGACCACAGCAGCCATAGGAAAAATGCAGATTGGTTTTGCACTAGAAAATTTCATTTGACTAGTCTAAACTTAGTTATGAAAACAAAATCCATCACTTTCTTCTTTTCTAATCCTCTTCCACTGTGACATTCATGTGATTTTCTAAAATGATAAAGTTTGTCTATAAGGCTAATAGAAAATTCATTGTAATTGAAGATGTTTGACCTGCTGCAGTCCAGACAGCTTATCTAGCAAAAAATCCTTGTCAGTCCCACCAGCCAAGTTTTTGTCAAGTCTACTGCAGACATGGTGGTTCCTCCACTCTCAGTCGTAACGAGGAGTGTGCAAGCTACTTCCAAGCAGATGAATCTTTGGGCAGAAATCTGGGCCCTACTAAAGCTAATGGCACTGACTTTGAGGATTTCAATCCAGTCAGTGTTTCAACCCAAGATTTCTGTCACTCCTGTTACAGCCTGCCACCTTTTTGTCACAGTTGCTGCAAGCAACTGCTATGTACTTGCCTAGCTGGGCTTTATATTGTCACTCACCAAGAAGCTATATTCAACGTTAGTTGTTAGTTTTTGATGTCTTCTTCCAAAAAAATGAAAGTAGTTTCTGTATGGAATAATTGGTGATAAACAATCTTCAGTTAGAGTATTTAATTGCCCAGAGGCTGCAAACCAATCTCTCTCACAAAAAGCTGCTTGAAACCAAATCAGTCTGAAAAGATCTTTTCCTTTAAATTACAGTGGTGCTCAGTCTTTCTCAGATATTGTAGCTCAAGTGAATTACTGGAAAGAATGGATACTGAGAACAAAAGAAAAATGATTGGCGAGAATAGAGACTGATAGGATTGAAATAAAAACCTTCCAGTGCAGAGACCTGAGCATAACTGCATGTCTTTGCATATTTCCCCAAGGAATAAGGTAACAAATGGTTTTGGCAGGAGGGAGACATTTTAAGGCAGCAAAATAAAAGGGTCATGTATCAAACCAAATTGTGTTGGCTTTGAGATGTATTAAATCTTTATATGATCTTGTTTTTCTTTGCAAACCTTTTTTCTCTTTAAAGCAGCTGAAGATTCAATGTTTAGGTTTCTTTGCTAATAATTATACACTGCATATTTTCTGCCTCTATGCATTGTATGTGAGATCATAACATCCCCACAAAGTGCAAACTTCAATTTAAAGAAACATTAAGGTTGCAAAGACTGTAAAATAAAGCAAAATTATGAGATACCAAAATTCTGATTGTTTGTACTTCCTTAATTGAATCTCCCCAAATAAAGCATAAGAAATGGCTTTTAATTACATACTAACAGATACCCACAAACCTATAGTTTCTTTGCCTCATACAGTGCACAAAATGTTTTCCACCAATGGGGAGCTTTAGCATCTGGCTAAAATAACACAGAACAGGAATTACTTTGAAGAAGCGTCTGTTATCTTGCCCACTGTGGAAGTCAAAGAAACTGATTTAAAAATGCAAAATTCATGCAAGGAGGCAAAAAGAACAACCACATTGAGAATGCAGGAAAGTGAAGTGAAGCCATGAAAAAAACAGAAACAAAGCACAGAAGGGAGAAGAAAAATAGCAGGATGTGGTACAGAGAAAACGACTTATTGACTCATGGGAATCAAGTGGGATTCAAAAGGCTCAAAAATAGTCAACTATTTAAGGACTGAAACGAAATCTGGAATGGGCAAAAAGAGTGTCTCTCAAAAAGTTGTGTTTTCACATCTGCAGTTTTCACTTGCCCTTGTTTTGTTGAAGCAACATCAGTTGGCTACCCAGCATAAATCCTAAAGTATTTCTCTCATGCTGAAAGTCTCCAGTTTAGACGAACAACCCAGAGATCACACAGCTCCCCATCCTTCTCCTTTTAAAATCTGCTGACAGTGTATATTAAGGCAGCAACACTTCACTGCTCTTAAATAAATCCGTGACAATTTTTCATTCGTTGTTTAAACTCCAGTATCCTACAGTCGTGCAGAGAAATGTAAATCTCTTGCCAGCTCATTTAAGACAGGCTCTGGAAGAGGAAAAAAAGTAATCCTTCACAAAAATAATATTCCATAAGGATTCCAAACAGAAGAAAAAACAAATCAAAACAAAGCAAAAATAATCCCCAAATACTTTTGTATCCTGAGGCTCAGTTTTTCTATAACATATATAAAGACTTTTTTGCATCTTATGACTGGTGATTTAGAACTCCAATATTCCAGTCATTTAAATAAAGGAACAAGATAGAAGCAAGGGCCTGAAATGTCACCCAGACCTTCATATATGTGAGCAGCATACAATCTGCTTTATATATTTAAAGCATTTTCTTCCACCAGAGTTCATTATTCTCAGTGAATACAACATTCCAACAGTCAGTGATAGGAGAACCACAGGGAATGAAATACTTTTAGGCATGGGTAGAGCAACTGTGTCTAATATCCTCATCAGTTTCACACTGGAAGAGAACAGCTACCATATGGACAAATAAGGACCAGTCTTCCAGTCACCCTCTGTTCAGTGGAAAATAATTTGCAGCAGGAAAGGCCCCTCAGGATATCAGAAGGCTAAGCTGGCACTTTGTACATAAGTCCAAACCAGCCACACACAAAGGAATTATTTTGACAACTGGCATGACCAACCCAGCACAACAAAACAATTAAGCTCTACAGTTGAGATTTCTCTCTGCAATGAGCAGAGCTGCAGCAATGTTGCTGGCTCAGCTGCAAGCTTTTGGCCCCTCCAGCCCATTGCCTCCTGCTTCCCCTTTTTACATGCTTACAGAAAGTGTCCCTGTCCTCTCTGTCCCCTCTGGGGCACAGCAGTTTCTTCATGGGAAGCTCTTGTCAGGACTCACCAGAAGATTGGAATAGCTTACATTCCTGTGCAAGATGTCGTGGGGAAAGCAGGTTGATTCTGGAATGTTACATGTGTAAAAACACATAGGATAAACTGGAGTAGTGCCTAAACAGAAGGCTGAATTAAATTAGCCACTTGACCTGGTTTTCTGTCTTCCCTCATATTTGGAAAAAAAAGCAAAGAGAGAACATGGAGCATTTTTTTTAATTTTAAACAAAGACTGGTTTAAATCTACTTTTTCCTGACCAAGCTCATTCATTCTTGGTTATTTCCCTAACTGAGGGTGACCTGGGTTCAAAGCTCTCCTTTAGCCAAAGGAAAATAAAATCCCTTATTACCTTACCCAGATAAATGTTTTCATTTTATAGTGAGGTGCTTACACTCCTTCCTCTGGATGGTGCTTCATCTGACACAGAACAATTACCATGCCTTGCATAAGCAACAGAGTCCTAGTTGTTAGTCCACTCATCCAGGAAGGAGAAGATCAGTTATACTTAATATTCTCAAAAGATATAGTTCTTAAAATTTTAATCTTTGAAAGATGGAGAGCAAATCATTGCTAGGTCCGCCATTTCAATTAATCTAAACACAGGATTATCCCATAATATTCAACCACCAAGTGATAGAGAAAGAACATTTTTCAAGGGGATCCACTAAAGGTATTTCTCAGCCCCTTTTTTATTTAGCTTTACCTTAGTTTCACAGCACAGCACTGCTCATGCCACACACTCATTTAAATTTTATTTTATCCAGTGAGCAACTTACGATTTTTGAATCATTTTTGTATAGTTTGGTTGAATGTATTCAATAAATACCATTCAACCCTTAAATACATATGTAACATCCTTCTACTATTTCTGCAAAGTAAACCAGAATACATTTGTCTGGATATAGTCTATTCATTATCCACAGGTAACAGCCTTACCCCTCCCACCTTCCCACTTCAAAGGATGGATGCAGTGATCCTGTTTCTCTCGACATCTTAATTTTCCACCCATCCAGGGTCTCTCTACATTAACAACTGTTGTGCCAGTTCCTACATATAGAGATGATGACAGAAACATCCAGGCTTTTCAAAACATATCAGCCCCTACTCTTCAGGCCTTTAGACGTGAAGTCTCTGAGCAGTCTCCAAACACTTAAATAGCTCTCTTTCTCTCCAAAAAATCCAAGAGCAATTCTCAGAAGCCAGGAAAACAGAATTAACCTCCCAAAATAGAAATGAAATCAGCTCAATTAATATTTTTAATAGGCAGAAGCATTAGTGACTGTAACAGCAAGAGCAAAAAGTACGGCACAAAGCCAAACTGGTCTTACTGTCCACACTACATTATTAGTAATACCTGTGATGGAAGGCTCTTGAAAAAACGCATTAGGGGTCTCAGTATTAGGGTAGGAAGACAACAGTGTCCAGCAGTACACAGAACTGTTGTACAGGGATGATCAGGAATTGTTGATGGTATTTAAACAGAATAACAGCAAATGGTTCAGATAGCCAGGACATCAATAGGTCACGGTGACACTAGCTATTTTGTTAGCAATAAACAGTACTTCATTATTTTATCATTAGAATATGGCCCAAATATAGTGTGAGAGCATATATATATGTATGCATGTATGTGTGTTGAGATCAGATACATAGTGTGTATATGTATATATATAGTGTACATATAGTATTTAAAGTATTTTTTTTAATTTAACAAATAAAATTAGAAACATTAGCAAGGATTAAGTAGGATTAAGCAGGTCTATGTCAGCCAAGTCTGACAGTGAGCAGTGTGCTCACAGGTCACACAAAGAGACTGTTCCAGTGCCCATAGTAACTGTAACACGCTGTTACATTTGGCTGTGCGTGCTGACAACATGACCATCGCCAGACCACCCCATAGCACAACTCTCTCAAGATCAAACCCCGTCTCTAGGGAAATGTTCTCCCCACGGAGAAGCTTCACAATATGGGGAAATCCTAAACCATCACTAGCTCCTGTGCAGTCCCTTGTGACCTGGCACAGTGGACATGTTCTTGTAGCACTGCAGGAATACGAGTGTGACAACCTCATCTCATGTACCAGCAGCCTCATGCTGACAGAGGGAATGGAAGCAGCAAGATAAAGACATCTTTTGCTGGTGATGGAAACACATTGCAGGTCCTTTTTTGTCGCTACTCTTATACAATAGGCCTATTTGGAACTCCACAGATTACCTCAAAAATAGGCTGAAATTATACTGCTCTTCTTCCCCTTCTGACAATTAATTCATTTTTTCACCACAAACGGAATAGGTGGCACACCTAGATGTGGCCTAGAAAATGAAGTCTGAGATAAGAACGCATAGGAATATTTGAAACAACAAGCTCACATTCAAAACCTTGCTCAAGATCATTTCAGAGGCCAGGGCTAAGCTCTGATTTGGCTGCAGTACTGGGACTGAATACACTCTGATCATCTTCTTCCTGTCATATGAAAGATTAGTACCATTTAGTTCTTGCATGCTTCCTGAGATTAAAAACAAGAGTGAGAAATTAAGCCCTAATGCCAGCAGATGTAACTCCATTTGTGCCAGTGAAGTTTTAGTCATTTCCCCTAGAGCTATGCTTGCTGCAATGAAGCTGTGGGAGCTATGGGAGCTGGCTGCAAAACATCATTTTACTCAGATAATACTTTTTGTGGAAGTCTGAGAATAACTATTGTCACGCTGGGGGAGGCATTAAAGAGATTTCAGGGTTCTGGTTATTTACATAACTTTAGAACATTGGATTTGGCTAGAATCAAAAGAAGCTTTATGATCCATATCGGTATATGTTGAAATGGCCCCTTAAATACTGCAGTTGGGAATATTTCTATAACCTTTCTCCACCATGTAGTTCTTAGTCTCCACTCCTTCCTAGTAAACAGGTACTTAATGCAGCAACTTTTTGTTTAACAACTACTTAATGAGATGAAGAGGCTGATGTTTCACTGTTTTCCTTATCTTTGTACCAGTCAAGGAATTTGCTTTGGGGTAAAAAAAAAATCAGAAACAAAAAACTACCACACACGCACATAAGAAGTTTGGAGTTTATCTGAAAGAGAAGGAAGCCCCAGGGAATCAGTTTAATACTTTACTGAACTTTGACTGAGCAGAATGCACAAGTGCATGAACCGATCAGAGGAGGAATAATCCTTTTGCACAGATATAGTTGCCATGTCAGCTGATCACTGTACATCAGTCAGCAACCTTGTTAATATGTCATTGTGCTATTGGCGCTTGGTTTGAAAGCCTAATTCTGACTGAAAACAAACATTAGTAAAACTATAGAATAAAATTTTGCCCTATTACTCAGGCACTTTGTTTGCAAATTTAATTTGATATCTGGCCAAAATTTGCATTGCTACACTTGGGCTAGCAAATACTTTTTCTAACATGCACAAAAAGGTGCTCTTAACAATGTTTCAGCAGTAACAGGGTACTTCCAAACTTTCAGTGCAGCTGTATATTCATTCACAGTGCTGAATAAATATATTTTACATAGACTCAAGAAACAGCTCTTTTGTCAATGGGAAACACTGATTTAAGAAATTGTCCTCTTGCTACTCCAATGCTTACTTTGTCTTTCTTCTGCAGTATAGTACCTGTTTCAATTTTTGTGATCATCTGGGGAAAAAAATCTACTTAATTTCTTAACACTGCAAGGACACACAATACATTTGTTTTCCTCTGTTCTCTGCCAGCATCTTATTATGGCTTTAGTTTTTGGTGTTCTGCTATCATACAAAAATCAGTTACCAAGTGGCCTGTGGCTGTGTGAATAGTGGAGGCTGGAGTGGATGTTCTGCATAACTTAAATGCAGTTTCTACTATATATTGCCTGTAATAACAGGGAAATTGACTTAATAACACATGAGGCCAGCTGATCTTTTCCACTACTATGCACCTATGATGTAAAAACCAAAGGCTTAATATACGTTACAGTATACAATCTAACAAAAATTTATATTGTAAAGAAAAAAACACCTACAAAAACTAACAAACAAACAAACCATCAAACAAAAATCCTCATAGAGGAAAGCTCCAGAAAAATCTAATTCTGCTTGAGAGAGAACGTGTTACAGTACTTAGTAGCTTGAACACAGTATTGTTTAAAGTGGTTATATGGCTTCCAGTTCAGAGCTGGCCTATGTCAGCCGGCTGACAGCACGTTATAACATGTGAGAGATCAAGAAGATCAAATATGCACACTAAAGCAAAATATTTGTCTTCTGTAGCTGAACAAAAATATAATTGTGCCTTATAAATGTACTTGTTGAGATAATACTAGAAGGGCATAAGACATACCTAAAAGTAAAGGACGAGGCTAGCAAAAGAATAAACGACCAGTGAAGAGGCGTTTTCTGACCATTAAACCTGTCATATTTTGAAGCAATAACCATACAGTGAGGACAAATACCTAAACTAATTTTAAGATACAGACATTTTATGAAAGATTTCATATGAACTACTTGTCACTAAGAGCAAGATACAGAACTTGACAAATGTTGCATTTCCCTTCCTATCCTGGGTCCTGTTCACTTCGTCAAGCCTTCATATTTTAGTTGGGTGTTATTTTCACAACAGTTCTGAGCCAGGTTTCCTGAAAATTTTGATTTATCCAGTCATCAGGAAGAAAAGACTTGAAATCACTGCTGACCTGCAATTTACCCCCTACAATGAAAGACATCAGATCCTACTGGGAAACTCCTTGATCTCAAGATTCTCTCTTTGAATACATCACTTTCTTTTCATTCTCTTTCATCTTTCCATCTTAAACAACTACTCTTTATTCATCCATATTTCAAGTCCATCCTCACTCATTCTCTCTGCTGTGCTAACAAGATGATAAGTCCTAATTTTTAAGTTTCTAACATAGCATATGCAGTACTTGCCTTTCAACAAAAATTACAAATTAGAGTGTAGGGATGATTAAAACATGAACAGAATACAGCGCATCTGTCAGAGCATCCTCCCTTACAGGTTACAACCTGTCTAACATCTCTTTAAGGAATGTAGCTAGTATCCAGAGGTCTAAAGTCAAATACATTGACTTAGAAAGTAGCTTTAGAGCAAATGGCAGAGCTCTCTACTTGGCAATTTAAATGACTGACCATTCAATTTATGAGAATCCTCAGCAATAAAATTCAGCCTGAAGTTAATAATAGCACATTTTATGTGACAACGATGACAATTACAATCTATAGTTACTGCAGTCACCCTGTGGTCTAGGCGAAGATGACACTATTAATAACACACATTTGCCATTTGTCAGACTTAACTTGGCAGGCGATTGAGCTCTGAACCATCTTCAGCTTTACTTCTACATTTTCCATTTTCTAATCCACTGGAACGAAGATAATTAGAACAGAGAAAAATGAGAGGCTTTCTTTTTCCTGACTTGTTTAAATATGTACCAAACCCCTACCACATGTTAGTGGCATAGTCAGGAACACCGCAGTTGCACTAAGGCTGTGCCACTCCAACTAAGAAGCTGTTGGCATTTACTTCACAAAAACTGTGCTCCAGAGGTACTGCATTTCTCATTCATTTTAATTTGTGTTGGATGAAATGAGATACGGAAAGGCTCTCAGCCCATATGTAACTTTCACATAACTCTAACATTTCTTGCTATTTCTGTCTGAAATTCTAGTTTCCATGCTCGCTGACATTTCTAGGCTTCTGGAGGAAATAAAATATATTGACTATCTTTTAAAAAAATTTAAAAAAACTACTTCTCTCAATTCTTCATTAATTGAAAAAGAAATTATTGATTTTACTTTAGGGGAAAAAAACTCCTCTGTTTAAGATAAAGCTAAGTATCTGCTTGTTCTGTACTTAAGGATGCAATTTTATGTAAGGATGCAAGCCCAAACCCTAAAGTAGACGTAAATTAAAGGATATGCATTAACATTTTCTTGAGCTAGTAGACCCATCTAAACAATCTTCCAGTCACTTTGCCTAGTACATACTTACCTGTGGAAATGAGAACCAACACAAAAGCCCCAAACCAAACCAAACCAAAAACACAACAACAAACCAAACAAACCAAACAAGAAAAAAGAAGGCTGAGACAGACTTGTGTTGCTTTCTCCAGCCAATCCAACTCTTCCTAAGAAAGCATTTAAAAGGAAGAATTTCAAAATATGAAACAAATTTACACTATTTGGGCTCACAACAAATGGTTAAAATGGAAAGAAGAAGGTAGTAAAAAATTTCAAAATTGAAAGACCTTCTTAAGAAATGGATGTTCTTTATCTTTCTTTCACAAATCTCCTCTGATGCTCACAGCTGCAGCAATAAGCCTCAGTTAGAAAACCTACTTCTGAAGCTACAGCACGACTCTTTGAGTTCCCCTGAAGAGTGGACCGAGTTCACCACACTTCTTTCTCCCCAGACACGTATTCCTCTCCTGTCTATTGCACTAGCACTGATGTTCATCTGGCCTCTCAGAAGGCAGGTTCAGAGGGAGTAATCCTAGAGGAACTTTCACACTGTTCTCGGTAACTTTGTTGAATGAAAAAGTTCATCAGCAGATGAGATATCTGATAACAATTTCACAAGAAACAAATGCATCAAAACAGAATAAAAGGTGACCTGATACCTCTTTAGGCTCTTGTGGAAACAAACAAACTTGAAGTTTGAGGTGTTTCGTAGGTAAAACCCACACTTAAACTCTTCCCAGTAATATTCAGATAAATGCTTTATCGCATCATGGCAAGGTATTCTACATGTAAATGTTTGCTCTTCAGCTCTACAGACTGTTCTATCTACAGACAATCAGCTTTTGTCTGGTCATTACCTAAGCCTCTAATATTGGTGTTTCACAGTTTCATGTGTAACTATTTTTAAAAAAATGCAGTTTTAGAGACGATGAAGTTTTCAAAGCTATTCTTTGTATTTAGAGGTGAAAATATGACTTGAACTGGTAACATTTAAATAAATATTGTTTATGCTGAATAGACTGTTTTAAGTACATACAACAGTTTTAAGCATTCAATCATGAGCACTATTTATTGAGGATTACGTCTTATTTCTGGATTTGAAGATGTAGTACTGCAATAGTCGATGTTATTTAGGAATATCTTGAGGCCTTAATATTTGATCCATGCTGTATGTCCTAAAATAATATTAATTAAGTGTGTCAGGGCAATTGTTGTGGGGTGATAAACCAAAAAATAATCATTAAAAGTGAATAAATCCAATAATTGCAGCAGAATACTTTCAGAGCAGTCAGATCCATAATCTCAAATACTCCTAAATATCTTTTCTAAAATATCTACACTTAATAATCAGACTGCCTGGCAGAGCATTTTTAGAGTACTTAATAACATTTGTGACTGTAAATCAAGTACACCAAAAATATTTCCTCCTATTTAATTAAAATCCCTGATTACTGATGCTGCAATCTTTCACTTGAGACTGTTCCTCTCGGCTTTGGCCATGAATTGGCATTGTTCCACAGACACATATGAAAAAGCCATGACCATACAAACATGTGCATACAAATATCACACAAAATTTCCCAGGAGGGCAGACTGGGCAAGAAAAATTGCTGAAACATGTCTTTTGCTGCACATACAAGGAAAATCATAAAGCCCCAGAGCTATTGGCTCAGTGGCTATCCATGTGCTAGTTAACAGTCTGTCAGCATCCTCTGCAAGCAAAACTTACATGGAGATCTTGTAGAGTTTTTAAGGTTTCTGTAGAAAACCTTGTTAAAGTTATGTCGTAAAGCAAAATGGATCTATGGGGAGATTTTCTTTCTCAGAGTGTATTTACACTTTTATTAGTATACTTTCATGGGGATAAAAAAAGTAAGACATATAAATATAGATAAACATACACAGGCAAACATACAAACACAAAAACATACTTGTTTGTTTGTATCATGGCACTAATACTAACAGCAACAATAAAAATTACAATGTATTTAGTGTGAAGCTTTACTGCAGTTTGTACAATTTCCAGTGTTGCTTTATTGTCAACAGAAAATTCCTTTCAAGCTAGCAAAATGTATGCCTTATTGAAGAAGCAGTATTTTGAAGTGTTGTCTTCTGTGTCTCTCAGAAAAGTGGTCATATTCATCTGCTAGCTGGAAAGTGGTTTTCAGGCACAAGCAGCTCTCTGGGCTTTGTGGCTGCCCTGTGCTGCAAACTGCCTGTGAACAACCCCTATCACCTGGGCTCAGGCTGCTCAGACCACATCTGGCTGCTTAGATGCCAGTGTGACACTCTCAAGCTTCCCTTTCCCTGAAACAGGAGATTGTGCAATGAGGCAGCTCACACTCCTGCATAATCTTTATGAATAACAGCACTGCCTGCCTTACACCTACTGAGGGAGGCTTTCAGCAGCT
The DNA here is from genome assembly GCA_013399855.1 of Oxyruncus cristatus. NCBI lineage: Eukaryota > Metazoa > Chordata > Aves > Passeriformes > Cotingidae > Oxyruncus > Oxyruncus cristatus. The sequence continues at coordinate 3,344,278 of VXAY01012530.1, read as the reverse complement.
CTAGGTGTTTAAATTGCAATACAGAGAAATATCCCAATTTCCATCTAGTTGCAGCTACAATCCTGTCCATTAGTGGCTCAGCAAAATCCTTCATTTCCAATTTACTTTCAGATGCTTTGACTCTTTCTCTTCCTCCTGCATTTTCCTCTTTCCATATGAATAAATTGTAGCTGTTTCCTCTTGTCCTAAAGCCAGATGCTCAAAAGTCAGGAGCTCACATAAGAACAAGGAGCAATTTTCCTGCCAGCTACAGCCTGTGCATGCGAGCAATGTCTTTGTATTTACAAACTGCATCTACAAACCACTGTACCCATAACATGACTGAGCTATACCTTCTAGATGTGGGATATCCTGATCTCTTCTACTTTATCCTTCTAAGTTTAGTATTTTCTGCTGCATTGGATATGGAATGAAAAGACTTTTTCTCATCCTTCTGCTTAGTGAGTGTTTAGTCAGTACCAGTTCACTTTTTAAAAAATCTTCTGTCAAGTCCAGCACTACTGGATTTGTTTCACAGTCCTTAACCTGCATTTAGAAGTCATCGTAGTGATGTCGGCATTCTCTATTGGACATTCTGTTGATTAGATTTGGGACTTGATACATGTTGAAATTTAGAATCTCATACAAATCTTTTGAGTCCCATCAAATAAAAGCTATGATTTTCTAAGTTCAGTAAATAGTAATTTAATACATGTCATACTGTGTTTTAGATAGAATATGCAATCTCAGAGAAAAGTAAGTCAACATTTACATTCACTCCTTGCAAGCATACATATTTGTTTCCCTGATTGCTCTGACATATTGGTTTATTCAATATTTCCTTTGCATTTGTTCATGCCCAACTGACCTTTAGGTAGTCTCTTAAATAAAACCAAGGATTTGCCATTTATTAGACTCATTATTGGCTCATTGTAAATAAAGAGACCCACTTTTTCTTACAGGTTCCTGTACAAATTCACGTACGGAAGTTGACATAACAGAACAGAGAAGTTAGGTCTTCTTTGTGAGCCCTCAGCTGTAGTTGTTCTTGTTCTACATATTTAAGTTTCTTATCCCAATAATCTACAATATTTTCAGATATAACATTTGCCCAAGCATTAGCTCCCAGTTAATAACTCACAGCAGTTCCACCAGTCTTCACTGAAGTAGTACCTTTTCCTCTATCAACTTCTGCACTTTGCCTCTATATAGAATTGCTCTTCACTCCTGTTTGCATTGCCATCCTGATAAATATGCATCAGGCACTGTCCATGTGCTTGCTGGTTGTTCCATTTTGATTTTGCTGGTTCTGACTGCATACTCCTGCAAAACACTAATCTACCTTGCAGCTGGTTTAATGTTTCCCAGCTGGCGACATATGTTTGTATCCATGTAACTTCCCTGTTTCGGTCTCTTTACAACTTTTCCACTTAGTAGACATTTGCTCTATTTTGTTATTCTGATATATTTAATTTCCTCACATCTTTCCACTCTTGGATTTTCGTGTTTCCTTAGTCAATGTCTACTGTACCTACAGTTGCTTTCTAGCCTTTTTAAGTGTTGGGGTTTTTTTTAATATTTCCATTTGCCTAGGTTGGGTGCATTGGTTTAGATCTTTGATTGCAATCAAAATCAAATCTCAATAATGAAATCTGAGAAAGTAGCATGGTCTCATGCCTGATTTGTTAAGTTCATGCCAAAACCCTTTCAAAGAACTTTGCTTCCTTTTGTAGTTTCATTTGGAACCTATATGTTTCAATTACTCTGCTTTTCTTGAGAATACAGCATTTTTTATTGTAATTCATCCTGTCTTAGATACAGATTGTCAAAGAGATCTGTAGCTCCAGGTCCAGAAATAGTAGAGAACACTGTTTTAAATCTTCTTTTTCAAAGAGTTCATCTGCCCTCCTCTAGATGTCACATCCTTGCCTTACCATTTTCCAGGACTCTGCTGCTGCATTTCAGCTGAAGGTGGTTTTATTTGGGTTTTTTAATGCTTCCACATCTCCTTTAGTTTGGTTTTTTTCTCACTTCTGGCTTTTGCCTTGGATACTCAAGCTTTTCCAAGTTTCGCCTCTGGTATTTTGCAGCATTTACAACTTTTAAGAAGGAGCCTTTAGCTTGACATATAGTGTAAAAAGCTATGTACAACTGTCTGCCACATGCCACTGATTTCAGCAGGCTGCTTGAACGACCCTGACACACACCACCATAGTCTGCTCTGCTCTTAAAAGGCAGTGACACATTCCCTTAAACTGACAGCCTAAAGTTATCTTCTTCGGGACATGATGGTTACCCAGAAATCTTGCTGAAGTCAACAAGGCACAATTGAACAGAACACAGCAGCTGTTGATAAACTGAGCATGAATACTCTCCAAAATGGGTTTTGGAGATAGTGGCTGATCAAGCTAGGAAACCAAGGCCAAGAGAATTCAGAGTTTCTTGTTAAGAACATTAAAAACAAATCCACAGTTTACTTCCCTCTTTACTTCTACTCCTCAGCTTTGAACTGAGATCCTAAAGAAAAAAAAAATATCATCTACCTGCTTAAGTTTCTGCATTCTTAGGACAACTTGTTGAAAAGCAGTGACAAACAAAAGAAGTAAAATCTGCCATTTAAGACTTTGAATTTCTATTTTAGTTTTGCATCTATTGAGGTTTAAATTATTAGTCAACAAGTCATAAAGCAGAATAATCAGAAAATTATAACAGGTCTGTGATTGTTTTGTTCATTAAAAAAAGTGACAAATACATAGAACAACAGGTACTTTCACTAAAAATTGTCTTTCAAAGTTCTCCAGCAGATTTGAAAAACATCAAAAAAAAAAGGAAGTAAATAACCATTATTTCACTCTAGGGAAACCCTTGAAGTAAAAGCTTGGAGAAGAATCTAGATAATTTTTCATTAATTCTTATTTTCAGTTTGTAGAGAAAGAGTAGGAAAGTGAAGGGAGTTGGACATTTATGTATCATTGATGGCAGACTTCCAAAAAGTTGGCACTAAAGCAATTTGATTGTAAGATGTACCTGGTCAGGCAAAGCAGATGATGTTCCCACTTTAGGCTTACAACTTGCTACTGTCCAAATTTTATACTTTTTGTGGGTACAGTTAATTTCAGATTCTGTGTATTCTAATACACTTTGCCTTGGACAGCTTTGAAACAACTTCACAATTTCATAAGCATTGAAGCTAGACTTGGAGCTCCACAGTTACTACATCTTGTTCCACAGCTGTGCTGAACTCAGCCCTTTTTGTGCCTTTTACCATATTTATAAAAAGAAGCATTGTCCTCAAAATGCTCCCAAAGTTCATAATTTTTGCCTTGGTGGTTAAAGAACTTTTTAAGGGAATAAGATGCCTTAATATTCTTTCATACTATAGTAGTCCCCTACCAAATATGATTTTACATCTCTGAATGTTAATATTTATTTATCTGCAGCTTCATATTGTTCAGCAACTTGCCATATGTCCACTTAAAAGTATATACCAGCATACTAATTATTTTAAAAGGTCAATAAGGACTTCATTCAAAAACAACTGAATTCAAAGGAAAGATTCCTACTTCTTTCAGTTCTACATTGAAATAGATACTGATCTACTTTGTTAGGTCTCACTAAAAAGAAGCCAGCATCACATTCATTTACAACAACAAAAACATTGCTTAGCAAGTACAATACAGGGAAGGTCCAATAGCTCACTGTTGACAACAGTAATTGTCCTGTCATTTTTAGTTAGGGCCCATGACAACACCACCATTAGATGACAAAAGAAGTTTTGGTGATACAGGCACAGGACAATTCTGGATGACCTGGAGCTGTAAACACAAAGTATAAATGGTCACTGTGGGAAAGCAATCTTGAAGGCAGGATAAAGCCAGGTTGCAGTATGCAACCACATCCAACACATGTGAAGTCTCCCATACATGGTGAAACAGAGAAGGGAAGACATGAAGGTGCAGTCACAGCCCTGACAAGCCCTGGGATGATGGAGGAACAAAAGAGGAATCACTCACATTCTGGCTCTCCCCATTATGGATGGAAAGCCTGATCTGCACCTCTGCCCTCCCAGAACAAACCTTTCTGCTCATATGTCAGACCCCAGAATTTTTTCTGTTGCAGCAATTGAATGTAAAGTGCTTTCTTTTCTTATACAGCTAGATCAAATGGAATTGTAAAGACAAATGTGTGCCTAGCTGCCTTTTCTGCTCCAGCGTTCTCACATAGAAAGATCACTGACCCCTCAGCTATGAGCCTCAGATACAGCAACTTCCTACCCTCTCCTACTTCCCTCCCTGCCCTTTCCTGCCCTCACTCCACCCCAGCACCTTGCTCCCCCACCCTTTGTCATCCCTGGCCTTAGTTTGGCTGCCCTGGGAGTAGGTTTCAGCTCACCACCGCAGCAAAACAAGGACCAGCTGAAGGAACCAGGTTAGCTTATCAGAGGCCAGGTAGGTGCGTGCCTGTAGGACCACAAGCAAGAGGAATACCTTCCTAAGCAGAGAATGGACTGAAGGGAAGAAGTGACAAGGTGAGGAGGACCAGGATCACAACTAACTCTGTTGCAAACAGCTGTTAGATCAGCTCAGCCCTTTTCTGCCATTCCACCACCGTCTCAGCACTGAATCCTCCTGAAAGTTTCCCACTACTAAACATATCATTCTTAGTTATTTTGTTGCAGCAATAAGTATTTAGGGGATTAGGCATATTAGAAGCCAATTTCTATAACAAGAACCTTTTAGACATATGGAAAGGAAGAATATTTGTCACCAAGCTTTTAAACCAATTACAAGACATTTTCAATTAGAAATCTTTGACAAATTATTCAACAGATGACATAAAGACAAATTAAGAGTTAAAGTACTTTGAAGATGTACTTAAGTTGGGGGTTTTTTTCAAAATAATATATTGCAGTTAGAATTGCTCCTATTATACCTTAAAAGTACAAGCTGTTTCAACTGTATCTATAATAAGCCTCACATGGTAGCACCTGTAATGTTCACTTGCAGGTGCCTTTTTAAAGGTTTTTGAAACAACTACCCGATTTACTAATTAAATTTTTATCTCTATATTGTTACAAACTTTGAACATTTGCCTTTTCTAAGGCAAATCCTAAGGTTTATTCCCACCTTCCCTTTGGAGTCAATGGGATTAAATTGCCATTGACACCAAAAGGAATTGTTTTGAAATATATGCATATGCACCAGCAATATATACTCCCATTACAAAATACTAGGCAAAGTACACTTGACCTCATAAAGTTCTTCCAAACCAGATGCTGTGTTTCTCTAGCAAAGCTCTTCGTTTACTTGAAAACTGTGATCAGGCTGTCTGTTCCACAAACTTCACTCTGAGAGGCTCTTGTAGAACAAGATTAATTTTTATTTTTCTTAGTTGGGTATTTTCCTTCAACTAGACCAGACATTTTTTTCTCCTTATAGACTGGTTGTGCTGAACACATCTACTGTCATAATATAAAAATAAATATTTTACATTGTTGCATGTGCCAACAGCTACTGCATTTAATGACTCAGGATTTCCCTTTTCATTCACTGATTAAAACAGTAGTCTGAGAAAGACACTCATATGGACTTGTACAGATAGATATTAGTAAAGGCATAAAAAATTATTTAAAAGGGACATTTCAATGAATCAGACTACATAGAAGTGTTTTAACAGGTTGCCTCTGTAAAAAGTAGATCTAGAAAACTATTTTTAAACATATGGGTCCTCTAAGGCTAGAAATCTGCCTGCCTCTACACAGTAGCCACTAACCGTTAATGCCCAGTCTGTTACATGGATGAGAATATATCTATATATTCTAAGTTAATCTTAATTGGTGATTTAGGTCCTAGTTGTGTCTCTCCTAAGCATGTGTCTCTCCTCTGAGGCAGACATAACCTACAGGCGTTATAGAGGAACTATATTATTTATAAGAGAAAAAAAAAAGCTGATATCCTGCCCTAAACTGATGGGCAGATGTGAGCTGTTTTCAAGCTGGTATTTGCTAGGATTTTGCAAAACCATAGGGAATACTTCATTGCACTGAAGTAGTAAATGCATAGTTGACAACAGCTGTAACCCCAAAGAGCACAGACCTGCCTGAAGTGAGATGTATGAAAGAAAATTATCTCAAACAAGAGGTTCCAACAACATTCCACTACAAGTGGGCATCTGGATGACAGGCTTAGTCTATGGTTTAGCGTTAGGTAGCCTTGTAAGGAGCAGGAACTGAGCTAGATGATCCTTATGGGTCTCTTGCAACATGAGATATTCCATGATTCTGTACATCACAAATGTTCTATGGCAGAATAAATAAGGGAGTTAATTATTCCTTCTTGGACAATTCCTTCTTCTGTTCCTTCTTGCCACCTTGTCAGCTGCTGTGTGGCCATCATTCCAAGACTTTTTCTCACACATATGACAGCAGTGCTGGGTTGAGCCAGGAGATGAGATGGTGTCTGGTACACTGGATCAGAAAACAGAAAGAGGAAATATGACACCAGACTGGGGTGCTTGTCTTCTAGGAAAATGTTCATCTTCTACCTAGAACCCCTCTGTGGAGTGGATGATATGTAGGTGGATTTTAGTTTCTACAGACTTGGACACAATAGCATGGAGGATATAGGTGCACAGTAACTAAATTTATTACACTATAAGTTTGGAAGAATCTTTTAAAATCAAAGGTTCACACCTTTTAACTGAGAGACATTTAACTTTGTGTTTTGGAGACCAAATTAATGGAGTTATACTGTGGCACTGTATAGCCATTAGTTAGCAGGAACAAGCAGTCTCATAAATGACTAATCTTCTGTATTGAGAAGTTGCCTCAACAGACTAACTCAGTTATAGCTCCCTATGCCACTCATAAAATAATTGAAAGGTCTTACGTATAGTGGGACATCTTAAGTAAATAAATTCTGGTTTTTCAGTCCCTTTCTGCCACCACTTGGAAGTGATTTCTTTTTTAAGTCAGCGAAAAAAATATGATAAAGCTGTTGGCTCTGGGAATTGAATTGCCTTCATGGAGGATTGAACATACTGCATGAAGCTGATTAAAATAGAAAAATGCAGGAGGAAAGCTGCTCTGTGTCTAAAAGAACATGAGGCTTTGGAAGTCTTTGGTTTTGTTTTTTTTAATCTTAGCTAGAATGCGGATGAGGGATCAAATTTTGAAAGTCTGATAACAGCTAGATCAATTTAGTTTTGCTCTTTGGCTAATAGTTCTATGGGGTATTCACTAGACATATACATAAAACTTGTTTTTCCTGAATGTATTTATTGTGAATGAAAGCCTGGGAACTGCAGCTTATTGAGTGATTGATATATGTATTTTATCTTCATTGTTGGCAGAAGACAAAATTTTGACAGATTTGCCTGCAACTTGCAAAGAGGATGTAGTCTGCAAAAAGGTCCTTCAACATTCATATTTAATGGTATTTGAATTTGCCTGCAAATTTAGGGTGCTGGTAGGAGGCATGTGGGAGGAATGTCACTCTGGATATGAAAAGCTTAATCGAAGTCTTTGGGCTCCCTTACTTCAGTGAATAAAAAATGTTTAGAAGTTCAGACTGTTCTTTAGGCTTTCATCAAGGAGACATTTGGTTAAATGTTTTCCTTTCACTTGAAAAAGAAATTCAGAGCTCCAAAATTAACCTTATCTCTTGCCTCCCCCCTTCCCCCACTCCCCACCCCCACCTTCCTGAGTAGTTATTTGATTTAGTAAATAGATGTTAAACTGAAATATTCAGTAGTTTCCATTATCTTCAGATTAAGAATTCTTCTGTCTGGGCTGAGATATCATATTCACAAATGCCTTTGCACAGATTAGAAATCAAATAAAGGAGAGCAGAAAACTCTCTTTGTGAATGAGAAATCACATCCTGCTTCATACCCCAAAGTAACAGTTGGATATATAGCAAGAGTCTCTTAATATATTTTTAAATAAATAGTGGATCCATAAAAAATACAGAGGAGGGAACAATTTGTTTTTATCTATTTCAGTACAAACAATTTCACACACAACCTTTGAGATTATGAACTGAAAGAAAATTTCTAGAACATAGCCCTTCAAGTTCCCTCAGCAATGTGTTTTAGTGAGAAGTCTGTGACAGATAAAGAAGCTCTTTTTTCCTTTTCAAGGGCAAAGAAAAGCAGAAAAGCAGAGCTTGGTCTACCCCACACTACCACTTTTTTTTTCTGTCCCGGGAAAGGCACCATTTGGGTTGGCTGAACCCTTGTCAACACCACAATCAGCCTGGCTCTGGAGCAGCTATCTCGGACTAGGATAAGTTGAATCCTTGCCCCATGTACAAAAGCAAGAGTTTCTGCTCCCACTGAACTAATCAGGAAGGCAAAACAGGGCTGAGCATATCTGTTCTTGGGAGGTATTGGGGTTCTGGTTTCCATATGTACAGAATAACACCAGAAGGCTATAGAAAGAAGCTGCAGACCTCAGGACAAGGAAAGGAGACAACAAATGAGGTACAGCACTGCCAGGGGATCCTGAGAAGCTGTGTTGACTGGGACAGGTTTTACTGGGGACTCATTTCCAGTGCCTTGCAGACCTGCAGGCTCTGCCGGCCATGAGAAGAGAGGGTCTCAAGCAATTAAAAACATCAACATGCCCTGTCCAAGTCTTACCAGAGGTTCTGCAGTGTCCCGTCGATCCGAAAGGGAGCGGTGCTAGATGGTGAGTGATCCTTTCAGAACTCTGACGAATATGTTATGTCTTGTACAGTAACCCTACACAGGTTGTTGTGAAAGTATCACTTATTGAGAATACCTTTTTCAAAAGCTCACTGGATTTTGGCTCCTTGTACCTCTGCCATTTCTGTAATGCCTCAACAAAACATGACTTGGAACACATAGTTTTCAGCAGGATTCAATGTACTGTATTAAACACTGTACAGTGTTCACAGCAGCTTGCAATAGGGTTAATGCACAAGTTGTTCAATTCTTTTCACTTTAAAAAAACATTAAATCTCCAGTGGTCAGAGGGACTAAGAGGACTCAGCCTCCCTGTTAAGTCCAGGAAACTTGCATCCAAATAAAATAAATTTAGAGGTTCAAATGCCCAGTTTTCTCAAAATGAAACAATATTTCTATACAAATTATGTATCTAATATAGGATTTTTCTCCTTCAAGGGGCAACAAGCACCATTTCAAAAAAATTGATTCTGGGAGTTAGCCTGGCACCATAAAAAACTAGACAGGATTTCTTTCTTACTTTGGGTAGAAAGAGCTCAAAAGAATCAAGAGCTAAGCACCCACAGTAATACAGAAGTAATAAATAGTCACTTATTTTTATCCACAGTATGTAACATTTAAAAATCAACATTTTACAGTATATTATAAATTATCTCCTCTTTCAAGCATGTGTGTGGGAGTAAGGGAAAGTGGTCTTTCATCTGCCACACTTATCTGCTAAGTGCTGACTTTTTAATATCAACCAATGGAACCACCTCTAGCAAGGTCTGAGCTTCAGCCCTCCAACCCTGGAAATGCAGCAAACCATATGATATTTTTTGGGAGTTGCTAATGTGTATGCACGTATGTATGTGTGTCTGTGTGGCTGAGGGTAGGTGCATGCGTGTGTGTATATGCGTGTGTGTATTTATATATCACTAACTTTTTAACTGCGCCACTCTTCCTTTCTCAAGATGACTAATCCCTAGCCAATTAAGGCAACAAAGTTCTTATTGGTAATATGTATGCTTTTATTTCTAAACTTTCAATGATAAATTGTTTGACTAACTACTCTGCCTAGGGTGTGAAGCATGATGAGTGCCTCAGCTGATAAACATTAAAATGGTTTTTCTGAGAACCACTAGAATACCCCAAACAGGGGTGACTGTTCTTCAATGTACCTTTCTCCACATCTGACAGTGTACTACCCACACCACCACATGGTATGAAACTCTGCAGCTCCTCTAAATCCACCAATGTCCTTCTTGAGATGCAGAGACTAGAACTGCACACAGCACTGAAGATGGGGGCACAGAAGGGTTTATATCATGGCAAAATGCTGATGTCTGTCTTACTCTCAACACCCTTTCTGCTGATTTCCAATATTTTGTTGGCTTTTATAGCTGCTGCTGCTGCATATAGAGACAATGATTTCATGGATCTGTCAATGATGATTCCAAGGTCTCTTTCCTGAACTGTATCTGCAAAAAGGAGCAGTAATTCTCCATCTGCCCATTCTACTGAGTATACAACAGTGAAGGCTGAGAGAAGCTGAGGGATGAATAGAAGGAAAAAATAGATCTGGATGGATGTGTAGCAGTTTTCTTGCAGTTTTTGCCTACTAGCAGACATCTGGCTGTTCTGGGATGTACAACTACAGCTGCTGGGACACACTGATGGAGGAACACCCCTGTGAGCAGGTCATAGCCTGCAGCACCATCTCCCAACCTCTCCACCTTCTTTGCTTGAAGTTTCCTTGCAGCTGCCCCTTTGAAACAACACTACCAAGGAAGGAAACCTGATTTCTTTATGTCATCTCAGTGCTACCTCAATCCAGCTGCTGGTAACACTGTCTGACAGTTGTTTATTATTCTTAGAGTTGCAATTCAACCTCTTATGATAATTATAAGGCAAACCTTCTCCCAGGCTTGCATATGGCAATTGCATTATTAGCTTTCCATTACTGCCAAGGAAAGTATCTTAATTTAGCAACTGCCTGTTACTAAGAGTGCTACTTGAAAACAGCACTGACATAAATATTTATTGAACTTCGTGGGGAAAAACATCTACCAGGTAGGATGGAGTATTCATTCGTGGTGGAAAATTAACAGCTCTTTGGCTAACCTGCTTCTCCTATTGACTGCATTGCAAGGAGTACATGTTCGGGAAACGAGTATGCTAAAATGATTGCCACAACTGCCTTAGGGTGAAACCATGGCTAACAAAAATAATATGGTACTCAGATTCCAGCAGTGCATTACAGGTATTCTTATCTAACTACCTTGGAAATGGCTAAATTACAAGGTGCAGAGAACTTCAGCTTTTGCACTTTTCTTGATTTATGTAATCACTGTATTTGCTATTCCTGTTACCCAATCTTTTCTAAATTTTAAACTTGTGCTGTCAAAAGGCAAAATAAACACCAGACAGGCCATTCTTAAAGCAAAAGAAGTGCTGAGTAGGCTAGCATCCAAAGAACTGAGATTATAGGAATCTTTACAGCAGGAAAAATGAATGAGCAGAGCTGGACTTCTCCCAGGGTGAAAGAAAAGCAACCATTAAATCCTCTGCTGTGCTTTAGGGTAATATCCAAAACAGACATTTAATTTAGGAATATTACAAAAGTGCATGTTCATTAGTTGTTTCACTCCTTACCAGTGCAGTCTTCACAGCAGAATGTCTATATACCTGATTGAAGGGACTAAATCCTTCACTACAGGCTGCAACACTTTTGACATTTGGTGAACTGATACCAGTGGGGTCTCCTTCCTATTAAATTGAATTGTTTTCAGCCCCTGGAATATCCCGTGGGTCTCATAAACATTAACCTTCTGGATATCCATTATATCTAATCTGAAAAATCACGTACACTGGAACGGTCCACCAAAAGCGAAGATATATCCAAACGATCCCTGCATACACATCTAAGGCTAAAAATTTAATCTTCAAAAACCCTGAATGACTCCTCAGACAATTGGGGTTTTTTTCCAGTGAAATTTTAAAAGTCCTGTTTCTACATGAAGACAGAACTTTTATTATATTAATAAACCCCTCCTCATGTCACAGTCAGTGTCTGAGAAGCCTGCTTGAGCAGGAGGGTCGGACGAAAGGTCCCTCCCAACCTCAACCTTTCTGTAATTCTGTTATATCAGAGCCCAACAAGGATCCTCAAGATTACCACTTCCATGAGGTAGATTTCTGAATGTTATTCAGCAGGTTTTCTCCAAGGAGGCTTAAGAGCTGCTGATGACACTAAACACTGTATGCAAAAGAGAGCTTCATAAGAAATGCAGGGAAGGCTCAGTTGGAGGACGTTGGCTCAGTTGGCTCAGTTTTAATGAGCAGTTCAGTGGTTTACAGGACTTCCTTAGAATGTGACAGATTTGATCTTCCTTCAGCTAAAGGTTCATTTGTTCCTGTTTAAACAAAGTTGAATCAGTAAAGCAGCAGAAATGCACTTTTTACCCTTTCCTGCGGCATGGAGCTGTGCTGCAGGAAGAAAGACAAGGATCATTGGATGAAAGAAAGGAAAAGCAGGAAATCACTGAGTATGAGTGACTGGACCTTTGGTTTATAAGAAAGAGATGTCTTGTTCTGGTTTCTGGTTTTGGCCTTCCCTATGCATTGTGCCTAAACTGTTATAAGAAATGGACAAATAGTCCCATCACTGCAGTCTGGAAATAAAATCTTTATCTCAAAAACAAAGCTCCTCCACCTACCTGCTGATTTTCCAAACAAATGTGAGGCCTCCACTTCTGCTTTTTGAAGAGAAAGGTTCAGAAAATAGTTCCAGGAACTAGTGAATGGCATAACACCAGACTGGTGATCTGTCACTAGTGGGGTTCTGCAGGGCTCCCTCTTGGGCCCTGTGCTCTTCAACATCTTCATAAATGACTTGGACGCAGGACTGGAAGGGATACTAAGCAAGTTTGCAGATGATACAAAACTCAGAGGAGCTGTTCACTCTCTCAGAGTCAGGGAGGCCCTGCAGAGAGACCTCGACACATTAGAGGACTGGGCAATCACCAGCAATAGGAAATTCAAAAGGGAAAGTGCCAGATTCTGCATCTGGGGTGGGGCAACCCTGCATGTGTGTACAGACTGGGGAATGAAATGATGGACAGCAGTGCCAGGGAAAGGGACCTGGGGGTCCTGGTCGACGGCAAGTTGAATATGAGTCAGCAGTGTCCTGGCAGCCAGGAGGGCCAACCGTGTCCTGGGGACATCAGGCAAAGCATCACCAGCTGGGTGAGGGAGGGGATTGTCCCACTCCGCTCTGCACTGGTGCGGCCTCACCTCAAATATTGTGGCAGTTTTGGTCTGTGCAATATAAGAAAGATATTAAGCTGTTAGAGAGTGTTCAAAGGAGGGCAACAAAGATGGTGAAGGGCCTTAAGGGGAAGCCGTGTGAGGAGTGACTGAGGTCACTTAATCTGTTCAGCCTGGACGAGATTGAGGGGAGACCTCATTGCAGTTACATCTTCCCCTCATGGGGGAGAGGAGACGCAGGTACCAATCTCTTCAGTCTCATGACCAGTGACAGTACTGGAGAGAATGGCCTGAAATTGTGTCAGGGGAGGTTTAGATTGGATATGAGAAAAAGGTTCTTCAGCGAGATAGTGGTTGGGCATTGGAACAGGCTCCCCAGGGAAGTGGTCACAGCACCAAGCCTGACAGAGTTCAGGAAGCGTTTGGATGATGCTCTCAGGCAGATGGTGTGACTCTTGGGGATGGTCCTGTGCAGGGCTAAGGGTTGGACTCCATGATCTTTTTGGGTCTCGTCCAACTCAGCATATTCTGTCATCCTGTTATTCTGTGATTTTATTCCATACAAACACTCCCCAGTTTTGGGATTGGGTGCCCTAGACAATTTCAAACCTACTTCTGTAGGTGTTAACTCACACATTCTATTTTATATCAGAATTCCAGTACTGTCTTAATTCTCCCAACACTTTGCAGGGAGCAAAGGCACTTCATCTGCAGCTACATATTCCAAAATGACAGAATGCAACTGAGCATCGCCGTGCTATATCCTACTCCATATCCACAAGAAATTTCTAAGGTCAAGATTCTAATATTCACAATTTTCCAGCTGCGTAACTATTAGAGTTAACTATTGCTTTATGTATTTTGTAAAAAAATATAATATAAATAAAACAAATAAAGAGTTACAATATTTAAATTAGCTATCAAATTCACCTAATTTAGCAGCTTCAAAACACACATAATTTCATTGGGGCATTTCTATATTTTATATATTTTTATTGATGTCTGGATTTAAGAATAGTAGTGGGGGACACCTCCTCCCAAATTACAGCAGCAGTAGTTTGTGTGGCCACATAAGATCAATTTATTTTTCACTGTAAAATATGTATGATTTACTCTGTAGTCCATAACCATTATAAAGCACTTTAGGAATTTTCATTCAGTTATCCCATTTGATCACGGGTTCGTATAAACATGTTTAACACTATAATTTTGAAGACACTGAGTCTTTCTGAGTACATATCTGACTGCCCTAAGACTATTCATTTTTAATGCTTTGTAAGGGCTGCATAATATTGTAAGTCAAGTCCCAGTTTTCAAAGCCCACGAAGACCTACAGTTCTGTCCACATTATCTCTCCTTGCTGGCATTATACTCTCTATGTGAGCTCATTTGTCTATGGTCAAGTATAACACAAAAGACTTTTTAAAGTCTTACTTTAAATGGAATCAGTTCCTATTTTATCATACACTGCAAGATTGGTGACTTCTCAATAAAAGTCCTGGTAAAAAAGATGGATCTGGCTGAGATGTAAAAGAGAGGCAACAAGACTGCAGCTGCTCCCTAGTTCCCTGGGTAATTTGGGGAAAAGGACTGCAGCCTCTTATGTTTTTTCCGTGCTGTATTATACCTGTATAATGACAGGTCAGATGCTGAGTTGTTTGCAAAATACAAATGTATTTGTGAAAGTATCAAATATTTTTTGAATAATAGAAAAAAGTCAATACAAAGTATTAGGACCTTTCCAGTGAAACTAGAGAGAATAAAAAGCACTGATGCTTCTACAGCATGACACACCTCTAACCTCACTGAACTGTAGAACACATATATATAAACCTCTGCTATAAAAATAGTCTGCAGTAAAATTCTTGTCTTAAATCAAACTCTCTGAGCTTGCTGAGTGAAGTATGAGCTCTTTCACAGACAAGGAGCACGCAGGCTTCTAGGTAAGGCAGACAAAAGAGAAGCTGATGTCAGAAAAAATATATAGGACTTATTGTAGTTATGTTCATCATTTTCATTTGAAGATGGATTGGATTGCCTCAAGGAGCTTGAAAATAGGCTCAACTTTGTGTGCAGAATCCATTCATAAATAAATGGTTGGCTAAATTAAGAGGCCGTGTTAGAGGCAAGAGAGAAAAGTAGCTCACACACAGGTTTGGTGAAGCAAAGGCGAGAAAAATAGTTGCCATTCTTGGTCCAGTTATTATGGTACATGCTGCTTTGCCATGGAAATACCCACTTTGCATAGCATGTCTGTACACATATTTTTGCTTCTCCTCTTTTTAAAGTAGTCTGCACAGACTGAGTTAAGTGGAAGTTTGGCTTTTCCTGCCTTTTTCTCAATATGCAATCTGGATTCATTCATTCAGAGATTTGACTTGCTCAAAAATGGAATAATTTCAAGAAACTCCTATTCTTGAAACAGACAGAACACAATTGCTTCATAAATCCTGCTAATCTAATTCCTACTTAAAGCCAATGGGATTCTCTCCATTGACTCAAATGGGAATTGAAGCAAATCTAGTGAGACTGGTACATCTATTAACTGGCTCCATTAGGGCTAAAATTTACTTTTAAAATACTGTGGAGTTTTCTGGAGACTTTTATTTCAACTCGTCTCACAAGTACAAAACTATATGTTCATTAACTTTCCTAAACACTTTGATAACACAGTAACTCTTGGGTTTGGAAATCAAGGGGAGTTCAGGGGTGTATGCATTACAACTCAACTTTGCCACAAATTCTGGCCACCTAAGCCATTTAACAGAAATCTTCATAATGAAGCTCAGAGGGGTTGTTCCAAAAAAAAGTGCATAATCCAAGCTCTGAATCCACTTAGATACATATACAAATCCAGCCTATCACTAGATCTACTACAGCCAACTGTCACGATGAGAAACTGCAGTATGGCACATAGCCCCCCACCAGGAAGGGCCATTCAATTTCACTTAATGTGGGTATTAAGCATATTTCTAATTCATCAATAATTCTAAGTGATTTTGAATAGTTTTGCTATCTATTGTTCATAAATCTCTGTGAACAGAAAAGCAAAACTTCAACTACTTCATATTCATACTTCCTTCAGTTTGAATAGTGATACAGAAAACTGCCAGGACTAGATGATAGAATCATAGAATCACATAATATACTGCTTTGCAAAGGTATCATGATCATTGAGTTCAACTCCTGGCCCTGTGCAGGACACCCCAATGGTCACACCATGAGCCTGAGAGCATTGTCCAAGCACTTCTCGAACTCAGACAGGCTTGGTGCTGTGACCACTTCCCTGGGGAGCCTGTTGCAGTACCCAACCACCTTCTGGGTGAAAAACTTTTTCCCGATATCCAGCCTAAACCTTCCCTGACTCAGTTCACGCCATTTCCTCCAGTCCTGTCACTGGTCATGAGATTGAAGAGATTGGTACCGGACCCTCCTCTTCCCCTCACAAGGAAGTTTTAACTGCAATGAGGTATCCCCTCAGTCTCCTCTTCTCCAGGCTGAACAAAGCAAGTGACCTCAGCAGTTCCTCATACTTCTTCCCCTCAAGGCCCTTCATCATCCTCATGGCCCTCCCTTGGACACTCTCTAATAGTTTAATGTCTTTTTCACATTGCATACAATTTTCAAGGTGAGGCCACACCAGTGCAGAGCAGAGCAGAACAATCCCCTCCCTAACCTGGCTGGTGATGCTTTGCCTGATGCCCCCCAGGACACGGTTGGCCCTCCTGGCTGCCAGGGCACTGCTGACTCGTATTCAACTTGCCATCGACCAGGATGCCCAGGTTCCACTGTTCTTCAGCCTCTAGTTCCCTAGTCTGTACACACAAACTGGGTTGCCCTATTCTAGGTGTAGAATCCAGTACTTGCCCTTCTTAAACTTCATACAGTTGGTGATTGCCCATCTCTCTAATTTGTCAAGGTCTCTCTGCAGGGCCTCTCTGCCCTCAAGGGAATCAACATCTCCTCCCAATTTAGTGTCATCAGCAAACTTACTTATATTCCTTCAAGTGCTGCATTCAGGTCATTAATGAAGATGTTGAAGAGAACTGGGCCAAGGATGGAGCACTGTGGAACCCCACTAGGCATGACTCGATGCCAGATTGTTGTTGCCTCGCTCTCTATAACTCTTTGTGCCCAACTTGTGAGCCACTTGTTCATTCATCATATTATTCAGCTGTGTGCTGGACATTTTGTCCAGAGGGATATTGTGAGAGACAATATCAAAAGCTTTGCTGAAGTCTGAAAATATTACATCTACTGGCTTTCCTGGATCAGCTTTCATAGATCAATTAGGTGGGTTACCCTGTTGAGGAAGGAAATCAGGTTAAACTGGTTGTGTAAGAAGGCAAGATACTGTGGGATGAGTATCTGTTTTCTGAATTGTTTCTCTGTAATTCCTAGTTTTAGCAAAATGCTAGTTTCAGTTGTGTTACTTTTAGTTGGATGAGGAAATTTTATTATTTTTTCTTTACTTGTGCAACACATAACGGGTTATTTCGTTAGCCAAGTAAATTTGTACATACTTTTTATTTCAGTCATTTTCTTTAACATTTCCTGACTTTTGTGCCTAAATTGCAAGGGTACTATTGTCCTCTATTCTGAAACGCCATCAGAACCTGGTGTGAAATATTTGACAATACTGGCATCCAGTTATTGACCATAAGATTTAGAGCTACCATAAAAAAATTCTTTAAAGCTTAAAGTTTCAGACAAAATAAGCCCTTACAAATCTGTATGATTATACCATTCGTATCTAAACTTCATATCTAACAATTTAGGCTGCAACTCAGGCAATGGAACAAGAGTGGAGCTGAAATTACAGTGTACACAAAAGTGCCCTATACAGCAACCCTTAGAAAAAAGATCCAAATTTAGTCTTTGCATTGGGACCTTCTCTGATTTTGAAAGATTTGTGATTTTCTGTAACACATTGTCCTGGAAATATGGCTGCATAATCATTTTCTGAAGTATTATGTTTCTATCCTCATCTTGATGCCCAGAAATAACAGGAACAAACTGAAAATTAAGAAACCAAGTCTATTGGGGAGAAAAAGGCAATGCTTTTCAAACCGCAAAGAAAATTCAGTTCCAGTTTCTTTCAATGATATTATAGAAAAACACTAAATTAAAAAATAATATTACTTCTGAGGGAGATGTTTTTAGGGTAACTGAAGAATTAAATTTTCAACAGATTCCAAGTAATGTTAGCTATGAACTCTGTACTTGAATATTAAGAGTCTTCTGCTGTGGAAGTCAGTGTATCGCCGAAAACTCCACCTCTCAGGTCTGAAAATGTGACCAGTGAATGCTGAAGTCCAAAGGAAACCCAAAACTGGTTAGCAGCCCAGCTTTAAGCTTTAGGTGACAGTGGATGTTGTCAGTGAGTACCTGCAAAAATGACAGCTAGCATAAGAGTGTATTTCCAGAGTCTGTCATTCATGATATCCACAGGACAACAGTTATGTTTTGTAGGGAATAAAAATACAGGGAGCCTAGTCACATTCACCCAGTATTTAAGCTTTGTTAATCATGGAGCCTGTCTCAAACTTTAGGACTTCAGGCAGAAACCCCTGGATAACTAAGGTTTCAAAAAACATTTGGTGGAACTTGTCAAAATGTGGGAGACTGCAAGTCTTATTCCAGCATTTTTAACATCTATAAGCTTGAGACAGCAAAGAAGAGCAATAAATAGTTCACACCAAATCCACTTCATACGTGATCTTGAGCTGTGATGGGATCAGAGAGATCTGATCTGTTACAGTGTTGCAATAAATTGAAAAGAGTTGTTCTTACTAAAGCTGCTGGTGGTGTAAAGACAAGAAAGGTGATGTGTATTCCAAACCCATATTGCTTTCAGGTTATCAAATATGTATTCCAAAATCACCTTTGTAGGAATGGGAATCAACTGATCAAAGCAGCATTTGATGCACCCTTTTTGATAGCTTTTGGAATTAGCAATCTCATTTTTCAGGCAGCAGAGGAGCAGCTCCAGGCGTGCATTGGGATGAGTGAACAGGCAATTTATGCAAGAAGTGGTGTCACTGAAATTAATGTGCTCACAAATGAAGCAGCAGAGAGTTGGAGTCACACTGAAGGAATATAGCCATGGACACGTTTGTCCTCTGAAAGCTGACAAGGCCTTTTTTAGGTATGTGGTCCTGCATGCCAGGATCAAACTTAAAGATGGAATCAGTTCGACAAAGGCACGATGACATTAGCTGTCTGAGCTACCTGCATTTTGCTATGGGTTCTTGTAGGATTGTAACAGAGGCACCTGACAAGTTTGGATCCCAGAAGGCTTTGAGTTTGAATTCTTTGGTGCTGGGAGTCAGATCCCACTAGGATATAAACTTGTCTTGCCAGTGAGGGGGAGGTTCCAAGCATCCCTTGGGATTATTGCAAATACAAAAAGAAAATTTCATTTCTGAATATGCAGGCACTCTGGATCTGCAGCAGGCTCAGATGAATTACACTGAAGTGGAAGACCTGGACAATCTGTCTGTGATATAGCAGAGAGCACTCCATGCATTAGTTGCTTTTGAAGCCACCAAGGAAGGGCTCCCTTTGAGTAATTGCCCTTTGGATTTAAAAACATGAGAATGGTTCCCCAATGATGCATAGTGGAAGGATTTATGAGTCCGTACAGCATAAATTTAGGATATATGGAGGCAGATTGCCAAAAGGTATGCATGAACTTTTTCACTTGCTTGCAATTATTATCTCTATGCACTTGACTCCTATCCTCAGTCCTCCTCTCCTCATCAGTGGGAGGGAGGGAATGACTGTAGCAGAGAATGAGACATGGGCTAGACACTTCTGCTTCAATTCTTCATCAAAAACCACACTAATTCACTGACTGGAGCAGAGTAAGCCTGAGACAAGCTGAATTCCAGTCTTCATCTTTGGACACTCTTTCAAACCTTAGCAGTAGAAGGCACTTTCAGATTCTTTGGATATCTTTCTGTCAGCCTCTGAATTTCTTTTCCCCCTCCCTATAATACAAGCACAGTGAGATATGAAATTTCCATATTCAGAATGGCAAGACACATTTGTCTAGAATCTGTCTATCTTTTCTCAAGAGTAAATGAAATAAACTTAGCTGATGGACCACAGCTAGATTCACCCAGCCTAATCTCGAATACTTAACTGAAGTGTTTAGTTTAGTTTGCCAATTACTCCAAACTCCTTTGGAGCCTGTTGAGAACAGGAGCCTCTTGAGGGTTTTTCCATTCCGTCTGTGATTTCTTACATTTTCTACCAGCTTGGGAAACTCATTGAGATTTCTATAGTGAGACTGGTTGAATCCAGATCCACCTAGCAGCAGAGAAAGGTGAGACTTTAGAAGAATCCTCTGTTGATAACTCTCCATCAGCTCACACGGGGAAAAAGGCTCTGCCCTTGTACAGGCTGTAGAGGGAGTTCTGCCGCACATCACTGATTTCACAGCTGGACCCTTGTAACTGTGCACTGACTTCTAACTACCACCAATGTGTGATTTAGACATTTATTGCCCAGCTGCTTTGTTAAAGCCATAAAGCTGAAGTCCATCATTTAAATCTATTCCTGAGTCTGGCATTGATTCTCCTGCATGTTCTGATCAATACCTCAGAGCTCTTCACTACCATCTCACTGTATATAGGAGTTTGAAATTACATCCACATTCTGGCTGTCAAGGTGTAAAATACAAAATCATACCCAGGAAACATAATACTTTTCAGAAAATTATGAATATCAATAGTACAGAGAATTTCTGGACATTCCAAGATGCGTGGCAACAATCTCCAACTTCCCAGTACCCTATCCTGCTAAATGCACTTACTGACATTATCAGAAATTGAGGGTGCTCAAAACCCACACAAGTAATCACTCAAATTTTGAAAACTTGTAAGTTTTTCTGTAGACGGATTACAGATTTACAAGAAGCTCAAAAGTTCAGTCATTCTTGGATGAAATGGGTGCAATTTGGCTAAGAAATAGAAGTAGGTTCTCTTCTCCTAGTTGCTCTTTCCATTTTTACAGGTCTTTAAACCTGAGGTCTTCAGGCAATTCATTATGCACCTGCATTACAGCTGTTCTTTTTCAAATAATCTTTAGTTTGTTGCTTCTTTCTCATGTTTTATTTTAAGGTTCTCTGGAAGGTCATTGAGTATATGCTTTATTTACTTGACTCGTAGGTCTCCACAGTATTTTCTCCTAAAGTCTAAAAAGGTCATATCTTTCTGCAAACTTAGCCATTCCCTTTGATCCATGCTTAGCTGTATGGGTATCTATGTAAAACAGAACTATGATCTCTGTTTTATCCTTTGGCACATGAAGAGGACAAACAACAGCAATTGGAAAGAAGTGTTTTTCTCCCTCACTCCTTTTCTTTTGTCTCTGATAGTCTATGACAAACTTCCAAACTAATTCATTTTAAAGGAATCCTAAGACTGAAAGAACACATATGCTTATTAGATTTCATTATGGCATGCTTTAGAAAACTGCATTTAGTGAAAAGGAAAGATCTATTAAAATTCCCTTTAGAGACTAATGCTAATAAGCTCTAAAATAAAACAAAAATAGTGGGGTACCAATTAAAATTCTTTTGAAATTATTAATTTTAAAATGTTCTCCTAGAATATGAGGTTCGTGCAATTACTCTCTGCGTCTGTGTCTCCTCCCTTCCATCCTATTCAGCAATTTTCCTTCCTATTGCTTAACTAAAACTAGATTTGACAAAGGGGCAAAGGTCTCTGAAGTATTATCTTCCCAATAGCCTCATGAAAGCAGTCTATCAAAAAGAAGCTTGAGGCAAAGCCTGAGGTATGCACTTACATCTCATTAGACGCTGGAGAATTGACCCAGAGCCCAGAATAAGCATTTCTTCTTTAGTGCTCAGAAAACTATTTGTTCATTCCTTGTATCCTTGTTTAAATAATTGGTCCATTTTGCTTTGTAAATATCAAGGCTCCATAGAACTGCTAAGTGAAAACCCCCGCAGTAAGATCCAGGCTCTGGTGAGTCATCAGCATTTTACTATTGACTTTACTGGGGTCAGGATATGACCTAAGACCTTCCTGCCTAAGTGGCCAAGGCACATAAAAAGGGCGAGAGGGTAGATCAATACATCAAATAAATTATTCACTTCAAATTATTCTTTCAGCTTTAATATATATGTACACAATGTCACCATAGTTATTCCGTGTCTGAGCAAAGAGAAACTCTGTGATATCAATGACAGCAGTGTGTTAAAACTGCACAAAACATTAATTTGGGAAAGAAGAATTTATGGGGATTTTACTTGGTCTTCTTTTTACAAAATCTTTGTTAAAAACAAAACTAGTGATGATGTATTTTCAAAAGGTAACCTCTTTGTACACTGACACACAGTGAAATGCTTATACAATGGTGTTCAGCTGATGGCCTGCAGGTTAGGATGGCCAAGGGACAATTCGCTCTTGTTTGTCACCATTTCTTCCACCCACAAGTCTGGCACCTCAGGTGAGGGGGAACCCCCTTACAAACAATGTCCATATCAAATTATCCAACAGTTACCCAAAACCTGTTCTGTCTGAGCCCACCAGATAATGACGTGCCCTCCTGGGAGGAGGTTGCTGCAGTCCTGATATTCCAGAATTATATTTTCATATTGACCTATGGAAGTCCTAAAAGTAGCAGCTTGTGCTTTTAAGAAGGTACAGCCCCTCTTACTTACTACCTATAGCAAACCTGCTGCACTTCATTCAATATATATGTTACAAACTCAACTGGAATATGCAGATTTTATAGAGAAACAATATGCAAGAAGAGTGTGGTAACCAAACCTCTTCAATAAATACCTGCATCAATTACCTAGTGCTCCTAGGCAACAATAAGAAAAGGGAGGGCAAGCACAAAGTTTCAGTCTACTTTTTATTGATTTTAGCTTGTTCATTCACTATGTGTTAAATGCTACAATGCAAAATCCATTTTACCAGATGCAAGTGACAATTACGCTTTTACTTTTCTAGGCAGTAATGGAAAACTGTCTAATTTAGCCACTGACAGATTTTTAAAATTATTCTGGACTGCAAAACTGGCACAGTATAAATGTTTACTTAGTTTGCCTGAAACAAGCTGCATTAATTTAGTTTTTGATGTTAACTTCTGTTTTCTTGACAATGTGCACTCCTGTGCCAACTTGCCCACTTTAATACTGGGATATTCTGTGCACAGAATAAAAACAGAACAGCATATAAACAAGCTTCCCTGCCCCTTTCCAGTTCTACTAAGAAAGTAGCAAAGCTGCATTATTATAAATTGAGTCATAATCATTGAATTTAGAAGTCAAAAAGCAAACTCAACAGATCTTGATTCTTATATCAATGTGAACAGGACAAATGTTACACTCAAAATATCAGGGAAAATACTGGGATAGCTCTTTAAACACAATGTGACTTATTGAATCTGCATCTTCAGTGTGTTTCAGGTTGTGTATTGTGGAATTCTGACAGCACGTACCTGACAATGTATGTATGAAATCTGAGTATTTACATTCATATTTAAATTATTCTGTTACAATAGAAAAGAAAGTGGAGCACTGCCAGCTGCTTTAATACGAACTAGTGAGAAATTAAAAGCTCTCTTTGTCCCAGCCATTTAAAGAAGTGAGGAAATGTTACCTTTATAGTTGAACTTAATAATCTTAAAGGTCTTTTCCAACCTAAGTGATTTTATACCTAGGGACATGGTTTAGTGTTAGAATTGCCAGTGTGAGGTTTACAGTTGGATGATGATTTTAAAGGTCTTTTCCAATCTAAATGATTCTATGAATCTATACTAATTAGCCTAAGTGACAAACAAAGCTAATGGCCCATGAATATGAACTTTCAAGCAACAGAATTTATGATTTATAAATAGAAGAGGTGAGGCAACACATGTGACTTTAGTACTGAGAAAGTCTGACAGTATGTTCTTACACCTTCAGTGTTTTTCTACTATCATAATTGGCAGTATTCCAACAGGTGCCTACAGTGTGCAGGCACATTTATGACTGTAAAGTAGGAAATCTTGAAGTGAAAACTAGAGATTTATAGACTGGTATAACAAAGGAGGCAAGGTGCCTTGGTGGGTACTATCATATCACTGCTAAAAACAGATGCTCAAACCACGGCATAAGGCCAAGGTAAAAATATTTGTGATTTGCTTCTCTACATCCCCAAATTACCACCAAGCTTTGCAACACTGAGTGGATATACTGAAGGAAGACTGGTACAGCAGGACTAAAGCAGTTCTGAACTGAGGTGCCTTGGCAGATTAGACTGTTCACATAGCTGCTAGAGATACCTCCAATTCCTGCTTTTGGGCAAGCGCAGCATTTGCCAAATTTAGGAAGACAGAAGGGAATCATAATGTCTTGGGAAAGAAGAGGTGAGATCCCACTCTTTGACACACCCCAGAGCCATGCAGAGTTACTGCAGGATGTTGTGGGAAGCTATAAACCTGGGCTTTCCTGCCTCCTGCCACAGCTAGATATATGATCCTCAAGCAATGAAGTCAACGTTGCCTTGATGCCTCTCAGAAGCAATTACCCATGAGCAATGGTGGGATTCTTCAAGGGACATTAAATGAGGAACATGTGCCAAATAAGATCAGGAAGCAAGTGCAATAAGGAATACTATTAACCACAAGTCAGTAGGGCGGGTACCGGATGCTGAAGTTAAGTAAGCATATTTTTAATAGCTTTGCTTGTTCTTCCCCTCACTTAGTTTGAAATACATTAAAAGTACTTTGAAATATTATAACTAGTCACTGGTAAGTGGCACTTGCTGTTACATTGTTGCAAATGGTATCAATAGAATTTTGGTTTTGCGAGATAAACCTTCTCCGTCATTCCTCATAAATGCTTTGCTGTCATTTAGTATGTTCTGTTATAAGAGAGCCCAAAACCCCTTGCCATAGTCCCAGGATCCCACTGTAGAAAGCCTCCCAAGAATGTATACAGATAACTCTATTCAATTTTCTTCCTTGGTTCAGAGAGATAATTCAATTGGCTTTTTATTTATTAATATCACATCCCACTTATTTACCTTCATTGCTTCTTTGTTCTGCAAAAAAAAAAAGGATTAAAAATTAGTTCTCTTTTCATTTTACAGTATCCAGGGATAAGAGTGTGTTTTGAGCTGAAATTACCTTCAGAGCCCTCCTGCCTTCCATGAAAGCAGCGCTTGTAACTGCTGGTGATGTCTTGGGACTTAAAAGGCACAGGACTGTGGCATGACCTGACAATGAGATAAATTATGCTGATTCAGAGCATTATAAAATATTAATATCCCTGCCAAAGTTCAGCTCACTGACCTCCTCTACACACTGGTGAGCTTACCTGCTGAAAGGCCAAGAGCTCAAAGCTTTGACATTTTCTTTCTTTTGACAAAATAAATACCATTTCTGAGTTCTACAAAAAAGGCAACTGAACACAGGAAGAAAAATACTGTTCTCATCAAACAATTTCTGAAAGATATCCTAGATCTCTTCTGACCAACAGCTGATCTCTCCCACGAAAACTCCAGGCCCCTTTGTCTTTAGTAGGATTGCTACTGTTCTCACAGTACTGCAAGGGGCTTGACTACTGCCTGTGCTGTGGTACCTTCATGGTGGGCAACATGTCAGAGCAGAATCTGATCACACAGACCCCAACCTATGCGCAGTAATTTTGGCACTTACCAAATGTACCAGCAAACAGCATTCTTTTATGCTCTGGGACACTGACATTCTCTAGGATACTGAAAAATGCTTTGAATTCTTTTTAATTTAATATATTTAACTTTCTAGGTTGTTAAAATTTCTGAGTTTAGCATTCTGATTTTAACTCTCCCCTGAAACAACAGTCTATGAACTTGCTTAGTTTCAAGTTCATTTCTGTTCGGAAGGAATGATAATTTGTGAAGAGTTTGACTAAGTCATTCTCCATTTCCTGACAATTCTTAGTTTCTTCCAATATTAAATAAATTATTAATTAATCCCTTTATTTAATTTAACCGTAAGTTTTCTCAGATCTCCACCTGACTTCTTTTAGTAACTCATCTATCATATAAACTAATAGACCAATTCTGGTAATTTTAAAAGACTGGAATATGTGTAGTCTTTATATTAGGCAGTTCATTTGGATATCAAGGTCAATATAATTGAGTTTCATTTTAACATCAAGGGTGACGCAAGTAATTTTCTTACTGACAATGATAAAAAATGTTCATCTATTCTGAGACTCAAACTGAAGAAAGCAGGTATGACTTCAGATGATGAATTCATCTAGGTGTTGATATAATATGGAATAAGATTATTAAGTAAAGTATACTCATGAGAGTGTGATACTTCATAGTAATATTTTGATTGTAATCTAATGCACAAAATTTGAGATACAATTTAGATATTCCTTTTCACAACATCCGCATTTACGCATGATGTGTCAGTCTTACTGCAACAATGCCCAAAGGAAAAGCAGAAATGAAAAAGCTACTTTTCAAAGACTCTCCCAGAAGAATGCTGTTTAAACATGAAATGAACTTTGCTGCACAAGAAACTTATTTCTTTCCAACCCAGCATCATGCAAGAGAAAGATCCCTACCCCTTAAAACACAGAGAGGTCATTCACCTCTGGTGAGTAGAAAGATGGGCAGAAAAGATGTGCTTTGACTCCAGATTCCAGATTTTTCTGAGTTCATAGATACTCTGAAATATCTTGCTGCAAACAGTGGAAAACAGTCCTAATTGTTCATTTCTTGCTTCACAATTAAATTCTGAGTCCCATAACCATTTTTATCAAGGCCAAACCTGAAAGAAGGTCAAGGCTAATATCTACATTTAACTCTGAGGATTTAATCTATAATCAATGAAATTATGTATGATATTGTTTTACAGGATATGACCACACAGGCCCCAGTCTTATCACTTGCCTCTACAGTGGCTGTCAGGCCTAAAGTACCTCCATAAGACTGCAAACATCAGTGAAGGTGGGAGTAATAAGGAGTCATGAAAAACAGTAATGTCTAGAATAAGAAGATTTCAGTACTTCTCATTCTTTTATTTCTTTTACAAAGAAAATTATCACAGGCGCAACCATGCACTATTTAACGTCCTGTTAAATGAGGCGTATGTGAAGACTGAGGATACTTCCTCAGTAGTATCACAGCAGTCACTTCAAAGGATATCATTCTCTCTCTTATTTTTAACGATTATTTAAATTTGGATAATCGGATACAAGAACTTTTCTTGAGAGAAGTTGTCATCAAGTAGTTTTGATGAAAGGCTGATCATAATGACAGTATTTTCATAAGGCTGTTGTCTATTGTCCTTGCATTTAGGCAAAAGAAGGCTTGAGCTGAATCAAACTCTAGTCTAGCCATGGCTCCTGCAGAGACATAACAGAGAGATCGGGTATCTGATTAATCACAGCTCAACTTCTGTGATTCAGAATTGCTACGTGCAATAGCATTAAAAAATATGAATTGCATTTTTCCCTACTTCCTACTGTCATTCCCAACTGTTATGACAGTTGAGGGTAAATTTCATTATGGTATCCTCGCTTACTTTATCATTGCTATTTTATGAAGGTTTTTGAAGAAGCTTGCAAACATATCAGAGCCTACAGAGCAGGTCTGTGTCACTCCAGATGTCAATTATATAGTTTAAAATCCCATGTTATACGTGACTTTGAAAATTTTATGGATTATGTTTACAGCTGGTCAAAACTACTTCAGTAGCTGCTCCTTTACCAGAAAATAGTATTTTTATCAAAATCACAGCTTCCTTCGCAGAATCGCAGAATCACAGAATCATATAACGGTTGGGGTTGGAAGGGATGTCTGAAGATCATCTAGTTCAAATCTCCTGCTAAAGCAGATTCAGCTGGAGATGATAGCTCAGGGTCACATCCAAGTGGGTTTTTAATAATTACAGAGGAGACTCCAGAACTTTGTGGCAACCTGTTCCAGTACTCTGGCACCCTCAAAGTAAACATTTCTTTTCTTCACATTCAGATAGAACTTTCTGTGTTTCAGTTTGTGCCCATTGTCCCTTGTCCTATTGCTGGGCACCACTGAGAAGAGCCTGGCTCTATCCTCTTGACATCCTCCTTTCAGATACTTGTGTACATCACTAAGGTCTCCTCCCAGAGACCTCTTCTTGAGGCCAAAACAACCCATCTCCTTCAGCCTTTCCTCATAACTGAGGTGCTCTAGTTCCCTAATTGTCTTCATTGCCTTCTGCTGGACCCTGTCCAGTATGGCTGTGTCTCTTCTGTAATGGGGAGTCTAGAACTGGACCCAGCACTCAAGGTAAGGCCTCACCAAGGCAGAGCAGAGTGGCAGGATCACCTCGCTTGACCTGCTGGTAATGTTCTTCCTGATGGACCTCAGGATACTGCTGGCTCATCCAGAATGAGCTCTTCCATCACCTTTCCTGGAGTGTAGGTGAGGCTGACTGGCTTATAATTCTAAGTCTTCCTTCTTGCCCTTTCTGAAGACTGAAGTGACACTGGGTTTCCTCCAGTCCTCAGGAACCTCTCCTATCCTCCATGACCTTTCAAAGATGATAGGGAGAGGCTTAGCAATAACATCTGCCAGCTCGCTCAGCATTCAGGGGTGCCTTCCATCAGGGCCCATGAATTTGTGGGTGTCAAATTTGTCTAAATTATTTTTAACCTGATTTTTCTCAACCAAGTGCAAGTCTTCCTTTCTCCAGACTTTCTCTCTTGTCTCCAAGGTCTGGGATTCCTGAGGTCTGGCCTTAGCAGTAAAGACTGAAGCAAAGAAGGTGTTCAGTAACTCAATCTTCTCTGTATCCTCCATCATCAGGGTACCCACCTCATTCAGTAGTGGTCCCACATTTTCCCTAGTCTTCCTTTTGCTCCTGACGTATTTGAAGAAGCCCTTCTTGATGTCCTTGACATCTCTTGCCAGATTTAGTTCCAAAGGGACCTTAGTCTTCCTCTTGGCATCCTTGGATACTCTGGCAATGTTCCTATATTCCTCCCAAGTGGCCTATCTCTTTTTCCACATTCTGTACACTTCCTTCTTCTGTCAGAAGCTCTTTGTTCACCCATGCAGGTCTCCTGCCTCTTTACTTGATTTTTTTACTCATAGGAACGCACTAATCTTAAGCTTGGAGGAACTGAACCATGAATATTAACCATCTTTCTTGAGCTCCACTTCCCTCTAGGCCTTTATCCCATGGTACTCTAACAAGCACATCCATGTTAAAAGTATTTCATATTCTAGTCATACCATTCTTCCAATGCTGACAGATAATGTAATTATACATAGAGTCATCAGATTAGAAAAAATCTCCAAAATTATTTTTTAGTCAAATGGATATTTAAAAATATTTTTGATCAACTTTGCTTTGCTCATAACATGAAATAAAATTGTAAATTTCAACATTTTTCCCAGACTAGAAAACCCTGGATTTCAGTATTCAGCTTTGATCTTTAAACTCCAGAAGCAGACTGTTTTGCTTCAGTTGATCTTTAACAAGTTATTTTCTTTCCTGTCTTCGCTCTGCATTACACTGGCCTCAGTGAAATATACAAAATTACTGTCTTCTGATGAGGCATGATTCTATTTTCAGTGCTGCAGTTATCATTCAAGTCTGTCAAAACCAAATTGCAACACTTTGCAAAACAAGTACAGGAATACAAGCACAATCCTCAGCTGCATATGTTATGTTGGCACCACTTGCAATCCAGAAGGTATAGGCTGGCTGTAAATTTCAAAATGGTGCTGTATGTCCCAAATCCCATTTTCTGCATATACTCTATACCAAAACGTATAACATAATATTCTATGCATTTCCTAATGTTTCCTTGGCTGATTTGCAGATTTGACTTGTTGAAACACTGCCTGATGGCCTGGCTTATGCACTGCGTAGCTGAATATTGTTTGACTTGCCTATGGCCACATGAAAAATCTCTGCAAGCATCCTGCTTTGGGTTATGCATTACTGTCTTGCCAACTTATTCATAAGACTGTGAAAGAGCTTTTTACCAAAGACAAACCTGCAAGGAGGAGCAGAGTAATGGAGGTCAGCTTCTGGCCAGCATTCGATGAATGCTTCCCCGGTAACTATGATTCCATAGCAAAAATCAATCCAGAAATTCTCTCTACTGCAGTCTTATTCCAGTTCTCTGCAGCTGAGGGATTAATTACAGATTGGCTTTTTGTCACCAGTCATTTTAGGCAACTTTGCTTTCTTGGACAACCAAAAGTATTCATAATGAAAACTAATTATGTTTAGTTTAGGCATCCCATGACCTTTTTTCTTTTTAGAAGTGTGTTTCTAATAACCACAGTGAGTGTGACAGGAAAGATGAGCTGCTCCACCTGAAATGTATTTGCTTTAGAGTTTTCACCACAGAAGCTCTCTGTTTTCTATGCCTTTTGACACAGGTTCTGGTATTTCTCCCTTAAAATGGTATTGCAGACTGATAGTACCAGCTGTCCACCTTTTGTCCCCCCTGCTGACTCTGGTGTGACAGATGGTGCAAACAGCCTGGCATATCCTGGCATATAGCTGTTGGATCAATATAAGGGACAAAATACCTGCCAGACTGGTGATGACTAAGATGTTACATACTCTGGCACCACTGGACAGCTTAGCAAAAATGGCACTAGCCTGAAGGGAAAATAACCAAGATTCATTTTACTTTTTCCAGGGTTTTTTCAGAATAACTGTTATTTTGTTCATAATTCTGGGTGAAAAAAACCCCTTTGAAAACCTCCTAGAATTTTCACCTGACTACCACAGAATTATAGTAAGATTAAGCCTCAAATCCTTCCACTATTTGTATTTTTGTAGCCAGATACCTTGGCAAGCCAAATACCTTGCCCCTTGCCAGCTCCACTTCCAAATCTCAGCTACACTTTCAGACCTTCCAAGAGTTCAATGATTATTTTGGGTAGTAACTGTCCACTCTAAGTGTGGCCTTCAATATTTTTATTTTTACCCTGAGAATTTAAACAGAAGCCTTGATTCCTTTCTCATACAAGCACTGGAGGACTCCAAAGAGGAAGTGAATGCTTGCAGAATGTTGGCTTTTTTTGGGATGGGTTGGGTTTTGTGGATGTTCAGCAGTGCAGCTGGCAATGCCCAAGTTGGCAGACATGACCTGTTCTGTTCTTGACAGCTATCCAGTGCTTGGCCACAGATCTGTAACTGCATCTTCAAAGTTTGCAGATGACTGACCTAAAGAGATAATAAGTGAAAATAAGAATCCCAGTCTGAGGCTTTTGTCTATGACTGAAAGGCTTATGCAAAGCAGAAACATGTTTAATGATGGATTTCCTGTTAAAAAGAGCAAAGGAAATGACACAGACTTGTTAGAGGCATAGGAACAGGGGAGGGAAAGGAACATGAGCCATCAGCAACTGAAAGCAAGCTGTGACAGATCGTGTGGCATGTTCTCATCCAGTCTGTCTGCACTTTCCTGAGCACTGCCGGTGAAGTTCACTTCTGAAAGAGTTCAAAGACAGCTGAAAGTGCCTTGGTAATCCATGGCATCAGACCTCCTTCCTTCTCACTATTTCATGAGAAAGAAAACCTTCTCACTATTTCATGAGGCAACTCAATATCTTCACTTTGTGGAGAGAAGCCAAAGGATTCTTTCAGAATCCTGGAATAAGAATTTTTTTTCACCATTTTTAACAACAGATGCAAATAAGAATCACAGTTAATTACTAGAAGGACACATTCCTTTTTTGCCTCCCATACAGCCTCAATAAGTGTTTGGGAATGTCACAGCTTTTAAAGAAAATCCTGAAGAAGCTCAGAAGCACTTCTGGTGCTCCTGCCAGTCCCAGGGCTGCATTCGCTCCATCCCTTCTGGTGTCTTGAGATGGAGCTAGGTACCACCTCTGATGTTTAAGATCAGCTAATCCTTCAGATGATACTCTCCCAGTCTGTGTCTCCCTGTACAGCCAGTAAAAACAATAACATGATGTTTAGGCTGGAAGTGTATTGCAGGTTTGAGCCAGCTCTCCTGTCCTTCCATCTAGGGAGGAGGCCAAGGTCTGGCCAGTAGAAGGCATGAATTGCTTTTATCACTCTCAAGGATTGATTTTATAGCAAACAATCAAAACACAACCCCTGGAATCACACTTCTATGAGTTTTTCAAAGCCTGTTTTTCTGCTTGCCCTGACTGTGCAGATGAAGTGCAGAACTAGTGCTGGTGGCTGCAAAGAGGAGCAATCAAGTAGCAGCAGCAGAGGTTGATTTGGGGATTTTAGGGGTGAGACAGAGGGAAAAGAAAAAAGAAAGGAGGTACAATAACAGTGACATGTGTGGAAATAAAAATAAAGGAGAAAGAAATAGAAAGGCAGAGAAAGATAAGGGCACAGATGGAAATAAAACCAGCATGAGAAGAAAGCAAAAAGAGCACAGAAGGCAAAAGATATGAGGAAAGAAAAGAGGCTATGGACCTGGGAGTCAAGGGAGATGCAGTGACCAAGACGGGGATTCATATTTGTGGCAATGGTAATTACCTGTCCTACTTTTTCTTGAGAAGACCTAAGCCAGAAATCCATGAGAGTGATCTAGTCACTCTGATTTTGGTCTCTGATCCAAACACAACCCCATTTATAACTAGTTCTGAGATACCCATGTTTTATTTTCAAATAAAACAATGGAAAAATTTACCTTTTTAGTTTTCATTTATTATGTTACTATGCTAAAAATGTCACAGGATAGCTCATCATTCTCATCAGCATTCTGTATCACTCAGCATTAAATTCTGTTAATACTGAAAGTAACAAGTACAAAGCATAAAGAGGAGATCTGAAAAGAGAAGACTAAGCTTTTCTTGCATTACTCTCAATGTTGCCTTGATTACATTTGGGTTCTGAGTTATTCTTTAGCTTAAGCTAGTCAGACAAAAAAAATCATTATCCCAAATAAAGAAGTCTGTTTCCTGAATCATCACCACACCAGACTGTCAGGATGTTTGATGAGTTCCTTTCTCAAGAAGGAACTGTGTATTGCATTAGCTCAGCTGTCTTACTTTTGTCTCACCTGAAAAAGTGCTCCTGTGCAGACGCATCATCTCAGAGGAGGGGCAAAGTGCACCTCCACATTAGCAGGGTTTACAGAGTTCACACCCTGCTGCTTCCCAGCCTTGAGGATGCAATTTGTCACAACCCTTATGGGACATGCAGTCTGTGAAGGTGCAGCCACGGTTTTTCAGCTCTTCCTGCCCAGGATCTTATCACAGAATCACAGAGTGGTTTGGGTTGGAAGGGACCTTAAAGACCATCTAGCTCCAGTGCCCC
This sequence comes from Oxyruncus cristatus, assembly GCA_013399855.1. Lineage (NCBI taxonomy): Eukaryota > Metazoa > Chordata > Aves > Passeriformes > Cotingidae > Oxyruncus > Oxyruncus cristatus. The sequence continues at coordinate 3,311,071 of VXAY01012530.1, read as the reverse complement.
TGCCATAAGCAGGGACACCTTCCACTAGACCAGGTTGCTCAGGGCCCCATCTAACCTGGCCTAGAATATTACCAGGGATGGAGCATCCACAACATCTCTGGGCAAACTCTGTACCTTGCCACTCTCATAGTAGAGAATTTCGTGGTAGTGTCCTAGTCTTATCCACCTTCCACTTAGAGAGCCAGAAAGGGAAGCAGAGGCCTGCTCAGCAGGCTGTAGATATACTCCCGGGTCACAGCCTCCTTCAGGACACATCCCCCTTTTCCAGTGTGGGGTTCTCTGGGGCTGAAGGTGGATCTCTGCTCAACCATGGACCTCCACGGACTGCAGGTGGACATCCTGCCTTGCCATGGTTTGCACAACAGGCTGCAGAAGAATATCTGCTCTGGAGCATGGAGCACATCCTCCCCCTCCTGCTCGGGCCTTGATGTCTACAGAATGTTTTCTCTCACATATTCTCTCCTCTCTGGCTACAATTGCTCCTGCTCAGTTGCTTTTTCCCCTTCTTGACCGTGTTATCCTGGAGGTGCTACCACTGTCACTGATGGGCTCGGCCTTGGCCAGCAGTGGGTCAGTCTTAGAGCCAGCTAGCATTGACTCTGTCAGACACAGGGGGGAGGTTCTGGAAGCTTCTCACAGTAGCCACCCCTGCAGTACCTCCAGTGCCAAAACCTGGCCACACAAACCCAATACACCCCAATTGTGTTACAGGGAGGAAAGAAATTGTGCACACAAAGCTTTCCTGTATCTAAAAATCTTCCTTGGGTAAAAGAAAAAGCCTGTCTTTTCATTTCTTTCTCGTATTTCAATTTAAAAATACTAAATTTGGGGTTGCTTGAATTAGTTTTATGTCAAAATACTGCAGCAGAAACATCACTTTGTTTCTGTGGCTACATAGCTGCTTTTGTGATTGAAAAGAAATTTAAGAGCACACTGAGACAGGGTATAATTTGAAGACTTGAGCATTTTCACTTTTACATCATTGGCATCAAAAAATGTATGCACTATAATGCAAAAAAAAAAAAAAAAAAAAAAACCAAAAAAAAAAAAAACAAAAAAAAAAAAACAAAAAAAAAAAAAAAACACCCAACAAAAAAAAACCNAAAACCCCAAAAAAACAACAACAAAAAAAAAAAAACAAAAACAAAAACAAAAACAAAAAAAAACCCACACACAAAAAAAAAACAACCCACACTATTAAGAAAAAAGTGGCCTAATCCTGAGTTTCTAATATTTCATTTTGAAGGAAACTTCCAAAGTGTCTTTTTTCTATTTTCATAATTATAACTACAAAACTTCCCTGGAAGTTAGTTTCCACTTTCCCAAAGCTTTTTCTGTTGAATACATACAATAAAAAAGTATTGGCTCTGCAAGAATGACTGCTTCTTAAAATCAACTGTTATAATTTTTGCTGCAATTGTTTATCATTAGGTTTATTGTTTTCCTTTAACTTAATCCTTTAGTTGGGATTTGAGATTTGAAGAGAATCTCAAAATTAAGTCAGACTGAAATAGTAAATTGCCTAATCCCATATTTATATTAAAAAAATTTAAAGTCTTTTGGTCTGAATATTGTTTAAAAGAGTAGCTATATTTCTTCCTTTAAATTCCAATTTTTTAATGTATCACTGTAGCTGAGGAGTTATCTCACCTTTTTTGAAGATTTTATATTCACCACATCAGTAATTAGAATCTATAAACAGATATAGCATAACAATTTCAGGTTTTCAGGAAATTATAGCACTTTGAAAATGTTATATAGTGACCAATTAAAAATTAATTTCATTTCAATGAAATTTAATTTCAATTTAAAAATACTGCAGATAGATAAACATTAAAAGTTTTTCATGGAGAACATCCACCCCTTCATTTCAAAATAAAATGCGTCATTTCCTTGGATATGTAGGATGCCCACCCAAAAACAAGGAGCACCAAAAAAAACTCTTAAAACGTGGGTTTGTGTTGGAAATGAACCTCTGCTTTGGGACCTACAAGCCCTGGCCTCCTTGATGAGACAGCTGGCATGTTGCTCTGTGTCTGTGGATATTCTAGCCTCAGAAACTACAGACGAGAAAGGTTTCTGTCCTTGTTTCTAGGGAAGTCTTTCAAAACCAAGGCATTCCCAAGGAACATGTTGACTAAAAAGTGAGATATTCCCAGTAAGAAAAAATGCTTTTATATGAAAGATAAGCCTGATAGCTTTAACTGTAACTCTGTCTATACTATTTTTGAGGAAAGTTTCCTACAGACATAAGCTAAAATTTTCAGGGCAGGAAAAGAAGCTAAAACCTCACCTGCCCTCTGCTTGTTCCCTTGTTGAGAGACCACACAAACTGCAGGTCAGCAGCATGGACAGAGCCTGTCGTTGAAGATAAGCTTAGATTGAGTTTTGCCATGCAGGGCACATGGACTTCCACTAGTGCAATTGCAACATTTCTCAGAACTGTCATTTTCAAATGCAAGGAAATCATTTTGATATGTATTTATGGTTTCTTGTGGTCTCATGCAACCTCCTTGAGCTCCAAACCAGACTGAGACAGTGCTGAGTATTCACAGTAGTACAGACCACGATATAGACAAACAAATACAGTTTTCCAGTGTAGTATATATACGTATTCAATGTCATCTAAAATAGTTACACACATTTTCCATCTTGTAGCAGGGATAAAGTGAATTCACATCCACCTGGAGGACAGCAAGAGCAGAACTCTATCTTCTTACAATATCCAGTGTAAATACACCCAAGGAATCATGAATATGTAAGAGGTGCTTTAAGCATGAGAGCAGTCTGCTTAAAACCAAACATGTTATTTGGAAAAGTTAACTAACTTACTTCTGCAGAAAGATGCATGCAAGATATCTAGTTATTTTTTCATTACAAATAAATAAAAATGCACTCAAATCTCCCAATAAAACATGCAATGTGCATGAATAAATAAAAACTCCAAGTTTGTTGCTACTATTTCAGATTTGAAATCTTGTCTGTCTTTTCACTAGTGTATCAGCTGGCTTAATTAAAGATACTACTTTGTTCATATCCTTATAATCACAATGATTGTTATTATAAATATGATGCTGCCTGATGATTTCCAGACACCTTTCAGACATCAACAAATTTCCAATCAAGTCATGTCTATAGGTATGAGAAGACAGCTCTTTAAAACCAGTAAAAGACACTTATGCTTCTTCCCTCTCCTCTCAAGGTAATGTACTGTGTACATTCTTAATCTTTCTGCTTCTCTTGCTAGTTAACAGTGACCTGCTGTCTCTGTGCATGAAGATTAAACCTTGAATTAAAACATTACTTGGGGACTTGAATTACCAACTATGTATTTGCTGGCCCTGGACTTGACCCACTTGCCCAGCAAAAAATACTTACAGTGAAAAAAAAAAATCAAGCTGGGACAGGGCTTCCCATTTGGTCCCTAATACCGTCTGGGAACGTAATGACTCAATTCATTTTGCCCTCCGATTAATAGAGCAAGCTCAAGTATTATAAGAAGCACTTTAATTCCCTCTGATGTTTTCATTATGAATTCCTTTGTGGCAGAACTCATTTGCAATAATGCATATGTAATTTTGGAAACCAAAAGGAAATCCTGTAGCCTTCAGGACATTATTAACCTGCAGAAATGCTGGTACACGTAAAACTTGAATATGCTAGCACCAGCAACCTCTGGAAGCATTTTAAGAATAATATTGGTAAGTAAAGCTGCATCTCTCACTACTTGGAAGTTAAAATGGCTGAATTAACAATCATTAAAATACTAATGGCATTAGTGGCACTTAAGCTGTCTGTTCAGATCATTTCTAAGGATTCAAAAATATACACTGGAATGTCTAAAAAAGTTAAGTAAGTTTATTATCTAAAGACATTTGGAAGTGAAACATCTGTGCCTGTTATAGACTTCCCCTTTCTTTTTCTGCATAGTCCATTACGATTCTTTTTTCAGCAGCGTTCGTCAGTCATAGATAGGAGACCTGATATTTTTCCAAAGCAAAAGATTCAGTCTTATTTGACTTATGCATCTTTTAACAGTTAGACAGAGTAAAAGATTTTTCTGTGTACTATTTACTGTAAAATGTAACCAGGGTCTGGTTAGGATGTTAAAAAGTTTCCTGTCTGACCATCGAGGGGTCACTCTGGCAATCACACTTCCATCACCAGAGATTTTTAACTGCTAGGACCAAAGCGCCTTCACAACAGGCTGCTCCAGAGAGCTGAAGGATTCCCTGCTTGACTCTGCTCAGCCCACTCTCGCAGTTAGGCAAGCTTTCCTTACCAGCTCAACCCTAGGTTTTCCATTTCAGAGTCTCAGACCTCTGGTTCCTTTGAGTGATCCTATCGTAGTGCAACAACAGAAAACAGCTTGAGCTGGCTGCCTCTGAGTAGGGACCCTGAACAAAGGTCTATTTGGGCTTTTATACCCTCCCAGCCTGGGATCTTTCAGCTGAGTCATTGGCTCCTGCTCTATCTCTGAGTGTCCAGTCACTCGGCTGGCAACACAGGTCCCTGTGCCCTTTGTTGTACAAAGAGTTGGCACCAGTTCGGGGCCTCTTGCCTGAAGCTCCCACCACCCAGAGCTCAATCCACAGCTCACATTGCAGCTGCACACCCAGCTACCTGCTCTGAAGGTAATTCTCAACATTCTACCAGTGGCTGCAACCCGCATCTGCCCCCATGTGAGAAACAGTGATGCTTCTGGTGTCTTCTGGTCCCTACTAAGGAGTTTATTTTAGTCTGCTTATTTCAACCTTTTTTTTTTTTGGTAGTAAAATCAATGGATATCCTATTTGTTTTCTTGAATCCACAGGTTCATATAGAGAAAGATATCAATTGTGCTTTGTGATATAAACCAGAACAAGAACATAAGAATTTTACAGTTCAGAGCAAGAATCCACCTAGATGAAGGACATAGCTAGGGAGGTGTAAAAACAAGAAAAGTATGTAACTCCATTCCTAATACTCAAACTCTTCCCACTCAGAGTATTTCCTAAACTTGACATAGCATGGCTCTTTTGCAAACTGCAGTGGATCTCTTATTTAAGTACTTTTCCTGTCAGTCTTTATGTACATTCAAGGTTCTTGTGTTCATCAGGTCTTTTGCAAACAGTCACACAGGGCCACTATGTGCTGGCTGGAGAATCAACTGCTTTTGCTTGCTTTGACCCCAGTTTCTAGTAGGTGTTCTTTTTCCTGTAGTTTTCATTGGACACATTAATCTTCCCCTCTTTATGCCACTCTTAATTTTGCAGTTGTCTATTTTACATCCTAAGTCATCTCTTCCATATTGAGGAGCCCTAGCCTGCTCAATTTTAGCTTGTATGAGACAGTCTTCACATTTGATTGTGCTTGTTGCTCTTCTCTGAACTTGCACTAGTTCTAACACATCTTTTCTGAGATAAGGGGACTAAGGTGCACACAATATTCAACAGGAAGGCAAATGTGAATGTGTAGAGGGACATAATTCATCCTTGGTGTCCTATCTCCAAAGACACTAGAAGTTTGAACTGAATATGCATGATTTCCCTGGGGGACAAATGTGAAATAATTTGTCCTTCACCTGCTATCATTTATTCCTGACAAAATTTTGCTGTCAGGCAAGAGATGTAAACAGGTTTACAGTTCCTTTTGTATCACCAGTTATATGACTGCAAATACCACTCTTACTAATAGTAAATATCTAATCTCGTTGAGAACATTTTTAATGTCTTGACAGTAAGAGTATCCTATCAGACGATTAGATTGACTTCTGAACTCTGCAGATACGATACAAAACAGTGAATATAGTGACATTCCTGGTTTATGAATGCCTGCTAAAGCTCCTTTGATGCTTTGAACAAACCTGTGCAACATATCTAAATTCAACTATAATGTTAATCACAGCTCAATTCATGTGTTCAACGCTGTGCTATCTAAAACAACAGTACAAAATGCTTTATAGAGGTCAGCACTGGACTTGAAACTACACTAAAATGTAAACATTAGAACAGTAGCACAAGAGATACAAAGACAAAGGAGCAGATCCTCATTAAAATCATTGTATCATTTTTATTTCTGAAGTACTGGCAGTTTCAAAGACTGTTTGATGAAAAATAAACAAGACTTAACCTCTAGTCTTGTGCTATGATTAGTCATTATCTCTACAAAGATGAAATATAGTTCTGCCTAAAAAGCTGGTGTTTTAGTTCATATAAAGCTTCATTGTTCTCAAAAACCAGTTTAATTCTGACAACTGCATGAAGTGGAAACCTTCCCAAACTTCCTATGAACTGAAAGACCTCCTGGATCTCAGCTGCTGTGTAACAAACAGAAAGCACAGGACTTGGAGTGGCAATCATAGCATCCCACTTCAAGTGACAGTAGGTCAACCGTTCTGTCTTTGTAGTCAGCTGTGAGAAATAAGTCCTGTAAGGCACAGTTCAGGTATTTGGATTTGGGTGACTCGTGCTCTAAGACCTCAGCTGGCTACAAAGGGAGCCCAAGTCACTCAGAAGTAAACATCTACTCTGTACACATGGCCAGCTTGTGACCTGACCAGGGTGTGCAGGGCAGTGTGCCTCAAACCTCTGGCCTGTCTGAATCCATAACACAGGAGCCTAAATTGAAGCTGCTTTGCTCAAAAGTCTACCAATGTGCTGGAGCGGCAACATGATGCCTCTTGTAGACATAGACATATTGTGTCCACAACAGTAAAAAAAACAGTAGCAGCCAACGCTGCAAGAACCAAAATGTTTGTACTGATAAACAGTTGGAAACATTCGTGACATGCTTTTAACTCTAGATGGCACTTCCCCAAACATGTTTTTCAGGAAAATGCAACAACCAGTACAAGGAAAGCACCTTTCCTGAAAGGCTCAATGCTAACAGTGAAGGGAACAATTACACTCCCTTCTCTTATGGGGTAATAAATCATCTGAGCTTGTCTTAAGGCCATAAAAGGATCCTGGATCTGCTCAATTTACAAGATAGTCATAGCAAGCTGGAACCCCAGACCTTGTCCTAGATTTGTTGAGGGTTCTCTGAATCCATGATGCTTCCAGTGAAATATTTCAGGCTATTGACACTGATGCTTTCTAATCAAAGTTGGCTTGTCAGATATCCCAGACATAGCCAGTGCCAGATTGGTGAGTTTGATTCAAAAAAATTTCTTCTCACTTTTAAATGGGAAAACTGAAATTTATCTCACTTCTGAACCTGAAATTTATCTTAATTCTTACTAAAGGGATCACTAATAATGATGTAGTTCAGCCTCTAGAGTTCACTCAATCCTTGGTCTTATTTGGAACAGTCAGTAAAAGTGTCAGTCAGCAGACAAATGTCCACCAGGAATGGAAATAAATTACTGAATTATTTAGGATTGCTTATTAAAACCGTAATTTTCAGTGACAATTCAACCTAGCTATACTAGAGCTGATACCGAATACTTCATTGCTTTAATTTACTTCGACCATTTCAAGCATCAGTTTAAAACTGCTTTGTCTTAACTGTCTTTTCCACACACTGAAATTTTCAGCTACTTTGACCATATCAGGAAATCATCTCAATGCTTACTTATTCTGATGTTTATTCACGTTTAATTCTATATCAACATCCAGGGATGCTGGAGTTGAAACTAAATTCAGCTTTTTAAAGGTCAATGCATAGCCACTCTACAAGTCATTTATACAGAATATTCAAAACAAATTAATTGCATAAGTGCATGTACTTTTAGTAAATAATCCATTTTATACTACTTTAAGAAATGCATGATTGACATGAATATGTCTCTTGACATATTAATCTGTTTTATAAATATAGGAAATTGTACTTACTGGAGATAAAATGACCATAATACGCATGGAGAAAATATGCTAAATAGAAAACTAATGTCTGTGAGTGAAATTTAATTATTCTCTAGAAGTCTCAATCCTGGCATTGTAGAAACCATGCAATACCTTCTGCATACAGCTAAAAATCATAAAGTCAGTACTTTTCCCTTGTAATGATAAAATTATTTTATCCAACATGTCAGGTTGGCTCCATCTTTGCTTATCAATTTCCTTAACCTTTGGTTTGTCACTGAATATTTATTAGAGAGAAAGGGAAAGGCATTTAATTTGAAGCAGTGGTGTGAGATTATCTGTCAGTAGCCCGTTATGCCACAGAACAGTGCTCAAGAGAGAAAGGGTTAAGAAGTCTTCAAGCACTTGATGGTATGCAGAAGGAAAGGTGAATAAGTAGATGTTAGTGACTGTGAGAGGGGTAAGAGAGGACACTGGAAGAAACAGAAGAAATTGTCAGGCCAAAGGAAAAAGAGGAAGAAAAACACCTTGTCTTGGTAGTACCACCTTCATCTGTGCATTTTACCTGTTCTTTCTTCAAGAACTAGGAAAGTACTCTAACTGAAAATTTTCAGTACTACAGAAAATGCGCTTACCCTGTACTGAACATATTACACTGGATTTAGGCAGAGATGATGATCAAAGAAAGCATTCCCTAGGCACTCTCCTCCCGTTATACACATGTATCTTCCCGTCTCTCCCCTCAAAGATTGGTCACACCTGCTCACCAGAAGGACTGGGTTTCTGGGACACAGAGATAAAGAGCTCTCCTATGAGCAAATCACACACTTGAAACCCAGCCACAGAGTGCATGACAGAATAACCCCTGTCTGCTGACCAGACCCACAGCAAAGCTCAGCACCATGCCCTACATGAAGCATAAGCCATGCTCTCACTCTTCCAGAACCAAAACCGGGTAACCTAACAGGAATTAGACCTGCTTTAAGTGGCCACCTCTAGGCAGCTCTCAGATACTGACAGATGCATTCATAATGAAGACCTTGCCTACCAAGGAGTAACAAATAAATTGCTATTTGTGACTTCAAAGGACAAGCTGTAAACACCACCCTGATTTCTTCCAGTGCATGTTCGAGCTCACTGTTAGGTTGTGGCATTCTTTCACTATTCATAGGTGGAAATAGAGGCATACCTAGTCTAATAAGTGACATTTGTTGCTAGGGTAGGAGGTTTTCACAGGATTATATGCAAAAATAAAACATAAAATAGAAACCTTAGCTACTTGAAATAATCCTTTTCTGACGGGTTTGAGATTTCATTTTGTTATTGTATGAGCTCAGCAGATTCAGCATAAGCACAGCTCATGAGCTTTCTATTTCTCCTGTCACCAGCTAAGCACATGTCAGAATCCACAGAGCACCTCAAAGTCATTTACCAGCCCTTTCTTAAATCAGTTCTGTAATGGGATTTCCACAGGTGATGCAAACTACATGCTTGCAACTTCACATTATTAGGCTGCCTAAAAGTCTTGCCCTGGGCCGCGACAGTCAGTTTTGCTCCTTGTGTTAATATTCATACAGGTTAGTCCCAGAGCCACAACACTGAAAGAAAAAGGAGCTCTCTGTTACTTCTGTAAGAGTTCACTCCAGAAAGCATCATTTATGCAGAAATGCCTCAGGGATCACTCTGAAGTGTTTACAGAGTGCACTCATAGAGTGACATATGTGTGCCACCGCGGACACTCTGCCCTGCCCCTGCCCTCAGCCCCTATGGATCCTAGCAGGACACTGGACCTGAACCAAAATGATGGTCTTAAGCAGTGTGTACCTGGTCAGGAGCATCGCCAAACGAGTCACAACTCTGGGGCTGCCTTCTTTCTGGCCAGGCAGGAAATACTGAGCTGAGTTTGCAACTGAAAAAGCTGAAACCTATTGAAAGGTGTCAGTGCAACACGGAAAGAAACTTCCTCGGGTGTAACAAGGAGTACCTGACTGCTGTCAGCTGAGGGGCACAGCCATACAGCTGCTGAAAGACTGAGGTCAGGCGAGGGTATTAAAGCAGCAGTTCTCCAAAACGACTGAAGAGTTTCTGGGCTTGCAAGGTGAGCCCTTCCTTCAGTTGAAATCAAAGAAACAGGAGCTTTCTCCCAAAGGCAAGAAGGATGACAATCATCCATGTCCCTCTCAATTTCTTTGAGCATTTAAACAGTTAAGCAGATTTAGCAAAATATATCAAACCCAATTTCTACAACACTATGTAAACCATAGATGAGAAAACTTTCTGGTGGGTCTTCATGACCCATGAAAGGGAACCTTCTGGGCAAGATGGCAACCGTTTCTGGCATAAAATGTGGTCTGGGCATGGCCTGAGAATATGGGCAAGGCATGGATCAGGAAAGAGAGGAGAGAAGTTGATTTAACATTTGGCATTTACAATAAACCTTCACCTGACTGGTCCTTTGGCAACCAAGATTAATTCCTGTCTTTACGAACACTTGTGTCATTCTCACAGACACAGGTGCAGCCTCTAGGAAAGGCCATTTAAATAACTGAGAGTAAAGCATGCTTTTCCACACACTGTTTTTGATCAGCTAGTTTAACTACTGAAAAAAAAAGGTTTCTCAGTCGAATATTCCAGCGGGCTTTCATGGGCCTCTGTGGTAATGAAGGAAAGCCTGGGAGGTAAGCAGATTACATAACTCCCTTTCTTTCCTAAAACATGGGCCTGAGTAAGACGTTAGTTGAAGTCTCTAATAAAATACCATCTTTATTTCCTAAAAGACCTGTAATAGAACTTAGCCTAATTACTGCTGCTGAAGCTGTAACATAATGGTGTACAAACTATTGACACATTTTATGCTCATTAACTTTTCTTTAATTTGAAAGATGCCTAGGGCATCTTTGCACACAAACAGGGTGAATATATGGTAAATATATAGGAGAAACTACTCAATTCAATTTCTTTTAAGGGAATTATGTATGTGATATTACTACATAGACTTGATTTTACTGTGTGGATGGGTAAAGTGTAAAGCCATAGATATTCTCTGTTCTTGTAATATAGCTGTTTGTTTGATGCTGCTAACAGTCCTAATGTTGCTGACTGGAATACTATAGCAATTATTCATATCATCATACCAATAAACATTGAGCAAGCTGGTCCTTAAATGCACTCCTCAAAGACATGAAACAAGTAATAAAAGCAGTTGCACATGATCAAGCAGGTGTTTAGTGTGGACTTCAATGGCAGCTTGCATCTCTAGATGCAAGAAGTCTTTGATCTGTGTATCAAAGCATAATGGTAATGAGTGTGCTCACTGAACTATACCTTGGTACTTCAGGTACATTTCACTCCCCTGAATGTTGAAGCGATTAAACCAGAACTTCAGCAATACCGCTAATTAGTAAATTGCTGTCTCAGGGTCTCAGCATTTAACTCTTTATTTTATATTAGTTCGAGAATATCATCAACTCTTCTCCTGTACATTGTAAGGTCTATTCATGGTCCACCCTGACACACCAGCGGTTAGACATACTACTTAGACATGGGGTTAGAAATGAGATAATCTCTCGTTACACCGTAGCTACCATGAGCAATGACCACTGATAAGTCTGTAGATGCTTAATGATGCTGACCAAGCTGGTCAGTGGGGCTATTAAGACTAGGCTTTCCATGGCTCTCAGTTTTGTTGATTAACCACACCAGTATGGTTTCTCAGTGCACCGTGCTTGCCAGAGATGTTGCAAGAGGCTCTAGAGAGCCAAAGAAATAGGGAAAAAACATGACATGTCACTGTCACTGATTTTGAAAATAAAATCTCTATTCTTTCTTCATTGCAATTCTGTCTCTTATTCCAGCAGAAAGTTAATTTTACACATTGCAAACAACCTTACTTATGCAAAAGATGATTTGGCAAAGTAGTCCTAAATTCTGCAGAGACTGTCATGGTTTAGCCCATCCCCCTCAGTATTAGAGCAGAAGATGGTTGATTCCAGGTGAAATTCCGGCTAGGTAGCCAATCGGAGACTTTTGTGACGTCTCTACGAATTACTTATTTAACATAAACCGGAAAAGAAGGTGGTGTTAGTGTGTGTGGCGCAGATAGAAATTTGGAGCCACAGAGTGAGGCAGCAAGGCCTCCCCTGACTGGGGGGGCCAGGCCCCCTCCTCCCCTGGTCTTGGGCCGGGGGCAGGCATGGCACTGAAGCCTCTGGCCAAGGCATGTAGCAGAGTGGAGAGGAAACTCCAGAGGAAAACTGCTCGGCTGAGACGTTACAGAAGAAATTTCAGCGGAGAGCAGAAAAGAACCTGAGATAAGACAGAAACTCCAAGGTCAGTGAAAAGGAGGGGGGGAAGCAAAGGCCCAGGGGAGGCCCCTCTCCCCCTCCAGCAGGGGAAAAGACTTTAAAACTAAAAAAAAACCCTGCCACCTGTGGAAATGATTTGGAGTGAAGAAACTTTCGTGTGGGTTCTTCCCCTGGAGGCCTGGATAGCCCGGGGAGGGCAGAGATGGCTTGAGGCCAAGATTGGATCACCTGAAAGCTGTATGTAGCAAGCTGCAGAAGAATTGCAGCCACAGAATGGTAGAGAAGCTGAGTGAGTTCTCCTTGGAGGGGCTGAGCCCCTGACGACCTTGAGACTTTGTCCAAAGGATGAGCCTTAACACTAAGTCCCCCCATATGGGGGCCCAGTGCGAGTTTGGACTGGGTGTGATGGCAAAGGACCCCCTTCATTGCAAGTGGGGGAGTGGTGATGAAGTTGGAGTAACCAGCCGCAGCCGAGAGCCAAGATTGGGCATCTGGCCAAAAGCAGAAAGTCAGAAGAATTCCAGAAAGGAAAAGAGAAGAAGCTACTTGAAGCAGCAGCATAGCATTGGAGAGTGTTCTGGGTGTGGACTGAGCCAAAAGAAACCCAGAACCCCTGCGAACCCAGCGAGGGGTGGTGAGTCTAAGGAAACCCTCCTGAAACTCCTCGTGGAAGGAACCTCCATGGAGCCCTAAACTCTGGTGACAACATGGTGAGACAAGTGTTCCCTCGAAGCCCATGATAAAACCCTCAGCAGCTATGGACAAGCGGCTAGAGGTGGGAGGCAGACTTCTCTGCATTCCAATGAAGAGAGAGAGATTCAAGCTGTGGGGGTTTGGAACTGTTACCTTAAAGACCTTTTTTTTCCCCTTCTCCTTTTTCCTCTAGACTGCTTTTTGAGGAAGAGAAGGGTGGTATTTGTAAATATATAAGTTTGTTATTATAGGAAAACTAATTAGAGTTGTTGTATATTTAAGTATTTCCCTTAGTTCTTGTTGTGTAACAATAAATCTTAATATTAATCCCCTTTTCAAGGAGATCTGTTTTGTCTGTGTAAACTTTTCCTGCTCATTAGCAAAATTTATGGGTTGATAAAAACTGTACAGAAAGCACAGGGGCTAAACCTATGACAGAGACCTTGAGAATTTGCCTGAAAAAAAAAAAAACAAACATCATTTTTTCAAGGAGATTTAAGGGGTTTATAAATATAAAATTGTGCATTGTAGTCAATGGATAGTTAAACCATGAATATGAAGAAAAAATATTTCAATAAGGAGAATTTCTGTGTAGCTTTCTCTCATTCCTTTGCTTACTAGTCAGACTTCTAATGAACTAACAGTACACCCATAAATTATATAAAGGATTAAATGTGCTATGTATTATAAAAGAGGTATTTTATTGTTTGAGGTGACTGCTGCAAATAAATCCCAGCTTTGTAAAGCTCACTTTAAAATTGATATACTGATCTCATTTTAAAAGTTGCATGAAAAATATCTGCTTATCATCTGTATAGTGTAGCTCTAAAAACAGCATATTCAAGTGTGGCACATCTAATATTCAAGTCTAATAAAATGAAGAGACTGTGAAAAAAATACAGAGCAAAGCACTACAGGAAATGAGCTTAGCACTTTAACTCACAGTTCGCACTCAAAATCTTGCAATGAAACCACCAACCCATTAAATTATTTGAAGTAAAAGACTCCAAAAGCCTCACACAACTTGCCTGTAGAAGGGCTGTGAACAAACTAACAGCACAAGCACACCTAATTAAGGCTGAAATGTCAGGTTTAAAAAGTAAGAACATCTCCTGAAGCTGGTGAATTGGCAGAAGAACAGAAAAGCAATATGAATAATATCTCAAACTGTCATTTCTGATTTAGCACTCAATGTAATTATGATGGTATGGTAAAAGAATATATCCATACCCAAAGTCCTTGAGCAATAATATATTGAATAAAACTGCTTTATGAAATTTTGTCTGCTTCTTTGTACCACATTTAAGTTCTGTATGAATTCATCCTTTTATACTACAAGAAAACATAAATTTCATCCATTTATTAGACAGAATTGAGAGATATATTGAAGTAGAATACAGCAGAACAGAATATGCCCTGGTACTCAGCAAACCACAAGAAAATTGCTTCAATTTTTAAATTCACTGAAATGAATTTTTATATCAGTGCAGCTGTCAGAATTATTCAAAGAGGACCAAATTTGAATGATACGTTAAGTCCAAGAAAAGATTCTGAAACCACTGAAATTCTGACTAGCAAAATAATTGGAACAGGTCCTGATTTGTCTGGTAGTTAACCAAGAAGGTAGGAATTTTTACCAGACAAGATTATCAAGAGTTCAGGGTTTATTTATGAGAAAAAATCTGATAAAACTGAATTATGATTAAACAAACAAAGAATTTATGATTCTGCCTTTAATGGTATATATTAGAATTTACAAGGTAACTTAGTCACCTTTTTGTTTGGTGGTTTTTTTAATCCCAGAAACCTGCAGGTGCTACCAGAAGTGCATTGCCAGACTCTTCCTTCTAATTCAATAAGGAACTGCTAACTGGAAAGGTCAGAGGGCAGATTGGAAGTGAAAAAAATGCATAGCTGAACGTGTAGGCATTAAGATGAACGGTGATGCTAATATTTTCATTACAGCTAAACATGCCTTTTTTTTTTTTTTTTTTTTGTAAGACTAAAGATTGTACATTCTGGTGATATTGCAACACAACCACCCTCCAACATGTTCTTCTTCACTAGACAGGTGCACTGTCAGCTAAGGCCACTGTGCTTCACCCCGTGCTGAGTTTCTGGTCTCTCAGCAGGCACAAGAAATCGGGTTTTCCTGGAGGTAGAACTACCTCAAAGCACTGGGAAAATTGATTTTGTAAGCCTCCTTCACAGAAAAACAAGACTAGTACTGGCTAAAATTTTTGGCAAATAGTAGGTCATAAAATAAATGTAGCATGACGTCAGTCTGGATGGAAGGAGCTGGAAATTGTCTTCATTCCACATTTGGAAAATAGCTTCAGTTGAAGGCTGTTAAAAAAAGGAGATATTTTAGAAATGTTGACTCATTCTGTTTTGACATTTCATTTAACGTCAACTTTTATTTTTGTTTTGAAATGGTATTTTTCATTCCCAAATGGTCTTTTTCTAAAGGGAAGGTTAACAAACATTTCAAGTGACATCTCCAAAGATGCAGTTGTTTGAGGTTCTTTCCCTAAACAGACTTCAATTTTTTTTTTTTTTCCAACCAAAGCAAAAAAGTCTACTGCATGATCAGCTTCAATTTAAAGGCTTAGAAAGCCAAAGCCTGTGGAGGTCTTTGAATTATCACATCAGAAGATTACTACAAGCGCATGACATTTTGTTATTAAAAAGAAAAATCTTCATAAAAGGGCTCCTCTCCTGTCCCTCATCTTTTCCTTCTCCCCAGGCCCAGTAACTTTCCTCCTTTATCTGGGATCTATTTTCTCAGTTCTGTTTGTAAGCAGCAAGATCTCTCTCCAAGTAGCGGTTCTGCTGATATCTTCCTCTTCTCACAGTAAATCTATTAACTCCTTTCATTTATGTTTTTCTCTATTCTAAGGTCTTCTCTACCCTTACTGTCATTTCAGCCTGGTGGATGTCTGGACTCCATCTCTCTGGGATCCGGGTCAATTCCACAGCCTCTTTCTGAGTGAAAGTATGTCCCAGTTCAGCAAGATGTTAATGGTGAACAATGAAAGTAATTAAGCAATCCAAGCATCCATACACGTAACTAATTAGTCTAGAAGAAGCAGGAAGCAGACAGTATGCTCTGAACAAGTTCTGTTAATGAAGAATGGTCTGACAGAGACAATTCTAATTGCACCATGGTATGTCTAATCTAATTATGCTAATCGTTTATTTGCACTCTAAATCATCTCTGTCAGCTCAGATACAGAAATCTGTTGATATCACACAGTGCTACTGAAATCTAATGAGAACATCTCTCCTCTCTATATGTTTGTTCTATCTGAGCATGAGTGTTGCTTTGCTCCGAATAGTAGGCCAGTTGGGAATTTCTTGATGAAAATTCTCTTTGTTTTCCTTGGGGAAGACCAGCTCATCACAGAAAAGTGTTTGCAGGAGCACACTTGAGAGATTCCTCACGTAGGGAGTGTCTCTAAGTTGTTCATCCTTTGGAACTGGACTACAGTCAATAGTACTTGGAGTACTTCTAAGGCCAGGACCAAAAGATTACCATTTGCGTAAGGGCTATTCATCCTACCCTGATTATTTTTCTTATAAATATATTCTTAACATCTTTAATGTATTCCAACTGGTCTCCACGGCAGTGGATATCCCCTGCACCTCTATCACAGCTGTCAATCCCTTATGGACATGGTGACCCTGGCATGCTATACTAGGCACCCATGTGAGCAATGACTATAAAGGCTCATAGCAAGCTGCAAGTCCCAGAAAGACTAAAACAGTTGGGATCACCTGGAAAGAGTGCCTTTAAGGATCTGCCTCTCCGTCAGTCATTAAGGGAAGAAGGAAGCATGTACAGAAAGTATTGCCATTTCTGAAGTAAATGGAAGGACTCTAAGACTGGAGGAATCAGTTGAGTTACCATCCTGAGACGCCTGCAGAGAAACTGCATGTTCCCAGAAACACACTGATGACTACTCCTGTAGAGTAGTAGAACTGTAGATGGCAGCTCTGCATTCACAGAAAACCAAATGGATGAATATTTCACCATAGACAGAAGCTCTGCTTTTGAGGTAGGAATGGAGAATGTTATCAGTATCTTAATTACTATAAGAAGCATTTTATGTTGACATTGAAAAGAAGAGCTCTGAATTACATTCTTGTTGAGACACAATCTAATTTGTCATTCCTCTTGCACCATTAACCCAAACTTCTACCACTGACTGTCCTGTCTGTAGCAGAAACATATGCCTGCCAAGCAGCTGCCCAGTCCCCTCTATCTTCCTGCCTTATACCCTCTATAACTGGTAGTGTCAACTACCAACAATCTGGTTGGTCCTTCTGGAAAATTTCTGCTTGATGTAAAATACCCAAGAAATGTTTCACTACCACCCCAAAAGTTTTTGGGCCCCCGAAGCCTCACTCACACTCAGCTGAATAGGAAGTGCTCCAAAGTTCCTGTATTTGGGTTGTGGGAGAAAAGTACAGTGGAAAAGTGCCTGCAACCTAAATGCTTAAAATAGTCAAACTTCTATTCTTATTGTCAGTTAACTGATTGTCAGTTAACTGATCAACATTTTGAAAATTCCCAGTAATTTATTTTTTTATTCATTTCCATGAGAAGACCCAGATATCACAACTTATTGGGTCAAAGACCAGGTTGTTTGAGAGGTGCAGTGAAACATACATGTTTTAAATACCATCTAAATCAAATTACATGGAGACAGACAGCAAGTGACCCTTCAAGATTAAATTCTTAATGAGCTGTTTAACTTCTGCCAGACAGACAAGAAAATTCAAAAGCCAAACTTTGCTGAAAGACAGGCATTCAGTGACAGGATAGAAAGCATTCAGAAACACAATCTTCCATGTAAAGCCTGGCAAACATATTCCATTAAAAATAAAATAAAAATAAATTTAAAAAAAATAAAAAAAAAACCAAACACAGAGACAATCAGGTAAACAAGAATTCTTTGTATCCTCTGAGGGGTATATATCAGAAACAGAATTTTTCTCTTCTCACTGCAGATTTCATCTGTGATACATTTTTTTCCCCAGTCCTCAAAAAGTTTTGCATACTGTTCTGGATAACTGCTGTAGTTTAAGGAAATGAGAAGCCATTTCCAAGCTTTATATGTGCACTAATGTGTGCAAATATTCTTACATATGTACTCACACAGTCCCACACTCTCAGTTTTGTTATACTCACCAGGCTACCGAAGTTTTTAAGGTGAAAGCAATGGCTATCTGGAGCTGTTTGTGGAGAGTCAGTAAGTATTTTGCTTAGGAAAATGGACCATTCAAAGTTTTGACTATAACAGTGTGCATCAAGACTATATAGGTCTTCAAAATATTTGCTGCTCAGATTACGTCTTTTTCCAGAAGATATTTCAGACTTGAGGGGGAAAATAGCATGGCAGAGGCATAAGAAAACCCTTCAGGTTTAAGATCCTGTATTCATTTGTCTAGCTTATTTCCTTATCTCTGTACAGATACCTAAAACTAGTAAGTCGAGGAGATACGACTTTTAAAAATCAGAATTCACATGAGGGGAAAACTCTCTGGACTTTTCTGACTCTCTTATAAGATAATCAGCACTCAGGAATTCATATGGAACTTGGTTGTACAGAACCAAAATGTATTTTGCAGATTTAGGCCTTGATTCTGCAAATAGTACAACTTTGTTCAGATAAATAAATGGAACAGCACGTGAGTTCAAAAGTAAATGTGCCCAGATATTTGCAAGACTGAAGTTTCACTTTCATCCTTGTCAGTGATAGTCCAAACCTTTCTTCCATGCTTGACTGATTTGGATTTTGCCCCTCTAAAAGATGGAGTAAATATCAGAAGCTCTCTGTATAGCTATATAGCTGTTTTGAAAAAAATCCATTTATTTCAAGCACAAAGTCTTATTTGGAAATTATTTGAGTCAACTGCTTTAACACTCCTCCCATACATGTAATAGATTTCAGTGATAATGCTGCCTCCATTTAAGGTGATTGACAGTGATTAAGACCCACGTTTTGGTTACTTACAATTTCACTAATGCTAACTATTCACTTTAGAGTCCCACAGTCCTTCTATTGTTTTTAATTCAGTTTAAAATGGTTCAGCTTTTCCGCAGAACAAAACATTTCATGTTAGTAACATTTTCTAGCCATTGTACGGGGAACCTTCAGAACCTTCCTGCTGGGGAGAAGGCACTTGTAATACAGTGAAGGGAAAACTGTGTTCTACATCAAGGACAGGCATTTTAATTCTCATTCAAAAATTCATCCAGATTTTCATATTCTCGTCCTCCTCTCACAAGAAAAAAAAATTACTGCAGAGTGTTACTAAGACTAGGTAGGTAAACTTCAGCAGTTCTTTCTTCTGCCTACTCCCCACCTTAGCACATCTTCTCTAGCATGTATTTCTCCAGAGAATACAGGAATTTTACTTCACATGGACCCTAAAATGTAGCCAAGGATATCTAATAAAAACTGTCCATTAATAAGTTTTAGAGTCAAGTCAAGACTCTCTCATTTGCCCTCAGCAGCCACAATAAATACTCCTATACTATTTTTCCAAAGGATTCCCTATAGGGAACAAGACTAATTCATGTTATATAATAGTATTTTGTTTCTAGGAAACCTGTCATGTATTGCAGGAGATAAAAGATTTATTGAATGAAAAGGAAAAACAAGTTAAGGAAGTGAAATAGTGTCCTACATAACTCCATTCTACCCAGATGACTACTACAGATGCCAAGTAAATAATTTATCATAAAAGAGTTTGGTTGATAACTGTCTTCCTTAGATTTTAAAGCTCATTTTTTATACACTTGAGATCTGGTTGTGGAAGTACTGCATGCTTAATATTGCAACTGAAATTAATCATAACTAAGTTTTTGGAATATAAAATATTTTTTAAATGATAAATGTCCTAGAGAAGGAAAAAAATAATAATAATTAAAAAAAAGACACCAGGCCACAAAACAAGAAAACATAAGCATGGAGTTTTGAAATTTCAAGGGAGTAATTCAAGTCAGGAAGACTACAGAGATGCTCAGAATGTTAAAATCCTGTTTTAAATCATTACTATGCAGATGTCAGACAATTAGTTCAAGGTCTCATTGTAACCATTTCTTATACAGACTGATAGAAATTAGTTTAGAGGAATGAGTGACTTTCTGAAAATATGAGTCAATAATCTGAGGCCCATTGAAACCTCTATGTTGCAAACAGACTCAACAGTGAAAAACCCTCACTCACCCAATATTTTTTGAGAAACTGGAGCCCAGTGTTTTTGTGGCAAAAACACTGACCTTTACTACTGCACTTCAAGAGAACTCAGTTATCTGAAACAATAATATGTTATTTTTTCCCTCTGTGGAACAGTCACCGGAAAGCAACATATTGCTCTGCTTTGTAAAAAAGGAGCCAATACACCACAGCATCCTAAAAGTATTACTGTAAACTGAAAAGTTCAGTTGGTCAAGAATATAAAAATGTAACTTCATTTATAGAAAAAAATAATCTATTTCTTCCAGGGGAAATTTTTAGATTTTTTTTTCTCCCCTGTTTCAGTCAGGAGGAAAAAAGTACATGTATTTCTCAGCCCCTCTTGATGTACCTCTGTTTTATTACTGCAGCAGAAGAGCAGCATAAATGTGATGATTTTTCCTCTTTAACAGGAATATTTTTATTTACTGCAGGCCTATCAGTGAAATATAAAAAAAAAAAAAATTAGCATAAGAAAATTTTACTTTAATTTCAATTAGTGGCACAGCAGAACTCTGCAGATGGCTGTGTCCATCTAGAAGATTTTTCCATTCCAGATCATGTTATAGCTTTTTTTAAATGCAGTTAAAAATAATAAAAGGAGAGAGAAGAAAAGCCAGTATGTTCACAAGTATTGACACTGAAGGAGCCCAGTTTCCTATGGATTTAGGTGCTGTGTAATTTTATATATCAGGCTATCTGTGCTGGAAGAAAAGTAAGGTCCAAGTTTTGCACTGGAAACTTGATTCTTTAGGACGTAGACTGACCACATCATGTTAGGACGTGACGTGAGCTCATAGCATTGCTACACATTTTCACAGGGTTTTGAGAGTTTAATCACCTTTCAGGCTTTTATTTTTTTGCAAAATTTGGCTGAAATATTTGAAGGAGACAGCTGTTGGTGGGTGGGAAAGCTAGAGAAAAGGGAAAGGTACTGGTTACGCTCACAGACATGAAAAGTGCACTTTAAAAAAAAGGCAAAGCAAACAAAAAATTCCAGCTAAGTTCCACACGTAATACATTTCATAAAAGTTGCAAACCAAAGAAGTAAAACATATATTTTCCATATATATTTTATATATTTTCCATATATATTTTATATATTTTCCATATATTATCAGATAATATGCAGAAACAATTGCTTTATTCATTACAAACTGCAGTGATTAATGTTTTCAATTTCATATTGCTTTTTCTTATAGTTATAAAGAGATTATTCTGTTTAAATGCACGAAATGTAGCTTTACAAAGTTTACTAAATAATTTTAACCACTTCTTCAACATTGGAAGAGTAAAAATTTCCCCGCAGAATGGCTCCATGCTGAACCCATAAAAGTTTGTTGACCTAAACCAACAGAGAACTTTATTTACATGCTCCTGAAAGACATAGTGGGCGATAAAATTCCTACACGTATTTTCAGGCATGTTTTTGTTTTACCTATAATGTATAATTTTCTATATATGTTCTTATTATAGGGTACTGCAGATAAAAGAAATTAGGTACAAACGGACAGGGCATAGACACTGAGGTTTTCAGATACTATCAGGGCACTGTGATAATAAACATCTCAGTGTAAAAGCATAGATCTTCTAGTGTCCTTTTGATCTTATTAAATGTCTTTCCCCAAATCAATGTTCCAAAATATATATATTATTTTCTCTGAAATATCTAAAAGTGGCACCAAAAGATGCATCAGGACTTTTGCATCTGGTCATTTTCAATTGCTGGTTTCCAGGTTATTAGGTGTTGCTCTGTCTGTCACAGCAAGAACTTCTTTTTTTCAGGGATTCCCAATTAAAATTGTTCAATATAAGCCATATTTACCTCTGTTTCCTCAATATTGGATATCAAAAATGCACCCTCTGCCTAAGAATAGTTTCTGTCTTTTCTTTTTTAAAATGTTTTTGTGTGTGCTATGAGAGACACATCTCCTGAAACTTGCATTTCTATCCCCCATTGCCTTCCCCTTCAAGCCCTTAACACCTCAGCTTTTTCCCTCTCAAAAATAACCAAAGAAAAAAAAATCTTTTTTGTCCATCTGCGTCCCTCCCAGCAGCAATGCAACTAATAGATGACAAAAAGAGTCTTTTCCTCTTTCCAAAGATTGATAAAACCAGACTCAACAGATAACTACCTCCTCTCTGAGCCTTCACTAATCAAAGCTAAACGTTTGCTCAAAGAAAGATTACTTCAGAA
The DNA here is from genome assembly GCA_013399855.1 of Oxyruncus cristatus. Classification (NCBI taxonomy): domain Eukaryota; kingdom Metazoa; phylum Chordata; class Aves; order Passeriformes; family Cotingidae; genus Oxyruncus; species Oxyruncus cristatus. Next base: position 3,288,846 of record VXAY01012530.1, on the reverse strand, counting down.
AATGTACTAAGTCCTAGCTAGTTCCAAATTATGCCATTAAATAAATAAGTGGAATTTAAATCAGGCTGCTATCTAAACTGCCCTAAATATGTTTTCTTGTGTGAAGAATCTCAGTAACAGTGAGGCTGGGCCTGTACTCTGGTCTCAGAAAGTTTTCTCAATGACTAATTAATTGAAATTGCTCAACATTTAATATCTGTTACTATTTTCAGGAACTATGCTAAAATAAGTCTGATGAGTGCTGTCTGCTGAAACTTTCCCAAGAAGCACATAAAAGACTACTGCAATGAACTATTTATCAGGTTGCACCTTAAATCCATACAAAAACTAAAACCACAAGAGCTCTTAGAATAAATTTGTTGTTAAAACATACCTTCATCAGGCTTTGCAAGTTAGCTGATCTCCAAATACTTTCTGGCACCTTGCTCAGTTCAATAGAAATCTGCCAAAAGCTTAGAAAATTGGGTGACTTTCCACTGACAGATTGCTTAGTGTCATGTCAGGTACTGAAATCTGAAATGGCTTACAGTAGACAAGATTCTCCATTCACTTCACACAAGGACTCTACACTTCTACTTATCACACTGAAGCAGCACCAGTGTTTGAAATCTCAATCTTCATGAAGTGGACTTAAACAGTGACCTTCATTTGGTCTACCAGTACCCAAAGCAGGATGTCAGTCTTGTATTTGCATTTGCAGCCTTCCCCCAATTCCCACAGCAGCCTCACGCTTGAAAGGTACTGTTTTCCAGAAAGCTCTTTCAGGCAAGGCCCTTTGGCCACTTCTGTAAACAGATATGAAAAACAGAGTAACTAGTCCCACATATTTTCTTCCACCTTGGCTACCCCTCTCTCTCCACCTTCCTCCTTGTCTTCGTCAGCTGGTGGTGACACTTCACATTAAAACGTCTCCTATAGCTCCAAAGTACAATTTTTTCACCTTCACAATGGCAGTTTTAACAGACAACAGCTGCAAAGCATGATTTCTCACCTGGAACTGTGGTCCTCACCATTTGAGATCCCTTTGGCACACCTGTTGGACCTGTTGAATTCAGCTCCTCACTCTGAGCTGAATGAATCTTATTCAAAGATTTTACAAACACTGGAAGTTTATTTGTAGGACTAAGTGCTTTTCCAAGCATATGACCACCTGCAAAACAGTTCCTTAATTTGTGTCAGTGAGGAATATTGGGCTGTATCCCATGACCTTAAGATGGATTATAAAATCATAGCATCATAGAATTGTTTCAGTTGGAAAAGATCTTTAAGATTTTTCACCCAACAGTGCCAAGTCCACCACTAAATTATGTTCCCAAGCACACATCTACACATCTTTTAAATCTCCAGTGATGGTGATTTCACCGCTTCTCTGAGCAGCCTGTTCCAATGCTTGACAACTCTTTCAGTGAAGGCTTTTTTCTTTATATACAATCTAAACCTCCTCTAGTGCAACTTGAGGACATGTCCTCTCATCCTATTGTTTGTTACCTGCGAGAAGAGACCAACCCCCCACCTCACAGCAGCCTCCTTTCAGGTAGTTCTAGAGAGCAATAAGGTCTCCCTGAGCGTCTTTTTGTCCAGTCTAAACACCCCCAGCTCCCTCAGCTGCTCCCACAGGACTTGTACTCCAGATCCTTCACCAGCTTCGTTGCCCTTCTTTGGACTAGTTGCTGCACTTCAATGTCTTTCTTGTAGCAAGGGGTCCAAAACTGAACACCAGATTTAAGGTGTGGCCTTACCAGGGGCCAGTACAGCGGGTCAATCGCTACCCTAGTCCTGCTGGCCACACTGTTCCTCATACAAGCCAGGATGCCACTGACCTTCCTGGCCACCTGGACACACACTCCAAATAATCTTCCACAGGTGGCAGGGGTTTTAGTTTTTAAGTCTTTTCCCCTACTAGAGGGTGAGAGGAGGCCCCCCCGGACCTCTCTTCCCCACCTCCTGCTACACTGACCTAGGAGGCTACATCACTGTCTCTTTTCTCCTCCGTTCTCCTCTGGGCTGGAATTCCTTCTGTGCCACAGGCTTCTTTTCTGTTTTCTTAAACATGTCATTCGCAGAGGCGTTATGAAAACTTGTGATTGGCTTTGCTCTGGAAATCTACCTGGAATTAACCATTTTTAGCCCCAGAGGGGCCTGGTAAACTCACGACAAGGACATTCTTTTTTTTCTTTCTGCTATTTAGAAGTAGATTTCTTGTGGCTCTGCAAAAGAATCCTTTGCATGAACTCACACAAAATAATCCTTTGTGTACCTAGAGCTGGTTTTTATCATAAAATTTAGAGTATAAAAACTGGATTAATGTACCTGCAACCTTTCTGCCAGGAACATAATGGAAGGAACAGGTTCATATCTGAAAGAGTCACTAATGAGACATTGATTAAAACTCCATCCATGATGCTGTAAAAATTCAACTAAATATTCTGATGCTCAAGGAACTAATCTAACATGAATCAGCTGGCTTAACAAACCATATTACATTAAAAAGAGAAAAGAAAACCACCAAAAAGGTAGATAAACAGAAAATTCTTCCACTATGCATAGAAAAACACATTAACTTATACCAAAAATATGACAATTTTATAGTCCTGTTTTGGGGAGGCAATTGATAAGGCCAGTAGACTGCTTTCCTTTCATGCAAAAATGGCTTCCACACTCCTGAATAGCAAAGCTAAGCTGTCTTGCCCTGCCTGGTTCACCATGCTTCTGTCAGCTAGTAACTCCTACTAGGCAACACTGGCTTCTAAATGCTCTAGTTAATCTCTTCAGCTTTGCTCATTTTAGTTTTTAGCAAAACTGCATGAAACATTGAAGGCTACCACAGTATCCTCACTTAACCTGCATTCCATTAACATGTCTTTCTGTTTCTTAGCTGACAATAAGCCCCTAAGTAGCTTTTCTTACTTCAAAGAGCTTAATTAAACATACTCATGCAAGCCCACCAAACAGTTCTTCATTTTTCAAACTGCTCTTTCTGTATTGCAGAGACGAATGATGTACAGGTTAGGACAATCGCTTTCCATCAGGAACAGTTTCAGGACTGTGCACAGCTTCATTTTCCTTGTTACTTCTCTCTGGCAGAAAAGGTATTTCCCATTCGGTAACTCAGTTCTTCCCTGGAAAACAGAAGATCTGGTTTTGCTTCAATTTAAACCTTAGTTACCAATCTTTCACAACAAATATATACACAAAGAGACATAAAAGTATCCAGCAAGTTGTCTGAATATCACTCTGAAGAGCATCTTTTTCTGGTGCAATTTCCCCAATTGAGGATATAATTATTTAGTGGCTGGTAGGTCAGTACGTCCTTTAATCAGTACATGTCATTTCAGAAGATGTACCAGCTGGTGCAATTTTCATAACTCATGAAATATAAAAGTGAATAAATGAGATTATGGCAAAGAAAAGAGAGCAGACATTAAATTATGCCAAAAAAAAAAAAAAAAAAAAAAAAAAAAAACCCAAAAAAACAAAAAAAAAAAAAAAAAAACACAATTGAAGGATCATAGGCCTTTTTTTTTTTTAACTCAGCACTTAACAAATTATGAAAAAAAGGCTGCCAGAGTAGAGATGTGGCATTAAGAAACTGTGTCTGTGGTAGGATAGGCTCTGAATGTGAGTAAAACACAAGAATGACAACTCTGAAGAAGGAATTATTTTTAAGTAAGACATTTGTGATTAATAAATCGTAGGAATACTGATGTACTACTCTAAGCAAAGGCCAGAGCCCAACTGCTATGCTTACAGCAAATAATAAACTAAATTCCTGCCACAAGAACAAAAATCTCTAATCTCACAAAATTACATCAGAACTTCCAGAGTCACAAAAAGACAGGAAGACAGGAAAACCGAGGTTGTGTGTGTGCTGCTGATTGTTTCCCAAGGGAAAATTAGGAATGTGTGGGATGAGTCTTCAGCAGATCACGGAGCACGGCTCCTGCTGCATGGGGTTAGCCATAGACTGCAAAGGGTAAGATCTGCACATGCCTCTGGAAAGAGGACACATGCACAACACCACTTTTCTTCCTTCCACTTATAGCAGTCAGGTACTTCTCTGGATGAAAAAATAAAAAAATAACTGTTCTGGTTTCAGAGAGCAATAGCACAGCTCTTCCTTTCTCCCCAGCACCCGCGAAGCTGCACCGAAGCCCTGCCCTGCCCTCTGCCCCACTCACGGCACGCTGCAGATGGTAGGGCTGCAGCATGCTTTGCCTGAGTGCTGCCTGCACGTTTAGCTGATTGACCTGTCAGCAGCAGGGGGTTACATCCACGTGCAGACCAAGGCACAGCTCCAGACTTATGCACCCATGACCAGCCCAGCTCCAGAGGGATGCTAGGAGCCTGGGCAGCACACACTGCCCACCCAGGCTGCCTGCTCTTCCTCTGGGGCAGGGTGGCAGCTGTCAGAAAAAATGTGCTGATTTGGAAACTAATGATTCACCTGCCAAGCCAATAACTCAGCTGTGCTCTCCTCTGCCTATGCTCTCCAGAGGAGCACAAAAGGGCTTTTAAAAAAAAAAAAAAAAAAGAAAAGTAGTAAAATTCTAGAGTCAAAACTGAGTTGCAACATGAAGAAGAATATCCTTTGGAATGTTAGTTGCTGCCCATATAAAATAGAAGCTTAAAAGATGTCATTCTACCCAGTGTGAGATGACAAAATAATCTGAAAAGCAAGGCCAGAAGTGAAAGTGCCATAGTTACTGAACAAAAACTAACTGTGTGAGTACTAAAGACTGTGGTCAAACTTTTTTTGTTCTAGGTGACTATAGCAATTCATCTTTCTGGAAAGGCCTTTTTTTCAGATATGTGAATGCCCTTATGTCCATCAACCTAAAAAAGACTCGATTCTCAGTCAAGCTGCCAGTGTCAGACCTCACACTCCAGTTCTCAGTAATTCAGACTGTAAGTATTAGACACTGAAGAAAACAGAACAGACAAACCAGGAAATGAAAATAGTCTGTGCTATGAAATCCTTGTAATGAAGTGTGCTTCATTACATGCATGATGCATGAAGTACAAACCCAAGTTTGCATGAAGTACCACCCAAAACTCACACTTATTCAGAGATTGAAATAGGTGTTGAACATACAGATTTTCTGGTTATTTCATCATGAGAAATCAGTAGATTTCCACATGAGCTAGTTGCTTATTTGTTCTTTTTTACTTTTTTTCCTTTGGTACAGGTTGGATTGGCTCAATGAAAATATCTGAAGTAGTCGAACAATTTAAAAATATTTCAGAGGTAACATTCATGTTCTAGGTAAGTGCTAACTTAAGGCAAGTGGATTTTTATTGATTTTAAAAGCCTTCAATTCTATAGAAAATTGAAAGAGGCTCATAAGGATTCTATTATTGAATGTAACTTGTACTCAGTAGGAGATATACTGAAGCTTGCTATAAACAGTAGCATTTCAACTGACTGATTAACTTCTGATACTGAAAAAAAAAACCCTGACACCAAATAATACAGGTATAGTAGACAGAACCTGCTACCTCAAGGATCTGAGGTGACAAACTTTTGACTCGGGTCAGAGGCAAGCCTGGCTTGCAAGAAATTTTTGTATGAGAACTGCACAATTCCCAAAATTATCAGAATTGCCCCTATACAGACTAATAAGGAATGAGGGATAAGAGTTGAGTGATTAACAAGCCACATTTAGGTGCAGAAGTTACTTGCAATGTGTGCCAGGTATTTAAGCTCCCATCTCTGCTAATGGTGATCAAGTCCACACAGTCAGTGGTTCCTGCCTACAAAGCTCATGAGATTAAGAGCTCTGTCATCGTCACTGACTGTACTGATTGCATCTCCAGTAACTACACTTGGAGCAGAGACACCTGGATCCCCTGTAGATACCTCCATGGAACACCTCAGCATACACCTTCTGTTTGTGACCTGAACCCCACCCTAAGTCTCCTTCCTCCAACTGTGGTATTTTGCTCTCAAGCTGTGATATTTTGCAGGTGGACAAAGATGAAGTTCTCATAAATAGAGTACTTACCATCTGCTTCCCGTATCTAATCTTTATGTGTTCCTTAACTTTTCTTCTCCTTGACAACACACTGACTTTTTAAATAAGTCGTGACCCTTCTCTCCATTGCCTGAAAATGGGAAGTGCTGCACAATGTGTCCTCATAGCAAGGTGTCTTTGAAATCATGTAGGCCTTAAAGTGGGATTTCTCCTCTTTTAAATGAGAAAACCTAGCAGGAGAGTTTTAAAAACACTTAGTACCCAGCCTCATCACCATCTGGTCAGATTCAATTATTATACAATTGAGCAATCTCCTGCTAGCTGCACCACAGGGGAATTTCTTAAAAGGCCTGCCATTTACCATTTATAACTGTAGCAGGGAATAAGCGGAATATATAACTAGCATTTTGTGCCAAAACCAAAGGTGCTTGCTTTGGTTTAGAGACACTGATTATTCCACATGTAAACCAATAGATTTGTGTAGATAACATAATTTACATGAAGAAAAAACAGCAGGTTTGCAAAGCGTCATTAAGGCTCCTGAACCAAACTGAACATTTACACCTTCAATATAAATTGATCACAAGAGCTCCCAATGCCAACGTGTGTGAAAAATAGTTCTCTTTAAGAGAACAGCTGCTTCATTGTTAGTAGGAGTTTCACACCAAAAAAATTAGAAGTTGAGGAAGACTGCCTGTTCAGCCCCATATATTCACAATGAATATTAGAAGCTTTTAATTAAGCTCCATCCCATCACCATCAAACTGAGTTATTGTAGGAAGCAGAAGTTGCAAGAACGCAAAAACAGGATAATGTTTGATCACTAAAGTAAGAATATTGTGAGTAATTGTTTGGGGAGAAAACATCCATAGACCGGTGTTTCCACACATGGATAAATAAGAAAAGTAAGGACAGTGAATGTCATGCACCTGGAAAGAAAGAATCATTGGCTACAGTACAGACCAAAAATGAGAAGCAAAACACAAATGTGCTTGTCACAAACACAGAAAATCTTAGAGAACTGAGATGCCAATATCATAGCATAATAATAAGCAGATATTATCTACCCTACATAATTATTTATACCTTTATGTTTGGGATTGGTTGACTTGTTCTTATTGTTTTAATAGATTTTGAGCTCTGTATTTTCAAGTTTAAACTACTTTAAACTGCATTTTAATGTCACTTGGAGTCATACACATTAGTTGTTCCTTTCCTGCTCTGGGGGAATCGCCTTGGCTAAAAACACCGGCTATATAACCTTCTCGTCCCCTCTCACTTCCACAAACTTCTAGCTAGAAATGTTACTGTCATTTTTGGTTATGATTGTTCAAAGACTTGCTTTTACCTGCCAAGGTAATTATTTAACTGTTTCTCAAAGAGCCAAAACAATGTTAATCAGATAAAATCCTAATGGTTTCTAACAAATCAAAGCCACCTATGTCACAAGTTCAGGTACAATATTATGTTGAATTATTCTCTCCACAGTTTCACAGAACTGTGATAAGCCCTAGTGTCAGAGGTAACTGCAAACAGTATAGTAGAAACTGAATTACTTCTTAGTTGCTTACAGTTCACTTGCTAAAGCATCAAAAGCATCTAAACACAGAAACCTAAGTCAGAAACCTAAAAGTGTTGCCAGGTATTTCAGTATTTTTAAATTTTGTCTCCATTTCTAACAGTTTTATATTTCATTGTAATGAAATTATTCAAATCTTCACATTGTCAGGCATACATCCAGGCCAATTGTCATGTATGAATGGCATTAGTCAATTTAAGGACATAGGCTTCTACCATGGGAGCTGAATTCTGAGACACCAACAGCTGCAGAGCAGGTGGACTTTATAGTCCTCCCTCGACTCCATTTGCAAAGGTAGGGGAAATTATGCAATTAGGAATGGTGACAACACCCAATTCAATATCAATTTATGGGTAGTATGGTAGGGTGGGGGTTTTTTCTCGTCTCCTACCAGTGGTCTACATCACAGTCTTGAAAAGAGCAAGCGCTGTAATTGCTATTACATCATTCTCTGATTCTGGTACAATTTTAGGGCTACAGTCATTTGAAGAAGTAAACAATACTAAATACCATCTCATTTCTTCCTGTGTTTTGTAATCTGAAAGAAAAAATTCTCAGATGCCAAAATACTTGGAATACTTAGCATCACATTAATTCCTAATCTCATCCAAGTCTTACTTGGATGTTTGGTTTTTTTCCTCTGGAGACAGCAGCAATGACCTTTCCTGTAAGAACAAAAACAAGACAGTTCTGTAGCACAAAAGTCTAGGAATACCTGTTTCAGCATCCTAGCTGCCATAATGTTCAATATCAGAGATCGAGGATATGAGATACATAATACTAAGGTGTCCCCACAGCTTCCGTGCTCTGTGACTGAGGGAATCACAACAGGGATCTCTGTACTTAATAGCATCTGGAAAATTATGTTTTGCATGAGTTGCTCTCTGCCTGTTAGCCTTCCTGAACTTTCCTGATCCACATATAACAGAAAGGGATAAACATAACAGTTCCTTGAAAAAGCCTTTCTTTTTCTTCTTACGCAGCTACTTGTTAATTTTATTTGCTGCCTCTTTGGCAACTGTATTATAAAGAAAGAGTGGATAGCTTTTCCTTACAAAGTTTTTGGTGCAACTTGGTTACAGCACAGACACAACAGGTTGTTCTGTCGTAACGCTAAGGCTGGCCCTGAGGTCCTCTCAGTGTGTCAAAATGAGGGGGAAGCTGCATTTGCAGTCCCAGACAAAAATAAAGGAGGTAAAACCTGGATAGGAAAGGAAAATAAAGATTATGCATATCAGGAAAATTGGACCCCGAGTGGTCAAAAGAAACTGTTTGGCCCTCCTGGATATATATGTAGAACTTTTAAGAAGATATACCAGAAAACAGACCTGAACCTGTTATCCCTGTTTGAAAAAAACCTGCACGTACTGAAAGTTAATATCAGAATTCTCAGATTAACAGTAAAAAAAAAAAAATAAAATCACAGGAATCAATCTGTCTTATCCTACAACAACTGTGAAAGGCAAGCAAACTGCAAAGTTTATCTTGCATCTTAGCACGTGAATGTTCTCAGATAACATTCTCATCTGAAAACAATTTGAAATAGTTTTCATACCAACTCCTCAGCCTGCACAAGATTTAGGGTTTGACAAATGATATAGTAGTAGCATATTCTGAATAAAGCGTTTCTGCACATGCTAAATGATTTCTCAGTGCATACCTTCTGAAAATGATGGAATACCTGAACCACTCTTCATTTAAAACAGATCTTCATTCTAAAGATCCTGCAAAAATCTCAACCAAAGAGACATTTTCTGAGTAAAATGAAAGCATGCAGAAAACGCTTTCACAGACTTATATGGTGGTTGTTAGTGATAAATGTGTGATTACTATTTTAATTTTTTTAATTTAAATATTCCAAGCTACTTTCCAGTGGCATAAACTGGAAAAATAAAAGAAAAATCATTATAAGAATTTATCTTCACTGTGCATTGTAATTTTTAGTGTATGAATTCTCAAGGCTTTTTGACTCCTTGGATGCACCTAAATATACACAAGATACCAGAAACACATAATAATTTTGAAAAAAAGTTATGTCAGGTGGCATGCATGTTAAATATAAACAAGGTCATCTATATTTTAACCTATATTCTCTTCACTGGCCTGTCACTTCTTTCCTCTTCATAGTCCCTCAGAAGCACATGCAGACATGCTTCTGAAATACATCAAAACCCAGTGACGCCTCAAGGTTCAGGAGGATCAGTTCTCAGCATGATTTTAATCAGGTCAGAAACTTGAAATCTAGTGAAATTTGAAGTGAAATGGTCTTATACACAGAGGAGAGATGGTACAAAGTTGTCTTGGCATGGCAGGGCTAGAAACTATTTTAACCTGCTTGTATATTTTGGGTTGAACAGATATCAGCTATACAGCAGTTCCAGGCACTAGAATGTTCTGTAGTTGCAGTGTGGTGCAGGGACCTCGCTGGAGTATACCTCCATTCCCTTTCATCCCTTTCAAATCAGACCGTTTCTGCTATTCCTTTTGACCTTACATGAGAAAGTTGCATGCTGAGCAAGAAGTGCAAAAATCTTGACTATTACATTAAAAAATGTAATGTTGGCAAGTCAAGAGCAAGGAAGATGATTCAGCCAAAAACTGCACAAACCCCCAGCAGGATGGAAGTTTGTCACACCAGCTCTACTTGCTGCCATTGTCTAGAGAAAAGAGCTCTGCGAAACAAAGGGGAAGAGAAAGGAGACATCAGGCAGCATGACCAAATTCTTCAGAATGAGACCAGCACTATGAAGGGAGCAGCCACAGTCAGTCATTGTCAACTACAGCATTTGTGGGGAACCTGCACTTGTTGTCCAACCAAGGTTTGGCACATCAACCCCTCTGGCTACTCCCCATGAGTAGCATCGTGTACAGGAGAGACAATCTAATGGCAGAGGGACTGGAAAGACCAAAATACTCAGTGCTTTTCCAGCTCACAGCCCTCTGCTCTGAATGTACCAGCACGGTTTCAGGACAGGGACAGGCAGCAGTGGGAGAGCAACAACTGAGAGAATACTTACGTAAGATGGATGAGTTCAAAGCCAGAGTGCCATATGAGACACACTCAGCAGAACTAGTGATGTGTATGATATGATTGCGAACTGTTTGTTTGTCAAAAATCATGACAATTACAAGAAGCTAACAGAAAGTTATCCCAGTCCTATTTTTTCCCCACATTATCCTTAATCAATTAATATAAACAAGAGAAACAATAGAAAAACCTTCTAACAGCTGCAAGATGTCATAAAGACTTTATTTTCTTAATTGAATAATCAACATACTAAAATACTTATGTATGTTAGAAATATTTTATTTCTAAGTTTTTGATCAATGTACTAGACAACAGATACTGTGTTGTCATTAGATTTACTTTGCTTTACTTTTGAGCTACTTTGCAGAAATGTCTCTCTGTGGATTTCAACTCATAGCAGTTCCTTACCCTAATCACATTCAACTAAAGAGGATCAGAATTTTTTGCAATCATCTCAGCTTACTGAATTTTGTTGATTTGCAGTTTTTACTTTTAGTGTAACTAAACTTTATACTACTAAATATACCAAAATGTGAATCCTAAAGATACCCACATATCTCTTTTTTTCTGCATGAATAGTCATCTTCCTAATACCATCTATTATTTTTACAAGTTACAAAAATCATATCCAGTCAACTTAAGACTTTTTCCACTTACAGAGTGAGCTGTGTCTTTGCCTTTGTACTTGTCACATCTAGTTGTACATGTAGAGACTGCCAGACTGTCTAGAAAACATTTTCCTAGGCCAATAAAAAGTTCAAGTTTTCCATCGATGAACACCAAAGCCATTCTAAACACCCTCAAGAGTTTTCATGTAGTACTTTTTCCGCTAAGGGAAAAGCACTTAACATGCTTACCAAGATGGGAAATCTACCTTATGAACTGTCTAATTCTTACCAAGAACTTTTACCCTAAATTGATCCTATCCAGAGAGTATGGTACGAGAAAACTTGTAAAAAGCATGTGTGAGCTCGTCATTTTCACCCTGCTTGACTTTAACTAGAAATTACATGGTACTATTGACATTTGCTGTAGAAATAGATGTTTTCCTATTGCTCCAGCAAATAATACCAGAACTAGATTGGCATGAACTTAAAAGAATTTAGGATTTCATTCCTTCCCATTCCAGTATCTAAATCAGTTTAATATCTCTAGAAATGCAGGAGTGGTTAGCAAAATAACTCCTTAGACAAACATCTTTTTGGGTTGAATATAAAAATTATACTGTTGCTCCACTTTTACTTTGCAACATTATCAAGAACTAAACAAAGGGTATATTAACTTTAATGTATCTAATAAACACAAACTAGCTGCAAAACTTCCCACTCTTACAAAACTGAAAACTGGACTCTTTGAAAACTTTTACATCTCAAGCCCCACTGAGATACTTAATTTGAAAGGAACTTCCCTTCCTGTGTTTTTTTGGTAATCTTTTCCAAAAATAACCACCTAGAAAAAGACTTTTCCTGGTACACTTTGTTCCTCTATCACTTCTTTAGCAAGAGCTTGGATCTAAACCCCATTTTCTAAAGTAAAAGTTTTCATTGATTATATGAAAGGCATGGGAATTCTGCAGATTTTCCTGTGAATAAGCACACACAAGAAGTGATTACATTCAAGTCCCAGTTTGTAAGTAATTTGAAAAACTATATTAAGGGTCACAGACCTTCAATTGCCTTCAACAGACTGTAGAACATCCAGGATGAAATCATGAATTCCCTATGGGTCAGATTCCACCCTGTAGCCCAAGGAAACTATAAAAACTGGTAACTGAAGACAGTTTGGTGACTTACAAGAAGTGCATTAAGTGCACAAGCATAAATTTAATACTGACATTGTGTAGTAACAATTCATCAAATGACAAATAGTTCATCAAATGTACACCAAATCTCTGAGCTTTGTACTCTTGAGTTTTTGTTAGCCCAATTTGCTGCTCCCAGCTAAAGAGTGGATTAGGTGGAATGGTTGATGAACATTAGCACTGAAATTGTCTTGTCGTATGAAGAAATAATCACCATAGTATTGGAAAACACAATGTACTGAAAGAAGCCCTCTGATGCATTCTAGATTTTTAACTGAGGGTGAGTAGTATAGAATACACCAATTAAGATGGTTAGGGTTATATCTTTTCAGTAATGTTCATTCAGTGCAGAAAATTAATATTAAGAGAGGGGTCTCCCCAGCAGATGTTGTTCCAAAACCAAATTAATACAGAGCTGAAGAAGACTTAATTTCTTCTTATGTCTTTAATTAATGACAGGGAAGGAGGGAAAGAGAGAAATATATTAAATGGACATGGACATAGTCAAGCACTCCCTAGACTGTCCTCCTTTATCATATTTTTATTGAAATTTAGCACTCATTAATTTTCTAGAAAGAAATAGTTTCTGATTATGGACTGAGTAGAGTGCTGGGGGCTGGAGTATGTGGTATCCCTGTATCACTGTACTGTCCTTTAAGAGGCACCCACACCTCTTTACAGACAGTCACTGCTTAAGATAGCAGTGATTTTAAAATATCATTTGTAAAACCAAACAGATACTTTGTTAGTCTCTAAATATTGAAGCAGAGATCAAAATGATGAAAGAGCACTGAAAAAAATCATTATTGTACACATAGGCATAAATGGTTATGAAATTACTCAGGTGTGCTACTTACCTCATATATATGAACAGAACTGAGAACAAAAGAACAGTCCCAGCATCGTGTTGTAGCAAAGAAAAAAAGAAACAGTAGCTGCGTTTTTGGTTTCCAAGACAGCTTTAGGAATTGCAAAGCATTTCTTAGGAGAAATCTCTAATAATGGCCACCAGAATAGCTAGACTGAGTTCAACAACTGGTAATTTGTGAAGCGAAGTAAAGCTTCAGAGGGCTAATCAAAACATCTTGTACTAAGAAGACCCCCCTCTCCGTATCTATCATATCTATCCTGTACAAAGGAAATCTTGTTCTGTTCAGCTCAGTGGACCCAAACTCACAGAAGAATGTTAGGAACACAACACAAAGGGCCTAAAGGTAATAAATTAAGGCAAAGTAAGCTAGGGTAGACATCTGAATAGGTACAATAGGCCTGAAGCCAGGGCTTTCTCCAAGCTTCAGTGACTGGGGCAAAGACAATGGAAAGTTAGAGAGGTCAAAGTGAGGAAGACTACAGAGACCCCAGACTCAGTGATGAAGTAACAGGATGTACCACCAAATTATTCCCCAAAATGAAGACCACGCCCCAGACTCCACCCTAACTCCACCTGCTATGAATATTGTAATCTAATAATGTAATAGTATGAATATGTATGTAAAGATGTTGTAATCACACTCAAGAAATGTATAAATTACCTGTCTTTACACTGATCACTTCGGAGCTCTTTGTCCGGCGCTAGCCGGGGGCTTCCCCGACGTCGCAATAAATACCTTGCTGTTTAAGGACATAAAACTTTGTCTCTAAGCAGTCTTTATCGGCCTTTTTGGGCTTCATTTGCAGCTTTCATCTTTGCACAGCCCATCTGAAACTATCACAGAAGTCACCAATATATTTCAGCCCAGATCAAGCACAAGATACAATTTTTTCACTACTAAAACTGAAGTATTTGTCTACAGTCAAAGCATAAAACAGTAGCAGCGCAAGATCAATTTTAGCCCATGGCTTATGTTTCAAACTTAATAATGTTTTTTAACTTTGGCCTTGCAAAGGGCAATAGCTCAACACTAAAAAACATCAGAAAAATGATGCAACCATGCCTGATCCCCAGTATCAACAACCCTACCCAGAGAGGGTATAGAAACATGTAAATAGACAATGGTGAAGCCAATGTATTTTTTGCAAGGTCCCAGTGACCTATAGATCAAGAATTTCCTAAGCCATAAATTAATTTTTTAAGAAATAATATTCCTGAACTGACATTTCCCATTAGTTTATTTGCTTTTTAGAGATCTGAAAGCTTCTGATATCTAGTTTTTAGTGCAGCCAACCACACCCTGCCTGACCTATGAAGTGTGTGAGAAGTTACCATACTCTGTCTGTTCTAAAATTGAAACCTGATCAATCTTTTTAATAACTTATAAGTCTTTTACAATAAGAAAGAACCATGAATCCTCCTAGCTTATTTATCAACTTTGCTCTACCTGTTCTGTCATCATCAGCCCTAGTTTGGGCAGCTCTAGTCAGTCATTTTCTCATTTGAATGCGATTTCATAACATTGATCAGCTTTCTTGCCTCCTCAAGGACCTTTTCTGGTTCTCTTCTATACTTCTTGTATAAGTTGAATTACTGCTACATGCAGGATTTGCAGTTTGGAATACAGATTTGGCCATTAATATCATTTTGTTTCCTTTTTCTTTCCTCTAAGTTCTCTTTCAGAAGTGGGGACATCTACTCCAGAGGTCATCACCACTCCTGTAAAATGGTGATTGTTTTTCTCTTATATGTATGACCCTGTGTCTAGTGTCAATTCTGTCACTTGATCGCATGCTTATCCGAAACTCTGGAAATCCTTCCCAGCTCTTTGCCTTCAGCTTTTTCTTTTTCATTGGTAAACCTTATGGTACCCACTTTGCATATGGTGTTTAATTTGTGTTTTAGGGCACTTGTCTCTGTAAGCCACCCAGATATGCTTTTATATTAACATCCATTGTAAATCAACACACTGACACATTGTCATCACCAGTAGGCATTTGCAGTTAGACTATCCAGGTCTGTACCATGAAACAATTACTGTTAGCTTGTTTTGCAAAAAAAAAGTAAAAAAAGCAGGTCTAGTGAAAAGTGTCCCTGACCACAGCAGAAGCGTTGGAATGAGATGATCT
The DNA here is from genome assembly GCA_013399855.1 of Oxyruncus cristatus. Classification (NCBI taxonomy): domain Eukaryota; kingdom Metazoa; phylum Chordata; class Aves; order Passeriformes; family Cotingidae; genus Oxyruncus; species Oxyruncus cristatus. Next base: position 3,273,466 of record VXAY01012530.1, on the reverse strand, counting down.
TTAAGGTCCCTTCCAACCCAGGCCATTGTATGATTCTGTGACAACATAATTAACAACCTTTGGCTAAAACATTTTGAAATTCCCAATTTAGCACAATTTAAATTAATCCAAACTATTATTTCATTCAGTTGTTACGTTTGCTTGTACCTTTAGGAGGCTTATTTTAAAAGCTGATAGAAAATGCAAATGTATGTTTCAATCTATATATTCATATGAAAATATTGATTTGGAATTAATATTTGCAGTAAGAATTTTTTTTTTTTTAAGTTTTAGAATGTTTTCCATATGAAGTGTTTCCTTCCACGTGAAGAACTTCCACAGAATTTTCAGTTAGTTCAAGTGTTTTCATATATATCTAGTAAGTAAGCTTTGTTTTACTTTTAAGACCTCTTTTTCTCAGATGTAAGAGTAAAACCAAATGTTAATTAACTTTATAGCTGCATTCCTGCATTCAGATGCTCTAATCTTTCGCTTTAGAGGGTCGCAACTTGGCCATTTGAGCTCACAGGCAATAGGAGTTATCTCTGTGGTGTTGGAAAGTTAGAGTAAAAGGCAGAAAAAAGACAAATGTAATGCCTATCTTCCATAGGGAATATGGAGTGCCCAAAAACACAAGACCCTTGGGTCTTCAGGTCTCGGAAAAACTGTTTGAACCAATTCATTTTTAAAGGGACTTGGAAGAAAGCAGGAGCTGCAGAGCCAGGGCTTGTATTTTCTGAAACACATCAAACCTTCTCCAGTAGTATAATGGGAGCAAATAACCTCAAAACTGGTTTGAAAACTACAGTTCTCTCAGCAGAACTTACTGGCCATCTCGTGTCTTTGATGAAATGCCAGTAAAAACAAATTTAATCATTAACTGGTCTATTACATTTGTAATTCTTAGCCATTATTAAGCCTGAGATCTTCTCAGTGGCACATGATTATCAATTTTGAATATTTTCATTAATCTAGTTCAGATAGCATTTACTAAGCTTCTCAGTCTTTCTTAATGATACGTTTTTTCAGGGTGTTATTTTTTTCCCACTTTGTTCTCGCATTGTTTCTCTAATTGCTGCTGATTCAGCAACTTTATTTTTTAGATCAGAAGGAAGAACAAGCAACTATTTTCGAGATAACTTTGGATCATTAAAACAAATATGGCCAAATGTGTCTAGCCACCCTGAAACTCTTTACAACAGAGAATAAGGAAATATAAATAGCTTTTTAGGCATGTTTTGAATTCTTGGACTTCCTAGCAAGTAGGTTAATTTAATAACATTTAATCTCTATGCTAATCTAGGGGATTTGCAGTGTGGTCATGTATCTGCTCCATGATGAAATGTTCTTGCACTTAAGGAAAGGATTATTATTAAAACATTTATGAGATGTTCCACCCTTCACTTTTCCGGAAGTTGTATTTAATCTTAATTTTTGAAATACATTGCTTTAAGGTGATCTATGAAGAGAAGAACTGTGCCCTACTTCACACAGGTTTTGCTGAATAAGTTTCAGAAACTTACTTTAAAAAAAAAAAAAAAAATATTTTTTACTTCAAAATAACCAGAATATCATCTGTCTGGGAGTCAGCATTGTTCTCTGGCACTGTGTCTGGGAATCAGCTTTGTTCAGACTCAACTGAATAACAGTTTTGGAGAACTAAAAACAACCCATCCCTTTTGCAGCAAGATCAGGTAGCACTGTACTAATCAGCTAAAAGTGCAGAGGCAAGCTTCTAACAAAGGCGGCTTGTCTCCTAACTGATTAGGGCACTGGAATTAGATAACTAAGATGTAAATTTATAGCCTATTAAATTATCCTGCATAAAGTTCTATCCCACTTCAGTTCTCTAGTTGTTGTTCCTTTTCTGTTACCAGAATCGTAGAAGTTGAGGAGACATGCCATTCACTTCAACTGATGAACAGTTCAGCAGTTTAGTCAATATGTCAACAGATGGCAGGAGACAGAAATGGCTGGAAAAAATAAGCAAGTACAGTTAAAGAAAGGAATTCAGGCTTTTTCTGTACCTCAAAAGGCTAACAAAAGTGATGTATTTTTTAACTCATGAACTGAGAACTACAGAAAACTTCAGTAAATTCAAATTCAGATTTTTCAGAAACAGATGTAGCAAAACTGACAGTAAAACTGTCTACAAGTATCTAGCCCATATAAAATTACAAGGCTATTCTGCTATACTGCTAAGGAACAGCAGTATATACATACTTCTGTACTCTCTTAAGTCAGTAAAGAAATTTCCATTGACTGAAAGAGTATTTTCAGGCTTTATATTCATGCACAATTCCAATGAGAAAAGAAGTAGAAAAAATGCAGGAAAAAAAAAAAATAAACCCATTAGCTGCTTGGAAGGATGTTAAATAAATGTCCTTTTTTTCATAAGATATGATACCATGCAGAGCTTTATTAAATTTCAGTCTGTTACATATTTTTACAGAATTCTGCACCGCATATCTATGGCATTAAGAGCACTGCAGTTAGCATAGAAAATGCTGTTAATCTGAAGGTTGCTGTTAAACTAAGTACATGAGCAACTAATCTTTAGCTGAGAAAGAAGACTGCCAACGGGTATTTTAAAAATTGTTTACCTAAACAGTAAGAATATTTCTACCCCTACAGGCTCCTAGATATTGTTCATGCATTGCTACTGATAGCAAAGATATACGAGCTGAAAGACTCATCTCTGCTAAGTTGCCATCTACTCTTCAGTAACGCTTATTCTTGTACCCACATTCATTCTTACTGCATTTGTTTTATAATTCACTAAAGGAAAAACGAAAACAACCAAACTATGAATCAGCCAAAAAGCACATTCACTTCTTTTATATTATAAGAACTTGTGCTTTTTTATCCACTAGTCAGTAAATCTAAGCACATTATATGTTTGTTAGAGAAATAAACATTGCCAAAACTTTATGTAGGAAGACCATTAGGAAAAAGCCTGTGATTTTATGTTTTTCTATTTCTATTTAGCAATTGGGCTTAATCTATGTAAAACCTGTACTCAAAGCACAAACAATTACATCTGAAAGTATTTACGCCATCTGTGTACTGAGATAACTGTTTATCGAGGGGACTAGAATTGTCTCATAGGCTCCTTGTCTTCTCTTGGCTGTCTTCTATCCATCTTTTTTCTTATACTCTGGACATGTCAGGTTTGAGCAAACCTAAATCTGCTTAAGGCCAGAAATCTGTATCACAGCTATAGCTGGGTCTGAACCTGAGTTAATATCCCTGCTGCACTAGGCTGCTTTATCACCCTAGCTCTCATAATCTCCCTAGGATTGATGCCATCTCTCTTCTCGGCTTGTACAGCACCCAGCACCTCAGGGGTTCTGAGGTCTAGAACAAGGGCTCTCAGCTGTTATAAATGTGAAAAGAACAGCCAAAACAGGGGCAATTCATGTATTGCCATTGTCATTTAATTTCCCAGAGGCTTAGCTGATTTGAGAAACTCCATCTCACAGTGCACTTTTACATAATTGCCTTTCTTATGAGCTGCTTCCTGGATTGCCATTTGTCCCATCCCTGGCTAACTTGTTAATTAACATTTTTTTCTGCTGACAACCAGGACAGGTTTAGCAAATTCCTTGGTGTCCATGGACAGTAACTTGAAAACTACTGATCATTACATTCACTGCTAGCAGAGAAAAAACCTGTTTGCAGCCTTTTAATTCAGGCCTGCTGTAGGCACCAAGATTTTTTCATCATGGAAGGTCTTCATTTTCCAACACTTACCTCAAACCTTTCCTAGCAATCCCACTTACAGATTACTGATATGTTTATCATGCTCTGTTTTTTTTTTTTTTTCAGTTTAAGCAGTCTTTAGCAAATACTGAATTCTCAGTAGACAGAAATTAACTACCTCTAAGTTAGACCGAACTTTATGTGGGTATTAAGATGCAGAGTATTCCCATTCCTATGTGAGGATTAGGAAGACAAGTAGGAAAAGTTTGTAAAAGCTCTAGTAAGGGATTTCTGAGTCGGCTGAATTTCATTTACAACGTGATTGATCTTTATAATTCAAATTATTATTCCTTAAACCTTTTGAATTTAATTTTGTTACTCCTCTGCCTTTCATGCTTCACTTAATCGCCTTTTGGAGAAAAATAATCAATGTAAAAAAATGCACTTTGTGACTATTAAAAATGTAATTCCATAAAGATCGATTAAACTTTTGGGAAATATTCCAACCTAAAAGTAATAACTTTGGAGAATGAGTCTTCAGTTGAATGGAAAATGCCACTGCAGTCAGGGCCTTTCTATTACTATCAAAAGCTTTAAATATCCACAGCTCCAGTTAAAGTCAGTGTGATACACATCTGTTCAGTACCTCCAAAAATCAGGCCCATAAAACAGCTCCTACCCTCTCCAGTTCTACAGTATCACTCAGAAAAGTTTTTATAATCTTACTGAGAGGCACGGTCAGGAGGGGCTCAGTTGCACCTCCCGGGGAACAGACGCTGCAGCTGGAATGAAATACAAGTAAACTGCGTTTACTCCCCGTTTGAATAATATATTTCACAGAGAGTCTTCAGAGGATTTTTAACTCACTTTGGCTTTTCAATTAGTGCTACAATACTGTTAAGAATATTTTTACTGGTCCAGACCTGTCATACAGACCATGGCCTTTTCTGCACTGACTTACGCTACAGGGGACCAAGTTCCCAGTAGAAAAAGACAGGTTTTCCAAGTCCAAGTTGCTAAAAAGTATCTCAAAACCTATGTCATAAGGTTATCTCTTCCTTCTAGCACTTTATTTTAGCATTTACTCTCATTATCTTGACTGTTTTTCATATCTGCATCTGTTAAACTACTTTTTTTACTTCAGAGGAAAATCGGGGTATTGGAGATAGGAAGGACATTATAGCAGTTCTGGGAGAGAAGAGGTTGTTCATGGTCTCCAGTGACAAACAGGAATAATACGCAGAAATGCGGAGGTAGGAGCCACCCGCAATATCTCCCAGTATTTCCTTCCTCAGGACTCCCAGCCCCTAAAGTCACTTTCCAATCTGTGCATGCCCCTGTGAGAGACTGAAATGTCAAGAGTTAATGGCTAAAGGATTGGCCTTTGCAAAAGCATTGGTTCTTTGCTGTCCAAGAGAACAGCCCAGGTGCAGAGGGGGTGCACATCCACCACCAGAGGCTATAAGCTGGCTTTTTAGCCAGATAAGGGAAGAGGCCAATAAGAAGCAGATACCTCAAGGTGGGATAATGCTTTTTTATCATGCCAATGTCCTCCCTTACACCACTGTCGCCGGTGTGAAAACTCCTCCAGGCAAGAAGGCAGAGAGGCCCTAAAGAGAGACCTCGACAAATTAGAGGACTGGGCAGCCACCAACTATTGGAAGTGCAACAAGAGGAAGTGCTGAATTCTGCATCTGGGTTGGAGCAACCCTGGATGTGTGTACAGACTGGGGAAGGAGATGCTGCAAAACAGTGCCACAGAAAAGGACCTGGGGTCCTGGTCAATGGCAAGTTGAATCTGAGTCAGCAGTGCCCTGGCAGCCAGGAGGGGAAGCCGTATAAGGAGCTGCTGAGGTCACTTGGTCTGTTCAGCCGGGAGAAGACAAGACTGAGGGGAGATCTCATCACAGTCTCCAGATTCCTCATGAGGGGAAGAAGAGGGGCAGGTACCAATCTCTTCACTCTCATGACCAGTGACAGGAGGGAATGGCCTGAAGTTAGGGGAGGAGGGTAGGTTTAGGTTAGATATTAGGAAAGGGTTCTTCCCCCAGAGGGTGGTTGGGCACTTGAACAGGCTCCCCAGGCAAGTGGTCACAGCACCAAACCTGATAGACTTCAAGAAGCGTTTGGACAATACTCTCAGGTGCATGGTGTGACTCTTATGGATGGTCCTGTACAGTACTAAGGGTTGGATTCAGTGATCCTTGTGGGTCCCTTCCAACTCAGCATATTCTGTAATTCTGTGATCCTGTGAACTATGCTGACATGCGAGGCAGCTGTCACGTCTTAGAAGGTGTCATAAATGACCAAAGACCCCCAAAGTGTCCCCATACTCATTTCTGGGGTCTTCTACCACCAGAGGACTACACATGAACCACAGTGTTGCAACAGACAGTGCAAAACTGCCCCCTTCAGAGGAGGTATTTGGGTGTTCCCATGTAAACATGAATGTATATTAACCCATTAATCCCAACAGATCAAGGCTGCAACCATATCCTTGGACCAAAGGACATCGAAATTGCAACAATCAAGTCTCGTCACGGGATCCACAGATGGTGATATTTTTCTACTCTTATCCCTTTTTTCTCTTTCTTTCTTTTCCTTATACATTTTCTTCAGTGATATCTTTATGCTTTTATATTGTCACATTCCCGTAGCTACATACCTCCTTTCCATTGCAACCAAATTGTTCTAAAATAAACCATGTATATGTATATGTATATGTATATGTATATGTATATGTATATGTATATGTATATGTATATGTATATGTATATGTATATGTATATGTATATGTATATGTATATGTATATGTATATGTATATGTATATGTATATGTATATGTATATGTATATGTATATGTATATGTATATGTATATGTATATGTATATGTATATGTATATGTATATGTATATGTATATGTATATGTATATGTATATGTATATGTATATGTATATGTATATGTATATGTATATGTATATGTATATGTATATGTATATGTATATGTATATGTATATGTATATGTATATGTATATGTATATGTATATGTATATGTATATGTATATGTATATGTATATGTATATGTATATGTATATGTATATGTATATGTATATGTATATGTATATGTATATGTATATGTATATGTATATGTATATGTATATGTATATGTATATGTATATGTATATGTATATGTATATGTATATGTATATGTATATGTATATGTATATGTATATGTATATGTATATGTATATGTATATGTATATGTATATGTATATGTATATGTATATGTATATGTATATGTATATGTATATGTATATGTATATGTATATGTATATGTATATGTATATGTATATGTATATGTATATGTATATGTATATGTATATGTATATGTATATGTATATGTATATGTATATGTATATGTATATGTATACACACAGATGTGTGTAAACTCCGATCATTCAGTGTTGTTTCACTCTAATCTCTCTCAAGGGGTCTATTAACAAGAACCTGAGTTACCCTCACCTTCAGGGGCAGATCATAAAAGCCCCCCAACACAAGGGCTTTTCAGTATTTCCTATGGCCTTGATTTCAAATTCCCCCATGCCCACCCCCATACCCTAAGGGGCTTACTTGCTCTTTGGCTTCCCATTTTAGCACTCAGGAGATGGTCAGGGCTCTGTCCAGCTGCCAGGACTGCCACCAGAGCTTTGGAGGCAAACCCTCACTGTGCTTCTCCTAGTTCCTGAAACCTCAGAAATCTTCTTATTGACCACCACATACAGTCTGGCCCAGACTATTCCCTCCCTTCGCTCTCTGTTGCAAGCGTGTGCTCTTTCACACAACACAAATCTACCTGAAGGACACTCTGAAGGCAGCAAAATAGTATACACATTAGAAAAGTCAGAGGTAAGGTTCCTTATTCTTGTAAAATTTATAGGAATACTTTTGTAAGTCCCACACCTTAATTTCACCAAGTCTGAAAAAGTATTTCCTTTGAAACTTTTAAATCTGGCATATTTCAGAAAAATATCTCTTTGTTCTTTTTTTTTTTTTTATGAGGTAGTGAGAGCAGAATTTATCTGTCATCTCTAAACTCTTGTTTTTTTTCATTTTCTCTCCTTGACCCTTGTACAGGTCTGCCTAAAACAGACACTCCCCATCCTTTCAGCATAATAATTGGAGGGATTTTCAAACACCTAGTCCCATTATGACCTTTTTCTGATTGCCCTTTAATTTAGCAATATCCCTCCTAAGACAGGAAAGCAGACTCCTGTGCAGTAGTTCATGTGGGAATTACAGTATATATTAATTTCTGTTTTCTTCTTTATCCACATCACTTTCTTGTTTACTTCTATCAGAGGCACTGTGAGCACCAATTCTCACTGGATTGTTCACAAAGTTATGCAGATACCTCTCTGTGTACCTGTTATGCAGATACCTCTCAACAGAACAGTGGTTAGGTATAGCGAAGGTGTTTAGGGTGTCTCACCGATATTTCAGAAACTCTCCTCTGCAACTGTGCCAAAGATGGCACCAGACCTGCCTACCAAAATGAAGGGGTCATTGTGGCTGGGCTGATCTGATCCAGGTGGTCTTTGTCGTCTCACTGCAGGGCACTAATCTGTTTTCCTATTTTCCTATTTCGCTACAGTGTATATAATTTAGCATTTGTTGACCTTGCAGTCAGTTCACTACATGTTTTATAACTCTAAATTTTACTTTTCTAAATAACTGCCTGTCATCTGCAGATCTGACTAATGAGCAAATCTCTTTCCCTTCCTGTATATTCCTTATGTGTAGAACTTAAACAAATGAAGAACTCCAGGGCATTCAGCAGCTAACCTCATGTCATGATTGGAGTGGAGAAAAGGTGAGAGGATAAGCTAAAAAAGTTTCAGATCACTCTGAAGTAACTATGCACAGTTTTACTTATTCTGATGGTAACACTTTGATGACTATTAGGTTTTTTGACTTTGAAAGATTTTCCTTAACAGGAGAAGGTATGAAATGAGATAAAAACAGTCAGTGGATGACCAGGATGACCTAATTTACCAGGGGGTTTTCCACTGGGCTTTAATAGGACCTGAATTACATTGTCTTAATTAGTGTGTTATCCCCAAAAAGCACCCATCCAAAACCACGATATCACAAGCCATACCCAGTGTTAAAATTAGATGTACTTGGTTTAAAAATACATATTCAAATGTAGGATAAGGTTATCAGAGGGAGATTTTTAGTATACGGTTTGTAGAATTAGCCCTGAATGATGTTCCTGACTGAGATTGATAATATTACTTTTGGAGTGAAAAGGGAGAATGCCAGACTGTCTTCAACAAAGAAAGGGATGAGACTGAGACTGATTCAGTAGGAAAGCTCCACATAAATCATTTAGCAGGGCCACAATTGAAAGGAGTTCAAGAAAAGGCTCTATAAGGATGGGAGTGGGGAGGGGAGAAAGCAGCCACCACCAAGGGAGAGAGAGTATGCCATCTTCTTATCAGGAAAGGAAAAAAATTAAGCGGGCACATAGGTAACAGGGTTTCAATACATCAGCTGGTAGCAGAGAGCACAAAAAACGACCAGCTGTTTAGACTATAGAGGTTTATTGCTGCCAAGGGAAAGGTGAACGCCCTCTGCTGTGTTCTTTCTCCCAGAGAAGCATGCAAAGAAAAAATCATGCGAAAAGGTTATTCAGAGCCATGGAGATATCTTTCTCTTGATATATTTAGTTTATTTGAAGTGTCTCAGGTACAGACACTAGTTAGTACAATAAAATTAGCCACAATGGACTGCAGTTAAGATATTGAAACCCTTGCAGATCACAGAGGAGTGAAAATCAGATTCCTGTTTGTATGATCTATTAGCCAGTGGGATGATCTCCTAAGGGAAATCATACTTACTTGGAGGTACATGGATAACCAGTACAATTCATGGAAGAGTGTGCAGTAAGTCAATAATGACTCCATATTGAGCCAGAAAAGTGCAGGTGGTCTGAGACTCCTCCTCCTGTTTCAAACTCCAGACTTAGACTCCAAGCACTCCTCTGTAAAACTAGGTGTGAACAAATATCTTGCCTGTACTAAACCTCAGCCAATAGGTGAAAATGACTGAAAATAGATGTTCTCTGCACCTTCTTTACACGTTCTTTTCATGTTCTATGGTTCAGAAGCCATTTCTTATGCATATTTAATACCACTGTATTCTGGCTATTTCTCAGGAATAATTAAGATCTAGTTCTCCCTCAATCTGGGCTTCTTGAAGAGATGAGACCATCTATGGTCTCTTTTACCATAGATGAAGTGTTGGATGTTGATTTGTAGTCTCTTAGGCTCCAATTGTATTAGTCCAGCTAAAGTTGTACTATATGGGGGTATTATTTAAGGATTTGAAGAGGAAAATGATGTATTAAAACAAACATAAACAAGAAACAAACTTCAAATTCATTCCCTTTCCAAAACCCTTACTATTTTTGCTAAGAATCCAATTTGATGAGAATGAAATAGCTCATTGAAATTAATATATAGCATTTTGTTTTGCCGTATCTTTATGGATTGCTTTCATTTAGAGTTTAATTTGATAAGAAAAGTGTCCTGATAAAGCCTTACTAAAGGAAAATCCACTCTTGCACTCACTCATTGCATTATTAGAGACCAAAGTGAACACAAAATATCTCAAGAATGCTTTAGGGGGACACAAGCTTCATTAGAAAAATAATCCACTGCAATATGATAAAACATAAGGTAGCTATTCACTCTACCATGGCACAGATGAGGACTTTATTTTAAACCCATAGCAGATTGAATTTTTGCATGATGTTTTCTTTAAACTGCCTTCCTTAATCTAGAAATACATTAAAGTACTCATCTGCCAGCTGTGCTATTTTCAGCTGTAGCACACTGATGATTAGTATCCTCCTGACATTATTTTCTTCACATGGAATAAAAAATGACTGTCACAGCATTACAGAGGAGGAAAAAAATCTGAAGTTCTTTATGTCTTGTCTCTTGGTTTTTTTATCTTATCCTGGAATTGTTTCCATAATTAGCAGGTCTGCTACAATTAAGGAGATTTTCAAATATGTTTGATGCAGAAATGTAAAAAGCTGTGTTTGCCAAGGTTTTAAAAAAAGCCACTAACATATCAATTTCACTGATTTTTAGAAATGCTTTTGATAGTCACCTAAAATGACTATATTCAGTGTGAAAGCTTGTGATGTTCTGTGACACACTGATGGTCAAATCCAGCCTGCTAACTTCAGAAGGCAAAAAGCATTTTCGACTATGTCTGTTCTTCATTCTCATCCTCCAAGGTCATTTCAAGAACTCCCTATATCAGCTCAAGAATGAGACTGGCTATACTTTATACTTAAAGATACATTTTATCCTGACATATTGTTGACAAGTGCAAAGTATTCAATCCACTAGGATTTTTTCTTTTCCTTTGATATAAACGACAGAGGAATGAAAACCACTGAATTAAGTGCAACCAAAAATTTTATTTTTCTATCTCATTTTTAAGTGTATACTGCATACAATTTTTGATCCTAAGTGCAAAGTATAAATCCCATGTCTGCAGGATACCAAAATCCCTTAGTCCAGTTAAGCTACATCTATGTTAGCAGGCAATACAGACCAGCAGAAATGGCTCTGTAAAGGGAAATAGCTAGTAAGGACCTGACATCCTCCCTGCTCATATTGAATGGGGCTTTTCTGCATCAAACTAGCTGCTCGCTCTCTGCTCCAAAAGATTGCCAGCTTTCCACTTTCCAACTTTCCAGGTGAACTCCAGGAGTGCATTTTCCAATTCAGTTTCACACAAAGGGAATACAGTTCATGTGCTCTGAGCTTGCTCCACAGTGCAAACCAAAGCACAGTACAGCAGTCCATTTGAGAGGTCCCCTGAATTCGATGGATAATCCATAGATACCCTGTTAACTTGACTCCTCCCTCAAAGCTAGAACTCCCTGGAGTGCTGCTCTGTACGTAGTTCTGAGGCTGGGTCCTCAGACAGACTGCACTGGATCCCATTTTTCATCTTAATCCATTGGGTGGCACTACAAGGAAACAAGCCCATCAGGACAAGGTTTCTGCAAAAACAGATTTCAGAACTACCTTTAGCCTGTCAAACACTTTTACCTTTACTTCAGAATGGGTGGGTGGGCTTCAGATATCTATGATAAACATTACTATTCTGGGGTGAGACCTCAGGCACACATGGCTACCTGATATGGATTCTTTTATCTTTGAGAAGTTACAGGTTGAAGTCCTTCACTGCCTGCCACTGCTCCCCAAAAACACTCCGTACAGCGATGGGGCACATCCATGTATGTCCATCATCACTGACTTTCAGCAGCTGCCAGAAGAAATTTGCAGTAAGTAGAATCTCCACAACTATTTTGTCCTTGGCCATTTTGCTGAAGCATCAGTGACTCTGACAGTAGTTTTGCAATGTGGGCACTTCTCTGTTTTATCACAATCCATGGGCTTCCTTCACATATATCATCAAAACTCACCAGGTAGGAGTGTATTTTTTTTTTTTTTTTTGCTCTTTCACCTAGGGGCAGAGCTGAGTCACTGACCTTGGAACGAAGGGCTCTGTATTTCGGTATCATGCTTCCCAAGAGATGCTGTAGCTCAGGCTGCTGAAACACCTAAAGATACAATTTTTCTATACAATCACTGAACAAGCTTCATTTTAACAGCAAAGTGACACTTCTGTGGCTTACCCACACAGCCTATCTCTTCTTTGAAAGGTAGGAATGTGATCTTCACCCAGATCACTGCAAATACTTCTCTTGATGTTATCCTTTCCCTTCATATCAGAAAAAGGTCCACACTAAATCTTTCTCAAAAGCAGGCATGTGGAGAAAACTGATTTTTCTCCTTTGGTTTTAAATAAGAAAGAAAAGCATGGCTTGGAGCAGGCTGTCATTTTTTCTTTTAGATGTGGTCGCTTCAGCTCTGGTACTAGGGTTAGAGTAACTCTCCTTGCTTTACTCCCAACAAGGAATATCAAAGATAACAGTTAGATGCTTTTGTGTTTCATCAGACTGCAAGCTGGCAAATAGACTTTAGTCGATTGGCACAGTACCTACTTTTCTACCACTAATACAGGGGCACTGGCACTGTCACCTGGAGCAGTAACTGATAACCTACAAAGTGTAGCTAGTCTGTTTGTGACACTAAGGACAGGAGAGGAAATGGATATGCAGTCTACAGTGCAAATAAGACAACATCTTGGTAAATATACATCCTTGGCTTCCAAAATCTTAGGAATGAAAGAGAAGAGGTGTCTTTAGCCATTTTTCATTCTTAGAGGAAGTCAGCTGTAGTCTGGAAAGTGAGATGAAGAAATGAGAAACTATGAAGAGTAACATTACAAGCAACTGAATATCTGAAATACCTTCTCGATACATGGTTAGGACATGAGGAACGAACGGGAATAACTCAAAGGCTTAACTAATTGGTATAACTGGCATCACAAACTCCTAGTGGAATATAGTCAGTATACACGGAAGCACCTTGAGAAGGGTAAGAAGTACCTGAGATGATGAAGTGGCAGAGGGGTTATTTATCAAGAGCACTTTCTGAACTTCAGGATATAGTTGTTTAGAGACAACCCGAGGGAGGTAGCCTGTTGGTGACTGAAGTCATGACTTTGCTTCCTGCATTTTGCAACAGTTACCATGTGGGCCCCAAAATATTTGTTGCATGTATTGGAGACAATATTTTTTTTTTTTGGAAGGAGGATTATTAGGAAAATAGCTATTTTAACATTGATTTTGACAAAGGCAGAAATAATTGAAGTCGAAGAGACATTGTTGGAAAGAGGAAAAAAAGAGGGTTACAAAATAATGACAGCACTTTGAGAAAGCAGACATCAGTAGAAAGAATTTAATTGTAAGATCTTTTGCACGGAAATTTGGGGGGCTTTAAAAGTGTGAAAGATTTGGTGGTTACTGGAAACATTATGCCAACTACTAGTTGAAACTACCTCAAAGACAAGAAGTCCAGTAGAAGACATTTTGTCTGTATATAGTAGCAGTGTAATGATCTGAAAATGGAAAAGGAACTGCACACAGAATGAAATCAAGGGCATATATCTTAAGGATATAAAAAAATTACCCAGATGCATTGGTTAAACCCAGCAAGGCTAAGGCTAAGATGAGTTGTAATTAACAAGGGACATAAGAAACAAGAAAAGATTCTACAAATACATGGCACATTAAAAAAGTAACAGGAAGTATTAAGAAGGAGATGAAATAATTAATGACTCAAGGAAGGCTCCTGTATCCAATGCCTTCTATCAATTTTCAAATAAATCTTTACTATGATCTAATACTTAATTAAATTACTTTTCTAAAGGAGATAGGCATGTCTTCTTCAGTATGGAAGAGGACAGTGAAAATTATAGAGATTTTCGACTTAGCTTAGTTCAATGAATTTCAATTAAGTATCCTTAACAAAGCGACCCCCAGTAATCTCTGAATCATAGCACTTACCTTGGAGAGTTGATGAAGCATAGTAAATTCCCTAAAGATAAAAAGAGAGAAATCACAATGTCACACTTTAAAAATGGGAAAATATCTCTACTCAGGAGGGTACAAACCAGTCCTTGGACTGTTCTTCCTTGTAAAATTCTGGGACAATTTACTAAAAATTCATTTATAAGGCACAAGAGAGTAAGATTGTGATAAAAAAACAGAAAACATGAACTTATCAAGAACAAGTCATGTCAAGTCAATGTAATTTCTTTCCTTCTTTGATTACTGGCCTGATTGGAGAAGAGAAAAGTTACTACTGTGACATATTTGAAATTTTGTAAGGCTTTTCTAATATCTAGAATAAATTATGATGTTCAAGTAGGCAAATGAGAGAACTAACTTCTAGATGGAATCCCATTCAGGTGGATTGAAAATATGTATAGGGAACATGATCTATGATAGAAGATTAAGGAAAACAAGAATAGTTTTGTCTGATTAAGAACTGGGAGAATAACAGTTTCCAGTACATCAAAAAATATTTTTTTTTTCATATATTGGCATCTGTATGAATATATGTTAAAGTTGAGACAAAAAAAAGCTTGAATTGCAAAATCGGACATCAGGGCTTGATATTGGAACAAACATTTTTCATTTTGAGAATAGCTGAAACACCATAATGGACTGCCTACTTCTTTTGGGCATGTAATACTTCTGTTCAGAGAAGTTTTCTTTCACTTGCTTTGCATAAGCAGTGATAGCAATCTATCAAAGATGTCCTGTTGCCTTCAAGCAATGATTGGTCCTTGGATCAACCAAAAGCCTGCTAAAACTTGAATTATGCAACTAACACTAGACTTATAGAGGGAGCTAATCTTTAAGCCCAAAATTTATGAGAAAGAAGTTCCTGGTTCAGCAGCAACATGCCCTTGAGCTCAGTTGGAGCTCCCTGTTTGATCTGAAAATTACATATATACAGACAGTTCTGCTTTTATGATCACTCAGAACTGACCGTCCAGAGCTGCAAGGCATATAAGATCCCTTTTAAGCCCCTGTGGGTTACAGAACAATGCCTAAATATGCAGAAGGTGTGGACTTTACCTCACATTAAAAGTACAGGAAAGAAATTTCATGCAACAAAAAAGCAACCAGACAGCTATGCTTTGTACCATAATCCAATGCTTTTGGTACTTACAAAGTATTTCCTTGAGGAATCTCCTATTACCCTCTTCCAGAAGCTTTTCTAACAACCAGGTTTGAGACTGACCCAAAGTCAGGTTTGATGCTCAACTCTAGAAGTATTACTTTCAGAACAAATCTGGGGCTTGACTTATCAAGTCTGTACTGTCCCATACCTTTCCTGGGAGACAGAGGTTTGCAAGTAAGGCTCTGGTATGTTTTTCACTGTGATCTTTTCATATATATGACAAAGAGTAACAATTGGCAGGGACTCAGTCACTCCTGAGCTCCAAGCAGACTGAATTTTCCCTGTACTCTATCACACAGTCCCCAGAGTGTGTGGTGTCCTAAGTGTTTTGTTAGACCTTACAAGCATTTCTCAAACCGATGGCATTCTTAATGACTAAAAGCAAGGTCTAGTGAGTGGAACTAACAGCATGTCAATACAGTGATTTAGCATATTCACAGATCCACTCTGCATGCACAGTGTGTCTGGTTTCCTGTTGCAGGAAATATCCAGTAAGGGAGAATCCAGAAAGTAGTCAGCCAAACAGACAAGCAAGGGACATAAAAATATGATCTATTTCAGCATCAGCAGCTGTTCACAGTTACAATATAGACAAAGGTAAGTACTGTCAGTTATTTCGTATTTCTGAGACTTACTTTAAAATGCTAGGAAATAAATTATTATAAATCTACAATTGAATGCATTGATTATCTAACTACTGAAATAATAGAGATAACCTACCATTCAAGCAACCTTGTTCTCTTTATAACGTTCTTCATTCACGTGGGACAATCTCCATTGCACATTTGTTTCAAATAACAACCACTTGAACATTTCTTTCCAGTTTTGGGAGTTAAAGATAGAGGATTTTTGGTACTGTTTTTGTTATGTTTTCCCTAAAATAGATCTGGGAAGCAGCATTTGCAATTAATATTCTGACATCTTTGTTTCTTCTATTTATAAACACTCCCCAGACTTTCCCAAATGCTTTCATTATTCAGAATTTTTTGTTGAATTATTTCTTAATATAGCTCTTTCCTGCATTTTCGCACTAGATCTTGATGTTATTGTAAAAAAAAAATGGAGTTGCTACAACTGAAGGCAGGAATTACATATCTGTATTTTCCTGCATACCATCCAGACTGTTATATAAGGTTTAATTTTTGTAGAAACCATACAAAAATTGCAGATAAACAATAGAAAAATTACATCTGATCAAAACACGCTAGATACCTTTTTTCTGATGACAAGTATTTGTCTCTCACTTGAATGGTTTGCAAGAGCTTTCTGATTACTGCACCATTTTCTAAAAGATACCAGAGTTTTTGACTACACTGTCTAGTAATTTAAAAAGAGGTCAGAAGGAAAGGAAAGAAAATGAGGACAGAAAATACATCCTTTTAACTGGAGTTCTAATGCCTTTGCAAAACATTATTATCCAAGAGTGTGTGAAAGGACAAATATATATATATGAAAGCCTGAAACTGTCACAAACAGGAATTACATTCCTGCAACGAGCTGAATTAAAGACTTGGTGATACTCTTCTGCACTCCTCTGCTCACTTCTAGGTAAGGAACCAAGACTTTTTGTCCTTCTGTTTGTTTTTCTCATTGCTTCTCCTTCTTTCCAACTTGCCATCTCCTTCCTTCAGGGCCTTTCTCTGACACAAGGTTGCACTGGCTGCAGCAGCAGTGGAAGATGGCAGAGTGTTGGCCATGACAGCTCACCCGCGGGCTGGCCTATGTCAGCAAAAGCTTGTGCTCCAGCTTTGAGGATACATGCATCAGTCTTCCAAAGGTTAAATAAACTGAAGGCACCTGTGACACAGCTAAATGATTCTTCTGGTGTTGGTTCTTGTTCTTTTATATCCTCCTTTAAAACACAAAGCAAAAGATTAGCCCAATAGCTTCAATTTAGAGACTCTGAAAGACTTTCTTTTCTCAGACAATTCCCTTTCTTAAGAAACAGCCCAGCTTACTTTAGTGAATATATATTGTTACGTCAACAGTGGGGAAGAAAGAAAAAGGAAAAAGAAAAAAGCCACTCAACTTACTGCTGTTGAAATGTCCACATATGTCCCTGCTGGTTATCTTTACCAGTTTATCACCTCCTTACACCTCAGGGCAGAATACACTACATTCAGAGATGAAAAAAATTCATTGATATTTTCTCCACTCCAGGAAGTTTCCACTGTACCCATCTCACCTTGTCTCCAGATAATAATAGTATTGTCAACACTAGTGACTAGCTTGTGACAGGTTATTCCTTTGAAGAGTTTCTATTCAGACTAGCACACAGAATCTTTACCATTTGTCAGTGACATAAAACACATGGAATAGCAGATGCTGTAGCCTGGATGCCAGTGTAATACTTGTCTCTCTTTCTATTTTTCTCTATTTGTGGTAAATCAGTGAAAACTGATTTAAACTTCTAATAAAGAAGAATTAGAAGCATTTTTCCCTACTTAAAAGATAATTGAGGTAATTCCATGGAGAACTCATTTAACAAAAAATAACTCACTGTAAAAAAATAATATAAAAGCAATATTTTCATTGATAGAGGCAACAAAAGCTTAAAAAATAACTTAGCTTGAATATGTATTTATATATTTCATTGCTGACATTCTTTCTTTTTATTATTGCCTTATTCAAGAGTCCAGCTGTACTCTCATATTTAAGAAAATGTGCTAGGCTCAGACTTGAGCCTAAGAGGCCTTTATTTAAGTTAATTTTACATGCTTTACAATGTACCTTCTTCTTTTGTGCTCTGAAAGTGATGATAGAACTCAAGCACTTATGAGTTATTCCAACCATTAAGTATGTACTCAGAACATGTCCAACATGCAGTGAATGTTCATGGATCCCTGAAAACCAAACACAGTACCAGGCTTGCAGTTTCAACCTAGTGTGGGATCTTATCCATGCAGTAAGTTACAGTGATCTAACTCTTTTACATATCTGACAGTGCCCCTCTTTTACAACACAGCCTACAGCTAAAATGTCATATGGTCAGACAACATGTTCCTAAATTTTTAAATTTAGAGAACCCTGTCCTGTACTGAACACGGAAATGCAACCATCACCACCCATCCACTTTAAACTGCCTGAAAAAGTCTGAAAAAGTCTGAAAAAGGAAAACAAGCACAAGTTTTGCGTGAGCTCAGAATGTTAATAACCTCTGCTTCATTGTACGTCACATAATGTTTCTGTTATTTGTACAAGGATCTATTTCAGACTTTAAACACTTTAGGCTATTTACCTCATTATAATAATCTATACACTATTTCAGGAAAAAAATAGAAAAAAGCTTTTGACTTAATCATTTATCACAAATATAAATTTTATTTATTAGCACAAACTTTGAGAGTGAATTTAACCCAAAATGTCCCTTAAACGATGAAAATTATATTTGAGGTGATTGTGCCAGAATTGTGGCTACTTCATCGGTGCAAGAGGCATTTGCTTCTTTTTGATTGGCTTCCAATATATTACAAAGTAGAGCTTCTATGTACATATATGAATGAAGGTGGCAGATGTTGAACATTATGGAAGGTAAGTTTTGTTGTACAAAATAGTAGAAATACTTTCTTACACAGTGAAAATCAAGGAGTCAATAAAAGTTTCTTTTTGTGGACAATCAAATTTTTTGGTCCAAAAAAACTTCATAGAATAGCTGAAATCTAGTTCTGTGTCTCTTCAAGAACTGAAAATGTATTAACTCTTCAACAGCACTCATGTTCAAGCACAAGTTTGAAGTAGGGTACTAGGACCTATTAAACAGAATATGCAATTTGGAGAGGTGGAACAGCTCAATGGTAAAAAAACCCAAATATTTTCCTTGTGAATTTTGTATATGTACTGTAGGAATAGATACATTTCTGGAAGAATTTGTAACACAAAGTTAGAACTGGTTTAGCTAGGAAGGCTTTCTGCCTAGGTGGTGGCTCTTTCTCAGAGGCAGTTTCAGTGCTTCCCCCCACACCCGGCCTCTGCCAGGAGAAGCAGCCGCTTGGAGCCACAGGGGAAGAAAAAGCAGGGGGAAGAAAACAGAAGGGAGACCATGTCTCCCCGCAAGCCACTGCCTGCAGCAAAATTTTTCAAATGCAGTGGCCTCATCTGCTGCTCACCGAAGGCCAACAAACACACATCACCTCCCAACTAGCATCTGAGTGCGGTCAGCAAACCACACCTCTTAGGCAAGCAAAGCACAACCCAGGCCAATGTCCGCTGGTCCAGGGCCAAATCCAGCTGTGGATTTCAGAGACTCCATGGCTACAACAACCTGTAACAGGGATAAAAAAAACCACTGGACATAAATCAGCAGTGCAGGTCACCAAACAGTCCAAAAGCTGTTGCAGGACCCATCCATGCTGTTCATGAGCTGCCAACACTGCCCACTCCAAGCTTCATGCCCACCTCAGATCGCCCACCTGCTCTTCCAGGGCCACCACTTGGCCCCCCAAGGCCACAGTCTCCAGGTCAGGGGCTTTGAGTCTGGTCAGCAGAAACCATCCCACCTGGCCCAGCACCTGAGCAGATTTACACACTCGACTCCTTGGCAGTAAATCAGAACTGCTTCGATCACTTGCGGGCCAGCCTCCGGTACACATTTTCTTCTGGAAATGTGTCTACTCCTACATGTATAAAGGATGCAGTTTGATTACCATGCTTTATTCAAGGACCAGTGGCCAGGATATAAAGAACATGGTTACATTTTGAAACAAAACAAGTGGAATGCAGGGAAAGAAGTGCTTCAAAAAGATATTGGCACTCTTTGCCAGTTGATTAAAATTTTCTTAATCTAAAGCCAAAGAATGTGTAGGAATATTTTATTCATTTCAATGGTATTTGGTTCAGCCCTGCCTGAAGTAATGCTGGAAAAAAACCTAAAAGTTCAACTAAAAAAAAATTCCAAATGTGACTGCTCACACAGTTTAGCAGGAGACAAATGTCCTTTACAGGTAGTATGTAACAAGCAAACAGAACATATGGCCACCACTGCCTGTACAGAATTCAATCATATCTTTTAATACCGTGACATGTGTTCTGCTTTACCAAGTAGCTAAATGTCATTATCTCACCATGGTTTGAGATGGAAAGTTCCTGTTCTGTTGATAAAACCAGGTTATAAATGGTCATGATAAGAAGAAGAATGACAACAGCTAAGTCAGAGTCATATGGTTATTTATTGTTATCTTGGTAGCTTTCTTTTTTTTGAAGGCATTCTAGAATTATTAATATCTTCCTTTAAAAAAAAAAAAAGAAATTAAAAACAAACCACAACATTTTCTGTTCTTACGAAACTCTTTAATCTTTCGTTTAACAATTGAATTCTAGTTTGACTTTTTTTATTAGGAACTGTTGGTGCTTACAGTAAGCCCAGATTCAGCCAGTTATTTTTGCAATGTGTTCCCTTCTAAGCACACCAATGCACATCCCAAAGGAACTTTTCAAACTGAGTTTTTGCAAATGACTCTGCTAAAATTAATAGTCTCCAGTATGGTCACATTTTGAATCAGGATACTCACACACTAACTTCAAGTTCAAGAAATGCATAATAGAACTATGCTGCATGTAAGTCGTGAAGTTACATAGTGGTCTGTGACTTTCAGCATTTCTTTCAACCCTTCACACACACACACACACACACACACACACACACACACGTGGTCTTTATAGAAGTTAAATAAGAAATAAGAATCTATGTCTTACACTGTCCCTCAGATACCGTTGAACAGTCAGGAGTGAAGACCTATGACACTGTTGGGAAAGCCTTTAATATAAACATTTTCTTAGAAGAGAGGAAGCCCTTTATACATTGAGCACAATGAAAGCAATACGACACAACTGCATTGTAACAAAACTCATGAGCCAGCATGAGGTCCTGTGCTAATCAATGTATAAAATGGAAACACTCATTGCTCCACAAAGCAAATTAAAAAAAACAAGGAGTATACTATTAGTACTCTAAGATGGAAAATGTGATACAGTATGATCTTATACTATAAAAGTGAGATATTACATATATATGTATGGTTGGATTTATTAAGAAATGGTCTTTGAATGGCTAAAAAGAAAGATTAAAACAAAGCTCTCTGCACCAAAATAGAACGAGAGGCCATTGTACAACACCAATTTCCAAAGCATGCTTGCAGACTCTTCTTCAAGCTGAATATATTTTAATGTTGGTAATATTTACCCATCAAATCCTACAGGAAACACAGACAAAAAACCCGACTGATTATAGCATGAAACCTTCCAAGAATGGCCTGGACTTGGTCCAGCTGTCTCCCATTATTTTGCTAGCACTTTTCAAATTTCATGTAATAAACTTAATTTTGAAACAGTATTATACAAGTTTATGTGATTTGCTGCACTAGCCTCTTGGCAAGGAAAAAAGAAAAATGAACCAGTATTGACAAAGATGGCATATATAGATAGGTGATTACAAAACAGAGCATCAATCTCATTCCATCATGATGAAATAATATGCATGGTGAGCACAACTGCAACCAATGAATAAGATATTTAATTTGAACACCATGAAAAATGAGACAAAAGTTAAGGCAGCAATTTTGCATAAATAAATGAGCCTACTTCCATAAACACTCTGAGGAGATTTTATTAGATACTGTAAAAAAACTGCAACTGGATTTGTTATTAAAATAATCAAATGGGGTTTTATATGCAGAAGGAGAAGGAGTAGAGGAAGCAAATAGAATGTTGAAGCTATTCAGGCCGTGTTTCTACTAGGAAACAAGAAATTCAATCAATATCTCAGGTGAGATGTTTGGTAGCTGTAAATCAAAACAGTTTCTATTGACACAATAGAAAGACCTTGATTTACTTTATCTGAAGATTTGGCCCCTAACATTTTGCTGCAAGTAGGAAAACCTTAAAAATTAAGAAATGTTTAAGAGAAAGGTTCCTTTTGTAACATAGTACACATCTACAAACCAGGGATGTCAATTAGACACTGGGTAATTATTCACTCACAAGAAGATTCTTCACTGTGATAGAAGATGAGGAAAGCACTTAGAAAATACCACAGTTCTGTTTTGTGTGTTTTCCCATTCCCTCAAGGATCCCTGAGCAGCTCGTGGCCATGCAACATGCTTCATATATAGCTCCCATTGCCTTCTTCATGAGAGCCCCAAAGGTAGTGATAAACAGGCAACAGTCAATCCTGATGACAGAAATAAGAATCAAAAACAGTGATCCACTTTTATCCTCCTTCATTTCACCTCAAAAGATAAATTTTATCTTCAATTTTCTCTTGAGAGCATCCTCCATGCAAGATAAACTATAAAAATGCAGTTATTTCTGATCACTACCGTGTGAACTCAAGAATATGTTTCTTCCTTTGCACTAAAGAATGTGTTAGTGATGTTACACTGTCAAAATGAAGTCTTATATCAATCAAGATACAAACACAAAAAGCTAATTTTTCCTTTGACTTCCAGATAAATCATTAATTATACCATATAGCAGATCAAATTGGCTTTAGGTGCTTAGAAGAAGAAGGGTGTTAACAGTGTAAAATATGTATGTCAAGTTTCAACGAAAAGGACATTTGGCTAACAAGTTGTAAGCTCCTCAGAGATGCAGATCAGCATTATTTCTATCGTATTTGAGGGAAGCATTTGTTTGGGCAGCTTCTGGTTATAATCCAAAGTTCTTTTTTAACTGTAGCATTTGTTTCTAGTTCCTTACTAACTTTATATGCTGCATCTTCTTAGTTGCTTAGCATTCCCTGTGTTCATCCAAGGTGCCAGTTACCTTGCCCTCTGCACTAACCAGTGCACCATTGAAATATGCCTTGTCTTCAGGAAACAAAGAAAAATTATAAACTATTAGTAACTTAATGGTCAAGCTGCTTTCATAGCATTATTTGGGTTAGAAAAAGCTAAATAGGCCTTTTAGACCCATTTATATTTCCATAATCACGTGCTTTGTCCCATACCTCATCAGTCAGGTCTTTGGAGTTATTTGCAGCAGTTTCAGGGCTATTCTAAACAATCTTTCTAACCTACAGTTACTCAAGATATTTTGAACATTTATCTTTTTCAGTAATTACACATTCCTGTCCTCAAAGCTCTAGTATCAGATTAACATTATCTTATAATTGAGAAATACATACGGGTATCCTTGGCTAGACTGTTCATCAAGGTTTTATTGTTGTTTGGTAGAAAAAAAAATCATCAGAAAAGTTCACACTTGCATTTAACTTCCTTCTGTGAAATACAGACCATTTTTTTTTATCTTATGTGATTATCATCCTCTTGTTACTAATCATATGGCTGCAAAAAAAAAGTGAGACTTTTTTGGTGGTTCGGTTAATGACGTTACATTTCAAACAAAGCTGAATTTCAGGATTCAACAGGTTCTCCAAACCTATGGTCTGGTTACAAGTGAGAAGTTTGTACAGAGGAAAAGGTAAAGGGAAGTTTAAAACAGTACACATATGGCAGTAGTGGCACTGTTTGACACCAAACTAAGGGCAACAAGTCCTTCAAATGAAACCGTCAGATTCATTAATGCTTTTAATGATGCTGTTGCATCCTTATTCATTGTAGTTCCACATCAATCCTTTCTGTACCTTAACAGTGAAACATAAATTATAAAAGAGTTTTTTCCCACCTACTCTCAACAGAAAAAGTCAACTTTATCCTTACTGACTTTTCTCCATGACCTGGTTAAGCATATTTTGACTGATTTCTGGTTTGATTGCCATTCTTTTGTAGGGAGAGCAAGCCTGAAGTCCTATTGACTCAGAGTGAGTCTCAAGAGGCAGCTTCTCCCAGCATCATGCAATGATATGAGAACCTTGGGATTCATTTAAAGATCACACCTGAGAAGTTCTGGCTCCTTGTTTAGCTACCTGTTTTGTATGCCTACCTCTCTGCAGTGTGAATGTCCTTACAGTCACAGTTTGTAGAAAAAATGCTGTTCAGGCATCCATGATTTACCACAGGAGAAGGCAGATTCTTCCCAAGACCATGTATTTGGCATCCTGTCACTTATATCACACACTTCTGACAGAGATAGGCTATCTTCTGCCTGCTGATAGGGAGACACAAAGTTGAAGTCAATGAATCTTGCGTACAGGAAACTGCAATTTATCACTCACTAACATAATGTGGAACAGCCCCTTCCCACTGAAAGTATGATTTTCTCTCAGGTGAAAGGATGTCTATTTTATCATTGTGTCATGATTTTTATTTTTTCTAGAGACAGCAATGATATTTTAAAATAAGAATTGATTTCTGCCAGTAACAAAAAATTAATACAGAAGAACATTCTCAAGATAATAACAATTATTAACAACCTTTTCCTGTTACTTATTTCTTTATATCTAATGCAGCCGTATTCCTTCCAGACCAAGGTCACTAGAGTTACACAGTCTGCATATAGATGCATTGCTCCAGTCCATCCCACCTCACTAAGACACTTCAAAACACTTCACCCAACACCTGACACTCTCTGTGGAGGAAGTTGTTTTCCCCACAGTCTATACAGGAGATCAGAGACATGTAAATATGGTATGTTAGATTTTTGACTGGCTAATGGCACTGAGGACCAGATACTTTCATAGACCTATTACACTGATGCCTTAGAATTTTGATCTTTTGATTTTTTTTAATTTTATAGATTTTAGAAGTAGTAAATGCAGATTTTAACGTAGCTATACTTTCCCTTACCCTGTGGCATAGTTTTTACATATACCGATCCCTACTATCCCATTCCATATCAATCCCTCTAAATTCCAGTAGTCTGTTTAGTCTCATTTTCAAGGTAGAATTGTAGAAGAACACCCTAAGGCCTAGACCAGAAGATACCACAAAGACATAACAACCTTCAAGCCCAGAACTCCAAGGACTGTACGTGCTGTGAGGAAGATGAAGATGAGGAAGAGGGGGTCACAAGACACCCCCAGACTCAATTGCCGGAGGGTGTGTCTGGGGGCAGAATGGGGCAGAACTGACAAGGTGGCCGAAGGGGATTGGGTGGAAATCATTATAAAACTGTAACACTCGGGGTTTGGGGCACTCACGTGGATTGTATTCCTGGATGCCTAGAGGCTCATTAAAACTTCTACGTCCTTATCTTATCTCCCACCTAATTTGGCCAGAGTCTTTCTTCTCCTTCGGCCTTTTTAGGCAACACTTTGATGGCCTGTACGGGGAGATCAGTTGGACCTGTAACTCCTCCAGATCGGGAAAGTTATATTCAATAATTCACTAATATCTTTTTCATCATCTACCTTCTGCAGTTTTTTCCTTATATCATTTGCAGATTGGCTTATAAATAAATAGACCAAGTGCCTTTTCCCTGAATCTGTTTCAATATCTATGTCTGTGTATTTTCATATGGCATCTTTCAGCCTATTCAGAAAGTCTGTCGGGGACTCATTATTATCTTGTTTTACCTCATACAATTGAGACATTGCTAACATCTGGACAACTGCAGGGGGAACTTAAAGACATTTTCCCTGCAGAGGACCCCAAATGGGACTCCAATTTACCAGAGAAAAGGGAAGCATTGAAACGTTATCAAAACTGGGTAGTTTATGGTTTCAAGCATGGAATTCCAAAGGCAGTTAACTGGTCAAAATACTTTGAAAGTATTTTTGCATTTTAAAGACTCTCCGAAGTAATTTTAGAAGCTTTGACATTTGCTTGGCCAGTTGGATAGGCTGATACATGGTACATAACTCAAAATAATTATCTAATGTCTCCTGTTTGTAGAGACTGAAAATGATAGTAAAGCAGCAACGGGATAAGCAAGATCAAAATATAGAAATACTTACAGGGAAGACATACAAGGAAATGTCTAATCACACAAAGAATGGAGTTTAAAGTGACAATGCCAAACCAGCTAGCTGTTCCCACTGACATTAGCAGAAATGTTTAAAAGAGCAAGGCACCCAAAAATCAAACCATTTAGTAAGATATCAAGAATTAATTTAGAAGTCAAACAGGACTGGTTTTCAAAAGCACTGTTTACTCAGACTTTTTCTCCAAACCTCAAAGTATCTAATAGAGTAACTCAATATGTATTTAAGGCACCAAGTCTCACACAATCAATTCAGAAAATCTCTATCCCTTTTATTTTCTTGTGTAAAGTAAATAATACTAGCTGCCAAATGCAGCTGGAAAGTGAGACCCTCTTCAAAGTAAAAGTTATCATCAGTAAAATATGGTCATAAACTTTATGCGCTCTCAAAACAAACCTAATAAGTTTATAGAAAACTTAGAGAAAACAGGAAAAGCAGAGTGTGGAATGCTACAGAATGAAGGAAAACACAACAATTTTTAAATGGAATTTGAAGCTCAGATCGAAGCTACAGCCTTTGGGCCTCACTGAATTTTTATTTGACCACAGTGGTGACTTTTATTACTGCTCTAATACACAGGAATGTGTCTTAGAGAGTGCACTGACAGCTATTACCCTGGGCGCAGCAGAGTAAGACAACCAAATGGCTTTGCAGGGGAACTTGTTCAAGAGCAGCCAGAGTTTCACAATAGACAATCCATATGCAGCAAACACCATGACCTGTATACACTATCCTGATTCTCTCACTGTAAAAGGTTTAGCTCTGTGATTTCTGCACCGTTTTTACCTACCCATAAATTTTGCTAATAGGTAAGAAAAGTTCGCGTAGACAAAACAGATTTTTTTGACGTGGGGATTAATATTAAAATTTATTGCTACTCAATAAGAACTAAGAGAATATTTATATACACAATTCTAACTAGTTTTCTTATAATAACAAACTTATGTATTTCCAAAACCACCTCTCCTTCTTTTCTTCAAAGACAGTCTAGAGGAAGAAGGGGAAGAAAAAGTCTTAAAGGTAACAGTTCCAAATCACTGCAGCTTGAAAATCTCTCTCTCTCTCTCCATCAGAATGTAGGGNTGGAGGTTCCTTCCATGAGGAGTTTTGGGGGGTTTCCAGTCACCACCCCTCCCCAGGTCACAGGGGTTCTGGGTTTCTTTTGGCTCAGTCCATACCCAAGAACGTTCTCTGGTGCTATACTCTGCTGCTCCAAGTAGTTTCTTCTCTCGCTCTCTGGAGTTCTTCTGACTTTCTGCTTTTGGCCAAACGCCCAATCTTGGCTCTTGGCCGTGGTTGGCTACTCCAATTCACCACCACCCCCCCATTCGCAGTGAAAGGGGTCATCTTGCCATGACACCTGGTCCGAAATTGCACCAGGCCCCTCAGGGGCTTAGTGCTGGGCTCAGTTCTCGGACTAAGGCCCGAGGTCGTGAGGAGCTCGGCCCCTCAATGGAGAGTTCACCGGCTTCTTTATCATTATGTGGCTGTAATTCTTCTGCAGTTTGTTGCATGTGGCTTCTAGGTGATTAGTTTTGGCCTCAAGCCATCCCTGCCCTCCTTGGGCCAGGCTAGGCCCCAGGAGGGCCCACACGCCCCAGGCCCAGCTGGGCTGGGGCGTGCCGCCACTTAACTCCTTAATTCCTTCTGCGCCACACATTTCTTTTCCAGTTTGTTAAATATGTCATTCGTAGAGACGTCACAAAAGGCTTTGATTGGCTACTTAGCTGGAATTTCACTCGGAGTTAACCATTTTCTACCCCAATACTGGGGGGATGGGCTAAACCATGACACTTACACACGTAAGGCTAGAAAAACACAGCTCTTATTTTTGCTTTTATCTTACATGTTGATTTTTTTTCATCTGAAAAGACCCTTGTTACAGAGTAGTTGTAGCTCGAAGTCTGGGGATGTTCATTCCCTCTGAAGTGATAGATTGCCAAGTTGTAACAGGGCTGGTTTGAAAACCAGCAGTCAATAGAGGCACTAAAGCACGGTTTAGGTGGCCGTTCTGGTTTTTATTGGTGTGCACAGACAACGGTAACACAAAAACACCAGCATCAGAGTATTATGTAGTTACCTCATCTCTCTTTACTAAGGGACACTGCCCTTCATCAGTGTCATCAACAAATCAATTGGTCACTTAAGAAAATGTCTGTAAGTGCTCATCTTGTCTCTTGCTTGAAATGTATTGCAACCATTTTTCCGTTACATTGCACATAAAAAGGATTTGCTGAAGCTCTGCAACTGGGCTGAACCAACGAACCGATTTACTGAAATAGCCTAGAAATGGTCTAATATTGCAGTGGTGTCAACAAAGCAGATTTTTAAAAATTTCCCTCTGACAACAAAGGAAAAATATCCATTCCAAAGCTGTGTATAATGGGAATTTTTTTTTTTAAGGTTTTCCCACCCGTATAATGGGGAAAACAACATCCACCTGAAAGCCTTTGAGATCTACAAACAAAGACTTCACTATTAACTGTATTTTTTAAAGTGAAGTGACAAGCAACGCTATAAAATAAAAATATCTTCACCTTAGCAAACCCAACAGAAGAGAAAGATGAAAATAAATAGAAAAATAATTAAGCAACGCTTGGTGCTTCTCTCAGTTTTCCTGGATCCATAGTCCTTTTGACTCCTTAAACAAAATTCCCTTTTGCCAATTTATGACCCACCAGAGGTATCTAAAAGGCCTGGATTCTTGGCTTCAAAGCAGTAATTCTGTGATTCTGTGAATTCCAGGGTGTCATAGGTAAGATTCAGTGCATACATCGTGAGAATGACTTTCTGAATCCCTACCAGCAGTGTCTCAAAGGACTGGAGTAAGCTGACATTGTCTGCCTTCCACATGCACAAGGCTGCACCATATCCCAAGTGCACGCTTCCCAGTCCACCGTTTATAACTAAAAAATTTCATAGCAGGCTGTTTTTACATATATGTCTTCTCATGCATTGTTTGACAATGCCACTTTAAGAGCAGTTTTTCTGCTGTTTTACTTGGTTAAAGTGAAAGTTTGAGCTCGTATCACAACTGAAAGTTTTGTTGTTAAGAATGTCATAAAATAAATTAAGAAATACATTACCAAAATAAGTATAGTCCAGATCTCAAGAGCTCACAAATTACCCCAAATGACACAGAACAATTCTTACTAGGATTCCATATCTTTGGCTGTCAAACCATCCATAAACACACTGCCCCAAAGGCTGTAAAATATGGACATGATTTCTATTTTGTGAGTGACAAAATAATCCGTATTGAGGCAGTTGAAAATGTATGAGCTATACCACTGAGCTCATCAGTTTCAATGTAAATTCTGAAACTGGTATAGTAGCAGCTAGAAAAATATCTTAACATCTCAGAAGAGGGTGAAGATCCCTTTCTTAATGGGCAGTTTTCACACCTGCCCATGACAGCTACTCATTTCTAGAAATACAATGCCTTTTAAGACACTACAATAGGCAGTGAGTATTAAACAATAATCTCTAAGGGGAAAGCTGTTGAGACTGTAGCTAAAGGTCTAGCACTGTTTTTATTTCAACTTGAACACAGTCTTTGTTTTCAACAACCTTTCTCTTTCTTTATTCCACAGATGTTAGCTGAAGTCATCTGTGCTCTTAGAGCACTATTTTCCACAGCAGATCACAGGTAGTATGCCTTAGCAACGGCCATCAGATTTCATATGCCGAGGCACCATCCAGAGCCCACACGTGTGATGCAAGGACTGTAAAACCACCCAGTCAAAATCTATCCCGAAAAAAGGAAAGGAGAGCTTGTACTTATATTTCTCTGGATTTCAGAAGAAGTGTCTCCACATAGTGGTTATTAAATCAACTAACAGTTGAAGTAGAATTGGCAGTGGAAGTAGAATTAAATACCTAAGCTTCTTACACTTGCTATAATTTATATCCTTTTCACATTTGCTCCTAATGTCATTTCTCTATAGCTTACTCACTACCTGATTGGTAGCAACAAAACAAATGAATTAAGGAAGTAATTAAATAAAAATTGAACTTGCTTTAGGAAAAAAAATAAAGGTATTAATCTTCCTAAAATGGTCCTTTGATGTGGATAATCTTCAAGACTGGGACCTATTATAGATTGAAGGATACTATGAAGTTTTGTCCTTAGAGTAATCAAGGTCCAGTGAATACTCTAAAGAAAACAAAGTATTAATAATAGGAAAGAGTGCAAAGCTATTATATATAAAGGGCCAGAGTCTCTAGCATAATGAAAAAAGCAGAGCATGTCTGCAAATTCAGGCAAGGTAAAGGCAAACATTTCCATTGCACATTACTTTAAAAGAAGATAAAGAGCACTGAATCAATAAATCACTTAAAAGATTATTATTTTGTACAAGCTGAAGGTCAGTGCAGGTCATCCCCACTAAAGCAGACAGAGTTTGTTAATTTAATCCAGCAGATTTGGCAGGGAAACCAAATAGGAATTTAATCAGCAGCAGAAGGTGGTGAACATCTCTGAAAATTGAATAATCATTGTGTCAGACAGTAAACATCATTATGGAACGAAAAAAAAAAGGAAACAACAAAAGTGTCCCCTTTTCATGCTGTTCATTAACTTCTTCAAACAGGTAATAAATTATTTATAACAACTCTCTTTGGAAAACCAAAAAATCACATATAAGAGCAGACGGTCAATAGTTTAGCACATCTTTGATGACTTTAAACTTCTCTTAACTATAGCTCTTCCTTCTCCTGTATGGTAATTCTTCCTTTAAAAGCTGTATAAATAAATAATATTGCTGTTACTATAATAACAAAAAGAGATTAATTTACTCTTTCAGCTCTTTCCAGTTCATGGAAAGACAAAAAAATCAAATGCTTTCAAATACATTTTCCTATGTTTTGCAAGAATTGCCCAAGATGGGAAGCTGACATTTGAGCCATTTCAACACAATATATATCAGTATTTTGTTTGTTTGGGAGTTAAATTATTTTTTCATTTTCATGATACTGCATTTGCAACAATGCCATCAACATCTTATTTCAGAGACGAAATTTCTTCTACCACAAAACACTTTTCTGGATCAATCTTTCTGTTTCTACCTACATCTAATTTAATATTTTTCTTCCCATACATATCATAGACTTACATTGTAAGAGGATAAATTCTTCCCTTATTAAGCAGAAATTCGGGTAAACTGATGTGGTAAAATAGTTCATGTCTTCCACTGACATAGGACTTTAGTCTAAAAAGGAAATTCATACAGAAGAAAATTTGGATTCTAAATTAAAATAAATCATTTGCTGAAATCACTCAGATGACCCTGCACCACGTAAAGTTACACTAACGTGTAGAGACCTCATATTCAGAGTATTAAATTTCAGACTTCTACAAATACAAAGAGAAAAAATCTCTATTGGTAAGTGTTTTGAGACAATCTTATGTACTGGAAAAAACAGTAGTTCAGAATTCTGTGATTATGTATTGATACACTAGTATCTATGGAAAAGAGTTAATTATAACTCAATTTGTCCATAAAATTACATTTCATAATTCACATAATGTTCATTATATACAAATTTCCAGCAATATTTGATCAATATCTTTATCTTTCATCTTTAGGAAAGAGAACTTTTTTTCATGCTAAAAACAGAAAGACTACTTTCTATTCCTGTGCAAGACTGGTAGACCTTTAGGCCTTTCCTACTTATCTTAAGTTAAAAAAAGCCACTATGCCCACCAAATTACTTTTTCTGAATCAAGGAAACCTCAAGCTACATATTATGCAGGTTTCTCACCTCAGTTAAAATGAATGTGAGCCTAGTGAAATAAATAAGAGATTTGTACCAGACATTTTGCATTTACATTGCTAGGGTAAGAATACTTATAAACTGTGAATGGATTCTGCTGGCCTGATATGACACCTCTGTTGGGAAAAAGGAAGCCAGGCAAAGGCAGTCTGTAGGTTACAAATTCCAGCATTTCATTAATTCAATGCTTATTTTCATTGGAAAAACAGAAATAGTTAAGCTGCTAGTGTCAAGAAAGAAAATGTGCTGAAACCATCTTTGATGATGCTCAAGGTGTAAATTGCCTCTTTCATCTAAAGCAAGTTGAAGTACTCCAAACATCTTGCTACTACACCACAGAAATAAGATTTCTACTCAACTCCTTGGCAGTATCCAACCAGCACATAGCACAGATGAAATACTACTCGCATAGCCAAGGATATGGAGAAAAATTTCAAGGCATTAATAATTCCAGCAAACAGGAATCTTTAAATCAACTCACTTGTGGGAACCACACTTGGCTAATAGTACTGTCATGCAACATAGCTTTATCTAAGTGTGCTGAGACAAGCTGGGGGAGTGACATCATTTCGCAGAGATGAGGAACGTTTCTGAGTTATTGCACTCAGAATGTATTGTTACTTGCTTTTTTTTCATACTGTATTCCGCGAAGAACCTGAAGCAGGTCTGCTGATGGTTATGAATGGAGAGCACCACATCAGAGGCCAAAAGCATTTCAAAGACAGTGTCTTGTCACAGGGGATATCCCACAATGATTTATAGAATAAATCTACACTGCCTTTTCAGTTCGAATCAGGAAAGTACTTTGGAACTGAATCTCCCAACCAGTCCCACTTGCTGCTCTCTCTGTCACATTTGAGAGTGGTTCTGGATCACATCAATTAGGGCACTTGGGCTGTTAATGAGGCCCAGCTCACAGGACCAAGTAAGGCAGCAGCAAAACCCTTATGCTCTGCACACTCCAGATGTCAGGTCCTCTGCACCAGCTGCTTTGCCCTGCAGATCCACTCCTGCTATGTTACAACACTTGCATACAGGGATATAGCCAGACTAATTTGTTCTATTGGGATTGACTGGGACAATAATTAGTCCTTCCTTCATAAATTCTGAGACTAACTTGCAATGAATATTTTGGGTAAAGGGCAATTTCAGTCAGTTGTATGGATGTACTTTATTGACAACAGAATTTCTCCAGCATAAATGTGATGTTAGAAAACTGTGATTTTCTAAAGAAATGAGACATCAAAAACCTATCAGATTTCATTGGAAAGTGGGAACCTAACTTCTGCAGAGAAAATCTCGAGTTTATCATGTGACAAGTTCACTAAAATGCCTTTTATTAGCATTTTTGCTGTAAAAGAAAAATATGCAGGCAGAAAATGCTTTACTAGCAAACCCACTGCTTGCTAGAAATTCCTGGTGATTTGCTACACCATGCTATTCACAACTTGCCCTTAACAGTGATAATTGAGTTAGGTCTTTTTATTAAAAAATGCAAAGGCAACTGCAAACTTGGCTCCAAGAGTATCTCCTATTAGTATGCACGATTTAAGATGTATGGCTTTGCAAAACCACTATTTGTCAGAGTAGACAGCGCCCACTAGGCATTTTCAGTTCTATCTCCAAGCAAACATTTGTCAATTTAGCGTTGTACTTCACTCTATTTGCGGAGAAAACCTTCCAGGTAAAAATGGATACTTTGAATTTTCAATAAACATTTTGACTTAGAGAGTCTTAAAAGATGGTGTATAAGATTATTAGCTACATTTTGCTCCTGAAGTAAAGTATTGCAAAAATAAAGCTAACTTACATATCCATGAGCCATGAAAAAAATGAAAAGTTACTATTGAAAAGTGGGGGATTTAATGAATTTGACAGAAATGCCAGAGTCCTTTTTTAATGATACTGATATTTTAATCCTAGAACAAGTGGTTGCAAATGGTGGCTGAGAAATAAAAGCATGCTAATTACTTTTGCTTTTAAAAGAACTCCTCTCATTCTTCAATAGATATTTTTTAATTAATCATTTGACTGTCAATAAATCATAGATTTTGAAAAATACTGTGATCATACAAACAGTTCTGAGATGCGGATCAGAGCAAATAAAACGATCTCTTAATTTTATTTTATAGGGTACAGTTCTTTTACAGCATTCTAAACCTTTATGTATTTTCTCCCAGTATGTTTTGCTAAAGAGTTCTAAGGTTTTGCTCACAACAATGAGTTTGAGCACTGGGTCACCTCTGACTCTAACAACACACAGCACAGTAAAAGGCTAACACAGGCCATGGGGATTAAAAGCTCAATGAAAAAAAATCACCTTAGTGGGTTTAAAACCATACTCCCTAGAAAACAAGTAGAATATAAGCAGTGGCTGTGCAGACTCTTACTTGCTTCACCCCTTGGAAAGACTGCCTTCAGAGATACTCCAAATCCATCGGTTCTGAGCCTTTCCTAATCTGTTTTCTACAGAAATAATGATTTACTTATTTTGGTACACAATACTTAGACCTGAGTGAGAAGAAAAATCCCTGGGGTTGGTTATACTGCTATTGGTTATATTTCTGTTCTCAGAGACCCAGAAAAAAATGTAATGTAAAAATTATTTGATTGACCTTTCTCCATCTTTGAATAAAGTATGACAGGCTGCTATCCCGCTCAACTTCCAAAAATAGAGCAAAAGCAATCTCAGAACTGTGATCTTAACTAAGAAAAATCCAGACAGATTATCTTTATTATTTTAGAACATTGGGAAGTTTGCCAGAATACTGTACAGTGCAGAAAAATATAGAGATGATGTCTCATATTTCAGACAAGGGGAAGAAGGATGTCAAGTTGAATTTTCAGCTATCTTTTTGAAGATTATGCATATTCTGTGGATGAACCTGTTTAAATACATTAAAAGAATTACTGTATATAGGTGAAATGGTAAATTCAGATTCTGGAAAAAGGTGAACCCTAGGAGAGGACCTTGTAGAACAAGTCCTTCTGCTAGTTTAAATCATCTCAGCATAAACAGGAGACAAGTCAAAGAATACCTTTTCTGTAGATTTTGTTTCACCTTTTTCCCACCACTCTCAAGTGCTCCAGGGTGGGGTGGACTTTTCCCAGAGGTCTACGTAAAAAAGGCAGTAAAAGGTGACCTATACATCATCTTGCTCCATAGGAACTTAGAGGAGTTTTCCATGAGATCAGTAGCTTGTATCTTTGGAACGGTGATGTGGGCCCTTTCGTTGTCTTGCCATCAAGGTCTTTCAGTTTTATCTTCTTGAAATCTGTGCAACAAAATTTACAATAGAAAGCAAGAACCTGGAAAAAGTAGAGTTATGTTTACTTGCAAAAATAAATCACAAGAACTCTGTTTTGAATGCACCTGAGAGAACAGAGCACAACTAAATGTCTTCTTAATCTCTGGTTATACAGCTAAACCTCCTGGAAACAGGAAAACACTTGCAAAGTGCTTTTCTCAAGTTACATAAAGAGTGGTGCCACTTCACATTGTTTAGTTGTTTCCAAAGGTTTGGAGACAATCTTCCCAGTAGGTAAGATAACACAGCCTGTGTGTTGCGTATGAACTACCGAGCAAGTTAGAGTAACATCAGCCTGCTCTGATCTCACAGAGTTCCCCAGTGACTGATAAAATCAATGCTTTTCTCTGTTTCTGTCTAAAGGAAACCATGAAGTGCTGAGACAAGTTGTCCTTTCACCGTAAAGTTTTCAGTCTCTGCAATTCAATCTATAGAATTGATACATGAATAAAAATGTAAACTGAAAAGGTTTTGAAAAACATTGTAGCTTCTCACAGAATGTAATGTTAAAGTACAGACGAGTGGTCTGTGTGCCCCATTAAGTCAATACATGGTTTTGATTTTGCA
The DNA here is from genome assembly GCA_013399855.1 of Oxyruncus cristatus. Taxonomy (NCBI): domain Eukaryota; kingdom Metazoa; phylum Chordata; class Aves; order Passeriformes; family Cotingidae; genus Oxyruncus; species Oxyruncus cristatus. The sequence continues at coordinate 3,237,632 of VXAY01012530.1, read as the reverse complement.
TATATCCTTAGCTGTTCCACAGAACATTTAACTCAATTTAATCTCAAACATGAAAATCATAAATTAATTAAGCAATATGTTATATTAACACAGCTATTTCCAATACTACGTCTTAGCCTTTTATGGTAGAATGAGCTTTTCCCTGAATTAATGTACATTGTTAATAACAGCATTTAAAAGAAATATATTTAGAGAAGTAACAATTTATTTGAAGCAGTCAGGTAAAACGAATAGCTATTCTAATGATATCATCTAAAGAATTTACTAATCATATGGATTTTTTCCCTCTCTCCTCTGTGGATGTTTGTGCAAAATACAAGATTGGTTCAGGAACTGGGAAAAATTATTTCCAAGTTTTGAAATAAACACACTTCTTGATTGTTCTTATTTTACCAGTTTGAACAAAACACTGATTGGGAACCTACTCAATGTCTGTAAAATGGAGACCTCCCTGCAATAACTTTCCAATACTACTGGCAGTATTAACAAATGGTATACAGGATTTCTGAAGATTATCAACACCTGTCTCTAAATGAGTTTCTGCTTTTAATACATAGAAAAGAATTCTGAATTCAGAGAATATTACCTTCCTCCTAAATATGCCAAGTCCAGTGAAGCTGCAGTTTCAATCTTTAATACAAACTGGCTGTGCAGAAACAACTGCTAAAATGGCAGTATTCAGTGATAAAAGTTTATGCTGCACTATTTCTCAAATTCTGACTCTTTTTACTGAAAGTAAAATGGCTATAAACTGGATTAAAAGGAAGTGGGGTAATAATATATGTTGCAAAAAATATTCACTGGTCACGTTAAATCCAGCTGGAACATAGAGAGTTCCTTGGAAGAGGCATGACATAGAACTTTTACACTGAAAACTCTGTTCTATAACAGAAGGAAAATGGAAGGAAAGAACAACTGAAAACATATGAAGACAAAGAAATGGAGCCAACAAAGAAATGGACATTATGAAGGAAGCATGAAAACAAATTGAAGAATGTCACAAAAGCTCTGGTTACTGCACTCTGCTACTGCAGTTATGAAAATAGACTTCCCTATGAAAGGCACTTAACATACCATTTTTCTGAGCTGTTTACATGAAAAACAAATATCTGCTGAATATAGTCTTTGGAGCTCAATGTGCACCCACTTCTGCCTCTATGCCACCCATTCCCAGATCCTACAGGGTTCTTTACTTCAATGTCCTTCATAACACTGTGACACTGAAAAACTTGACTTTCTTCTCGTAGCCTTTCTTGAGTTTTGATTGCTTTCCTATGTTATTGTTTTGATTAATCATTTTAAATGACCAATCAGCATTTGCCTGTGCAAACTGTTAAGGTGCTGATTCTTCCTTTCATTTTCTATCCAGTTTACTGCCATATATAATATTTGATGAAGCTCAGCACTCTTTGATAGATAGCTATTCAATATCATTTCAACTATACAAGCAGCACTTCAAAGCATTCCTTTGAACCTGGAGAGGTAGCTATGCCCAAACCTTTTTGCACACCTTAGGAGAGAACCACAAAACACATTTTCCCTGCAGAAGTTTTTCTTGTGCTTGTGCCAGGAACAGCTCTTCTATATGTCTATCATCTGTTATATTAGTTGTGCTCCCTATAGAGTTGCTTATTTCAGGCTTCATTTATCTACTTAATTTACACCTGTTGTATATGCAATTATTACCATATTCTTGATTCTAGATTCTTCAGTGGCTATTATTATACTTTGTCAGTTACACTGTGGACAGCTGGAAATGCACCTCTTTCTCTGAAGATTTATTTGCTTAATCTTTCTCATCTAAAATAAAAGCTACCCCAAGAACTGGAAACTAGGGTACAATAAGAATCTGTCTATATCTTACAGAGATACTTTGAAGTGTTCTGAGGAAATCCAGAACATTCTCTGGATGGGGTGAATATAAAAGCACATCCAGTGTCTATTTTAAAGATAAGAGTGATACAGTTTTCTGTACCCACCTGTGCAGCTCAGGTGTGTGAGCCTCGGAAACAGATTCTGTTTCTGAACAGCAGTTTCAGAGAGACCTAACATGTGAAAATGTCATCTGCAGCTTGCTCTAGTGTTTTGTACCAGCTGTCTCCAACAACTCCCACACGTGCTGTGTTTAAACCCAAGGGCTGTGACAACCCTCATTTCCTATGGAAGCAAATTGAAAACCTTAAGAGGCTCTTGAATTCTATTCCAGCATCTGACTTTGCAGCTTGTAAGCACTGGATGTCACAACTCACACCTCCCTTCACATGGATGTATTCATGTAATACTAATGGGAGCTGGCTTGAAACGGAAAGCTGAAGAGAGGTAAGCAACCCAATGAACTGACATTAGAATTATCTCCACTTAACTATATGTTTTTAGCAAGAGTGGTACAAGATGGATCTATCTGAACTCACCTGAATTATTAAGATTTCATTTTAAAAGGTAAGATAAAAACCCACTTGTTTTGATCTTGCAAGAGCATACTTCAATCCAGGGACATTTCTTTTAAGCTATTTAATGAGTGAGCAGAATGTGGTAATTTTCTGAACCTAGCACACAATTAATGTGTTCAAGTTAACTTTTACTTGAGTCTTTTCACACCCAAAACAGCACAAGCAAAGGCTACAAGGACTTCTGTATCTGTACAGGAATCAAATTATTCGTCACACAGAACAAAAAGTATTATTTGACGTGAGGCAGAATCTGAAAAAATGAAATTCCATGTGTGTGTTATTCATGTGCTTATACAGGTATCATCTTGCTCAGTATTCTAAGAGTGCTCACTGGTTTCCATTTCTAAAAGTCTCATAGACTGACAAACCTTGATTTCTTATGAAAGCAATGCTATTTTGATACACACATGATAAGATCACAGTGCACTACGGATTATCACTCACAGGGTTTCATAACTTCTTCTGTTTCTGCCATAACTGAATATATTTGTGAATCTTCTTTAACATTTTAATTTCAATTTTCTCACCCAATTTCAATGTAATAATCCTTTATCATTTTGAAAACCCTGTAACTTATGTTCTAGCATAAATTTCATATGACAATTGACGGAAATAAAATGCTATAACAATTTTATGCTATTATTTGCTATGATTTTATTAGGCCTACAACTTCTCTACAATTTTCTTCTTACTTACAGTCCATACTTCCCGCAGACTACTTAGTACAAGATACTGGAAAATTTTCCCAAATAATGCCAATTTTCCCTGATGTGAAGAAACTGTTTTACTCTGTTCTCTGACGAACAGAGTATCAAATCTATGTATATCTCTGGGAGTAAATGACATGACACATTCCCTTTATGACTTCTATTTTCTTTAACTCTTAGGAGTAGTCTGGTTTTATGCAATCATAATTAAACTCTCATCCTCTTTTCAGACATCCTTTGGCAATGTACTTATAATTAACTCATTTCTGTTTGTGAGCTTTTCTCTTTTCTAACGTTCTTTCCTTAGTACTTCTCCCATTCTGTTCTCCCTGTTCACCATTTGTTGATGTCTTTCTAATCACTTAGTCTCATTAGCAGTATATTCATCATTTAGTTTTGAAACCTTGTCCAAGACTCAGTTTCATCTATCAATCCCTATCTCCTATGAAAATTGAAAGCCTTGTTAAAGGTATTATCATTTTATACAAGATATCTTTTATTTATCCATTATCTAGATTAAAAGTTTGATTCCTGTTTAACTAGAAGATTTTAAAAGTCTTGCTACCAAAGAGCTACAAAGTATATGACAGTACTACAAAGCTGATTTCTAATGGCATTAAGGTTGATTGATCTTGATTACTTTTGCTTTTGATTTCTAAAGGCTACAGACCTTAGATGGCCACCACACAAATCTGCTCATCTGCTTTTTTTTGCCATCACAGACATTTTCCCAGAATGGTGGGGACCTTCAAACATGCAGAGTCAAACACAGAAACTAGCTAAGGACTTAGAAGTCAAATGTAGAAGAGGGCAGCCCAGATTTAGTGCACAGAGATGACTATCATGGTACAACTGAGCTCACTGAGTTTTGAAATAGTACGTGAGCAAATCATGTCTCCACTCACGGGAGAAAATACCTCTGATCTATGAACATATCAAAGGCAGGCTGTTACATTGCAGGAGAAAAAAATAAAACAAAAAGCAGACTTTTAACTCTGGAAGGAAAGGAGACCATTGTATCAGCATTCCCACACTGTTGTCAGTTGTTCCACTGCACTAGTTATCTAGTAGTGTCCCATTATTATTAAATTAACTTCTCAGAGAGAAGCATGGCACACAGGAGAGATAGACACTGTAGGCCAAATTCTGTTATGTTTGAGGTCTACAATGTGACTGTGCCCACAGCGTTCCACATATCTGAATAAGATAAGGCCCCAGTGGCCATAAAACCAAGATTTTATTCCAGGTCTGTTCCCAGGACTGTACAAAGAGAGCAAAACAATACGCAGTAGATGGTTGTGGATGTGCCTAGCTGAAATAACCACAAGAGCCATGTTATCTGATTTTTGGACTTTAAATGCACAGTGTCTATTGTGATACCCATCTCCAAGAGCAGATATATATAATCATACCTAATGGAACAAACTCAGCATGTTCCTGGTGAGGTTTGAATTTCTGTTTGTCTAGCACTCCAACAGACAAAAAACAATGAGCAATGGTATGCCTGGAAGATTGAGAGCATGTGAAAGGGCATGTAGCAGTTACTGTAACACAGCACAGAATTTGGGATACTGGATCATTTCTTGGTCTTGAATGTAGCAAGGAAGCTTAAAAGACAATACACTGAGAAGAGAAACCTGAAATGGCCTGGGAACTAGAGATCTCAGCAGACAGCAGGTGGCAAGAGAGAGACTGAAAGTTACTAAGTGACTTGTGAAGAGGAAATGTTTTTGTAACAATATTTAATTGAAAGTCCGTTCAAGTAGAACCCAGAAAGCTTTCAGAGGCATTATCATAGTTTCTCTAGCGTTTTTACAATCCACTAAGTAAATCTCAAAACAAAAGTTTTTGAGTAATAACACTCCAAAAGTAAAGAGAGCCTCAGAATCCTTTCTTGCCTGGTCCCATTTTACTCTTACCATATGAAAAGGAAGTATTTACATTTGAAGGAGAAAAAGACTTACACATCATGTGTGTCTTGGGTTCAGGTGGCTGGGTTTTTGGTACTAGGGGGCTATAAGGCAGTTTCAGTTAGAAGTTGCTAGAAGTTCCACTGTCTCATGTAGCCAATGACAGCCAGCTCCAGGAGGGACTTTCCTGCTGCTAGCCAAGGTTGAGACAATGAAGTTGCACTTCTGTGATAACATATTTAAGAACAGGGGAAGAGAAGGCCGGTGTCGCAGAAGAAATTCCAGCCCGGAGAAGAGCGGAGGAGAACACAGGATAACAAGCAGACTCCAAGGTCAGTGCAGCAGGAGGGGGAGGCCTCCCCTCCCCCCCTCGGATGCAGGGGAAGAACTTAGACCTGAAGCCCCTGCTGCCTGTGGAAGACCACTGGTGTGCAGAGACCCTGCAGCTCATGCTGGAGCAGGTAGATACATGGAAGAAGCCATAGCCCCTGTGGGAGGCCCAAGATGGAACAATGTCCTGCTGGAGACCTGTGGCTGGTGGCCTGTGGAGAGAGAGAGAAGCCCACACTGAAGCAAGTTTTTCCCAGGTAGGACTCGTGACCCTGTGGGGGACCCATATCAGTGCAGCATATCTGTGAAGGACTGCACCCCATGGAGGAGGGATGGACTCACGCCAGAGAAGTCTATCAAGGACTGTCTCCCATGGGAAGGGACCCCCACAGAAACAGAGGAAGGACTCAGAGCCATTACCCCCCTGTAGCCGTGGTGAAGGCTATGGTGAAGCAAGATTAGTAAATTTGCAGATGACACCAAGCTGGGGGGCAGTGTTGACCAGCTGGAAGGCAGGAGGGCTCTGCAGAGGGACCTGGACAGACTGGAGAGCTGGGCTGATTCCAACGGAATGAGGTTCAACAAGGCCAAGTGC
>VXAY01012530.1:3204318-3231294 GCA_013399855.1 Oxyruncus cristatus | reverse complement strand
TATCTGAAAGGAGGTTGTAGCCAGGTGGGGGTTGGTCTCTTCTCTCAGGCAACCAGCCGTCAGACAAGAGGGCATGGCCTTAAGCTGTGCCAGGGGAGGTTTAGGTTAGATATCAGAAAGAAATTCTTTACAGAGAGAGTAATCAGCCATTGGAATGGGCTGCCCAGGGAAGTGGTGGATTCTCCACCCCTGGAGGTTTTCAAGACGAGGCTGGACGTGGCACTTAGTTCCATAATCTAGTAACCACAGTGGGGTTGGATCAAGGGTTGGACTTGATGATCTCCGAGGTCCTTTCCAACCCGTCTGATTCTATGATTCTATGAAGATGTCCTCTTGCAGCCCATAGAGAAGATCATCAGAGTGCAGAGATAGACCCCCCTGCACCCGATGGAGGAGTCACCTGCAGGACAGTAGAATGGGAAGAACTGCTGCCGAGGGATGGACTCAGACAACAACTGACCTCCCTTCTCTGTCTCCCTGCACTGCTGGGGGGAGGAGAGAGAACATGGAGGGAAGGGGGGGTGGAGGAAAGGTGTTGTGTTTTAAAACTGGTTTATTCTTTTACTCTTTAGCTCTTAGTCTGTTAGCAATGAATTTAGCTTTCAGTCTGTGAATAATAAATTTAAATTCTACTCCCACGCCAGTCTCCCAGTTCTTATCACTACTCAGGAATCCTCAGTGGGTTTTTTCTCTTCTCTGTAGAGTTGCAGAGGGAGGGGGAATGTAGTGATTTTTGGTGGGTATTTGAAATCCGGACAGGGTCAAACCACTACACTGTGTTAAAAATACAGACATTTCAGTCTCCTCTAATTCTTAGACTCAGTTAGAACTCATCATCAAGTCCTCTGCTTTCTTAGTATTTTCTGCTAAAAAATACTACTGTACTGTGTCAGGAAAATTACTTGCAAACTTTGTGGGATTAAGATTCAATTTCTATTTCATTAACAGAGCCCTTTGTGAATCTGCTGCCCAAAAAAATACCTTTAGCATCCTTTGGGTGTTAACCAAACCATTTCTTTTATTGTAATAGATAAAGTGTTTGTGGTATATTTCAAAAACTATTGTGTTCATGTCCTGCTGGGGTTGTATTTTTGTTTAAAATTCTTTACATTTTTCTTTCAGTGTCAAAGAGTTGTCAACAAACCCATTTATTATTTATTAAATATTTTCAGCCTTCCTCTATTTTTATCTTTGTTTTCTTCATCAAACCAAACAAATTGTGTCCACACTAGAAAAAAGTATTAAACATGAGAACAGATGAAAATATTCTCTCAGAGATTGGATGCCTGTATATTGAACACAGAACATAGTAGTCCATCTGCACTGATTAATACAACACACACTAAAACAAACAAAACAGGGCAAATAAAGTCAGAGCGAAAAACATGTAAAGTGAAGAAGAGTGAAAAAGAATGAAGAAAGGAGACACCTGGATTTAACTCCAGGTGTTTGTCTAAGTCTCCAATTACAAAATCCATTTAACAAATTCAAAGGGACTAAGACTCCTTAGCAATTTTTCATTCAGTATTCTTCTTTTTCACATCTCACAACCACCAAAAAGTCAGTAAACTGCCTGTTCTATGCTATATAGAGACACCATTTGTTAAGGTCAGATAAGTGTATTGGAACTACACTGGTATCACACTAGAACTTTGGAAGACAGGACTTGAACAAAACCCCACATGGTATTTCTTCCCCTACACCTTTAATATCAGTCAATTGGTTCAGCTTTTACATCATAAGGCCCCTGAAATGGCCAAGGCATTAAAAGATTATTTTTATTAAAACTGAATGAGATATATATGATGGTCAAAGATTGCTCCTTTTACCTCATACATTGCTCTTTTTCATTCTAAGTGAGCAAAATGTTTTTTCCCAATTCTTGTTACATTTTATAACTTTATATGTGTCTCTGTATACAGGTGCATGTGCTTATGTGTGTTTACAAATTATCCATATATATATATTTTTTAATACATAAATTTATTTCTATATAAGCAGATTTTATAATTTTATAATACTTGTCTGTGTGAACTTTGGTGTGTCAGTGGGAACTAATACTGCGTAGCTGGCAGTCTGTAGATCTAGTATCATTTTCAGGAAGGAGGGAAATTGGGTATTTAAATGGCAAAAATATTTTGGAACTTTATTCTGATGTGATATATCTAAACATATTGCCTTGTTTAAGTACATTCTAGAGTTCTTGGCAGCTCAAGATAGGTGGAATCCAGGCCTCAGTTACTAACAGAGAAATATTTTTGGAGGTGTCTATATCCATGTGTAACAGCCAGTGTTTTCTCAACCTTTTTTAATTTTAACTTGAAACTTTCTCTACAAGGGACGCTGATACACTAATCTGTCCTTTATCCTACAGGTCCAATGAATACTGAAGATTAATTAACATTCAAAGTCCAGAACATAAATAATGGAACCCAAGCATATAGGCATTGCATTTGTGATAGAAAATAGACATTTTATGGCCTGGTTTATTATACATATGATGCCACTACAGCTTTAGAAGCCACACACCATCAGGGTAAGGGTAAGAAGGCAGTCCCCATTTTTAAGAGTATTCTTGATTTTCTGAAAGCACTGTTGAGGTAGGAATCTCCCTGAGGCTTACCTAATCTTAGTAGAAATAATAATGTCCATATTTCTTTTCTCAGAGAATCTCAGAGGAAATACCTTCATTAATCCAGTTCTCACTGCTTGGTGTAATAATGGCATTGATTTTGTGTGCTGGTTTTGCTGGGGTGGAGTTAATTTTCTTCAAAACAGCCAGCATGGACCTGTGTTTTGGATTTGTGCAGAAAACAGTGTTGCTAATGCAGAGGCATTTTTGCTATTGCTGAGCAGTGCTCAGTCCCCTCCCCTTTCTTCTTCCCCCAGCTTTATACGCTGAGAATGACACCACATGGTCTGGGATATCCCTTGGGTCTGTTGGGATCAGTTGTCCCAGCTGTCCCCTCCCAACTCCTTCTGCACCCACAACATACTTGCTGGTGGGGTGGATTGAGGGGCAGAAAAAACTTTGACACTGTGGAATAGCAAAAACATCTCTGTATTATCAACACTGTTGCTACCACAAATCCAAAACACAGCCCCATAACACAAAACACAACTACTGTGGAGAAAATAAACTCCACCCCAGCCAAAACTAGCACATTGAGCTACTTTCATTTCCAATGTCATTTGCTAAACCTCAAATTTGTACTTAATCTGTCTTATAGCAAAGAATTTTCTGCAGCATTTGCACAAATATTATGTACACAGTTCTCAATGCATTCTCATAATTTGGAAACTCTGTCTTCATGGTTTTAGAAACAGCACATCTCCTGCATAAAACTTCTTCCTAATTTGTTGTATGCATGATACAGCTTACAGAACACAACAGCTGTATTGCCGTGGGTTGTCCCTACCAGCACTGCCAGCAGGATCTGGAAGACTAGCAAAGATTTCCCCTCTTTAATGAAAAAGATTCTGAAATCTAATTGCCTTTTATTTACCCTAACAAGGGTTTAGTATACAACAATTTAGTCTGACTCAAAAGGGTCACTGAATCCCCTTCCTTCAAGGGTAAGGAAAAAAGTCCCAACCAACCCTATCTTTTTTTAGTGCCCATCAGCAATGCTACAAAACATTCCTTCAAGCACAATTACACTTATATTTATGACTTGTCCATGTCTTGCCAAAATTTAATAAATCTGACCTGATTTACATGTCTAATTAGAGTAGTAAGAGGTTGGGGCTTTTTTAGCTTACAAGCCAAGGGCTCTGGCAAGAACCTTTGTGTCATAATAGATCAAATAAATTGAGTACTAATTTGTGCCATTCACAGGTACCTTCTACATTTCTGTAATAAAGTTTCTTCAACTTCCTTAATTGTTGTAACTCTGTAATAAATTCTGGTTTTGCTTACCAAAATGTCTTTGTGGAGGCCTGGCAGGTATAAAGGCTAATTCTAGCCAATGGGTTGAATACTGTTTGTATTAGCACTCACTTAACGTTGGGATTTTCACCAACATCACCCTTCCTTAATTTAATTTTAACATTTTTCTTTTTAAAAAATTCCAGGTTTAGAGGAGGAAATTTCACAAAATCTTTGCCTATCTTCAAAGTAATGCTATATGTTCAAATGTCTGGAATACATGAGAATATCCACAAATAATAGAAAGACTGCACCAAGTTTGTGTTTCGTGGTTGCAAAGAGACTGAATTAGAGGCTTTAGGGGGAGGGGGAGATGGAACTATAATATAAAAGTTGAAAGCTACTGTCAAACTGAACTCTTTGACTTGGGCATGGTTTCAGGCCAAAACTCAAAACAGTCATATTTGAGGATAAAAAACAAGTTAGCTACTGTAGTTTGAGTCTACGTCAGTCCAATTGATTCTATGAAAAAGTCTTGAAGGAACTTGTTTAATTCCACACACTTCATGGTAAGATATCTCCATGGCCTGCTGCCTTTAGGGTGGTTGATCACTGGACTGACTTCTGTATTTAATAGCCTGCTCAAAAACATTACTTTGTGTGCAGATTGTCCTAAGGAAATTTCTCACAGATTCTTTTTACATTCAAAGAGATTATAAATACCCAAATTCTCAGTTTCACCCGGACATATCCTATAATACCCTGTGAGTATTAAAGCTTAAAGCACAATAAAAGCTAGTTTACAAAGATAAAGTTCACACAATTAATTACAAACTTGTAAAATGGATTGCAAATAGTAAATTTATTTTAAAATGCATACCTAAATTTTAGCAGCAAAATGGTTTCTTCTCAGCTGCTCAAGAAATAGTAATAACCAAAAAACTCTTGTTGCAGAAGCTAAGGGTGCAGAATTCATCAAATTACTCCATCTGCCGGCTGACTCCCTCCAATCCTGGATGATTTCTCTTAGACTGTGTATTCTTGTCCCTTTTTAATGCAAATGAAACATTCAAAGCTTGATCAGTGTCCTTTCAAAGCAAATGCAATATTCAGGGTTTGCCTTTGATATTCAAAGCACTTCCTGGAATCATGACTCCCTGTTTTCTCTCTCCATTTCCAGTTTAAGAAGACCTTTCTGTTGCAATTTTAACATATTCTTTCTTCCACAGAAGGCACAAGACAAATATTTTAACGCTTTAGTGACTTTACTAGCCTTTCAATATTAGACATCATAAAAAGTATAAATTATCCAACAATTTGACTAATCCTAGGATTTCTGGTGTGTTTCTGTTGTTCTATGGAGAACATTCATGATACATTAGAAATAAAGATCTCCTGCTCTGTAACAGAGCACTCAGGCATTGTGGGTGTTTCCCATCCTTCACACATAGTTACCCTCCTAATGAATAGTCTTCCCTGGGCCCTAAACTCAACTATTCAGAGCAATTCTACTTCTTTGTAAGTCTGTGTCTTACTCAGTCATGCTCACCCAAGTATTCAATTAGGGCAGCCCAATTCACCCCCTTTTCAGGATTTGCCTGCAGGTACACAATTTTCTGAGCAGCCTTCTCCCTGTCATGCTTTTCTTGTCCTCTTCTGAATATCACCACTGCCACCCATGGGCAAAGACATTGTGAATTTTTTTTGCACTGGGCCTATTCACTATGTCACATCAATGTACTTGTACTTAACCTGATTGCACTTCTATTTTACTCATGATGTTGAGCTAGGGCATGAGTAAATAAAAGTACACCTCTAAGGAACCAATTGTGAAAACTGGAAAGTATAATTTTCCATATTAAATTATCACAATCCACATATATTCTAATTTATGTGAAGGCTCTGAGGGAGATGTAGCTTTAAGATCAAGGCTTTTGTGGTCCCCAGTATGTTTCCTTGTGATTTCAATTCCTTCAGGTCAGGGCATATTCTACTGAAATAGCAAAATGCAATGAGCAAAAATACATGCAGTCTTGAATCAGGATTAGGCAAAGTAACAACCAGAATTTCATTCTGGAAGTTCGAATTGATCACGGCAACAACTGCTAAGTGCAGACACATCAGCAAGCTACTGGAAGTTATCTGCTTCACTAATAAAATAACAGCACATTAAATTAAAGGCATCTGGGCTTGAAACTGCCTGAGTGAATGCCTACGTTTCTTTGGCATTAAAGGAATTCCATAAACTACTTTAGTGTTTACTCATAATCACCGCCAGACCTACAGCCAGCAGTGGTGGAATGAGGCACTCTATCTTGCTTGATCTCAACTAAGCAAGGTATCAGGCGTCTCCTGATCTTCCTGTGCTGTTTTTCCATTGAAGTGTTGAAAATGCTCCCCTTACAGGCCATGCTTGCTATGGTTGTACTAGAGAGGACTCTAGGTAAAAATCACAGCATCTTTCTCTGTGTTTCATCAGAGGGACCAGGTTCAAGACACCACAAAGACAAGTGATTCAGCACACAGACAAGGCCCAGCCCTGAACTTCACAAACATTTTTATCAGTTTTATCCTGATGAGGTTGAGACCAACACTCACTCATATGGAAGATCTAGGTCGATGTTTCTCTACAAAGAGACTTGTGTAACCCAAGCTGTGGATCACATTACTTCAGGGAGGAAAGAAATGCAGAACACAGATAAGAAACTGAGTCAATATCCTTCCCTACCAACCCACACAGGGTAAATTAAAGCTGCCCTCCCATTTTACAAGACACAGAGAACAGTGAGACAGAATCATATATATTGCCTTGAAATTAATCCCCTCAGCACACAGCTGGAGCAGCACAACAAAATGTAATTTATGTCTGTTAGCGCAAGCCTGACTTAGCACAGCTCAGGGATGCAGGCAGATAAAAGTTCCTGACATGAACTTTTGGGTAAGAAAGCATCCATGTTCAAGTGAAGCCATTGCTACCTCTCTATGCACCAAAGGGATGGAAGAAACTTATTTTTGGAAAAGAAATATGGGGAAATTAAGACAGAAAACACACAGGGCAGATCCAGTGATGGCATTTCCTATAAGAACTTGGTACATTGCCTTCCACACTCAAATAAGGTTAGCACCTATTCAGTGGTGGTATTTCTTTAATTTACTGTAACAATTCTACTACATTTCAGGAACTCATCTGACTGTAAAACTCAACATTCTGTGTAGTTCCAAACTGTGCAGAAATAATCTGTCTGTAAGTAAAGCATCTACCAGATTGAAGAGAGCATATCAAGTTCACAGGACAACACCTTTAGCATCCCTTTGCAACTCATCTTATGGGATGCAGTGCATGAAATTACATTTAAAACAGGTTTAGATGCAAAAGGTATGTTAAATATGAAGATAATACCATGTGAATTCTTCATCGAAATCTGTACTAGAGTGGTCTCTAAAAAAAATCCTTAGTAGACTAATTAAAGAAGACACTGAACTGAGACACTGAAGGGTCTTTCCAGTGTCTTTATTTTCACTTTGTTTCAGGAAATTGGCATAATTGATTGACAACACCATCAATGAGACAAACTGAAACAATGCCTCTTCTTTTCCTAGGAAATGAGTGTTTTCTCTGTTCAGTTTAGGAGGAGCAAAAAGCTTTCATTAATGCTTACTGGTTGCCATGCTCGGGAAATATGAAGGGCACATCATGTAAATGCCTCATGCTTGCATGTGCACAGATATGACTGTATTTATACAGTACCCAAGTTTCTTACACATACATAAATATTTCTGACCAAAACCAACCAACAACTTGCTTTGACTGAAAGGATGAATTTCAACCTCTTCATATGATCAATATATTTTCTTTTCTCAGAAGATCAAATAGATTACATGTGAGTGAGATGTTTTCTATTCCTGGAAAGGTCAGTATCTCTGAACTTGTGAGGGGATCGTCTTATGAGTATTGGACACATACATCTATGCATCACCAGTCCACCTGTCCATGACTACAGGGAAGGATTCAAGCAGTTCAGCCTAAATATAGGAGTCTTACTGTGTCAATGTGAACCCATCAGTTGACATAGTCAAACAAAGACAGATTAAGTAACAGTAGTAAATGAAAAGAAGATCACTGGACATCCTGGGGGAGAACATAGCTATGGAGGATTGACTAATGAGCTTACCAGCCTAATACTTAGCTCAGTTTACACCTTCACCTGACATGAAGCAGAAGCATCTCATATCCACCTAGAAGCAAAGTAACCCTGAATATGGATGAAAAGTAGAGTTGGCATCGGCTAGAAGAGGTGTGAAAGAATGTAGACTCAGGTTGTTCTAGTTTGTACAAAGGGGAGTAGCCCAGTGGCAGCTCTATGAGCTTGCTTTCTTACTTTGGTACCATAAGAATAAAGAGGGGGAAAAAAGAAGCAGAGTCACCATGGCCTCAGGATGTCATGAAGGGTGCTCCCTGTACAAATGGCATTTACTCTCCTGGCAACAAATGCACTTGTTCTTCAGTTTCTGCAATTGAAAAACATTCAAGTGCATCAAGTAAGATTCCTTGACTATCACTGTTCAGTTGTCCTGTGTCTTTCTTGCTGTCATTCACGCATACTATATGGTTTCTAAATGCTGTCTTATCACCAGCACATCGATCAAGCCAACTCCAGAATAATTTAACTAAACTTCTGAAAGGGAATTACCATGCTCTGCAAAAAGCTCATCTTCAGGTACTGAAGTGAATTACTGAAATAAAAGCTCTTCAGATCTGCTGCATGATAAAGCACTACAATACTAGTATAGTTTTCCAATTTCCTTTTAGGTAGAACCTTTGAGTTACACCTTTCCCTAGTGCAGTTCTTTAATTTAAAATTGATTTTCTCATCCAAAAAATGTGGCTTAATTGCTTAAAAGGCTCCTTAGTGCAACGAACAACTAGTAGTATTCAGCGTGTTTCAGTCCCAAAGCAGAGATATCAACACCCTTGCAGATTTCAGACACACAAAACAATGACACCATCACAAAAGAGCTTGATTTACTTTAGTCTAACGACTAATAAGAGTTTAGCCTATATTTTGAGCAAAATGCACTTGAAAAGAACACATCACTTCCCACTTAGAAGTTGCATGTTCATTTCATTTTGCTCTTTACCTTCATCCCCAAGGTGTAAGAAGCAAAACATTTTCAATAGCAAGAATAAGGTGAAGTCTGCTTTAGGCTCTCAACATGAAATCCTATACCACAGGTATAAGAAGGAACATAAGAAGTTGGACCAAAGGGCTTAGTAATACTTTAAACCAGAATTAAATATTAATAAAAATGAAATGTTTAGGAAAAAAATTAGATGCTCCCGTCGGCAAGGAGGGATCCAGCTAAGATAAGCTGTGCAAAAAAGAGTACCTTGTTATCACTAAATGTTCATAATTGGGAGCTCTAAATTGTTCTTTCTTTATCCCTCCTATATTCTACTTTCCTGGTTACAACATTATTGGCTGCTAATTTTATTTTTGTCCTGTGATAATGTATAAAAGTTACTGTGAAACTAATGTGACCATACTGTGAGTTTAATGTGCACTTCTTGCTGTTATTAGATGGGGCTGCAGGGCAGGCCTGCTTGGGTTTGTTGCTGATAGCAGCTTTAGATAAATATCTAATTGAAGATATTTTTCTGTCTGCAGGGGAAAGTAAAAAGCATTCACTATATACCTTGAGAGGGAAATAAACAGCATGAACTAAGGAGGATAACCTGAAAAGAGATGTGTTTTGTACACAACAGGACAAGCTAAGCCATCAGTCCTTTGTATCACAGAAGTTATAGACAAAGATTATAATAGGACAACGATAATAACAGGAGTTATTATGCAGAGATTTATTCAAATCAACCATTACCCAGAGATTCTCTACGTCCCTGTTTGAAGGTTTAACAGACACTGATAAGTGTTGCCACCCCCTGACTGGGCTCCAGCTATTTCGTGAAAGCTACATTTAGTTTGCAGATTCTCTGTCCTTTCAAGTTCCCAGTCATAGGCACAATTTACAGCACAGTCGAGCTCCTTATCAGGACTAGATCCAGGCATGCCTCTAGTCAACTCTCAGCACTGCAGCTTTCACAGAGGGAAATCCAGGCATGCTGGCCAAATGGATGTTATCAGCTAAGCATAGCAGCAGGCAGTGCTGATTCTTGGCACTATTGATGCTGATATTGTGTAAGTAAGGTAAAATTCTGCAGTAGGTAAAATTCTGTCCTCAGCAAAAGTTTTACGTATTCTAAGAACAGCCATATCTTAAATATTAACCAAACTTTTAATATAAAGTGCAGTATTGTTGTAATCTTAAAGGGACTTTCTATATTCCATAACATGCTGAAAATCAGGACAATGGCACAGGAGTTAAAGGAACATGCTTTAGATTTGTAATTTTCACTGTTGGAACTAAAAGGGCAATATTAAGGGCAATACGTAGTTAGGTACACAGTTCCGAGAGAAATTCACTAAAATTCTAGTAGCAGTGTCTTTTTGACATTTCAGCTTATACATATAAATTATCTGTGAAGCAGCTCCAAAAATATCACATATTGCTTTCCTTTTCTGAGACAGTCTATATGAATTTTCCAGTTTTAATTTATTTTTTTCACTATAAGAAAATCCTTCCCTCTCCATTCAAATGTGAAAAATTTATCTGTTTTCTTTCACATAAATCTCTTTCCAAATGACTGGATTTCTTTATCCACTATATAAAAGAAGAATTTCAGATCACCAGTGACCTCCTCCAAAATCTTTAAATTTAGGAACTACTTCAAGTTTATATGGAACAATAGCAATAAAAGTAAACACTTCTTTATTTTTTTAATTGAAAGACTGCTTGAGATTTCTGACAAAAAGTCTCCAGAAACTACATCCCACTGCTTTTTGGCAGCTGGAGAATAAAGATAGTAGTTTTGTTGTTTACAAATAATTATTTTACGGTTATAACTAGAAAGGCTATTTTTTAGAAATACTGTTTATCACTTGCAGCCTGCCTTCCAGAAGGCGGCAGGTTCCTGCACCATTAATTGTAACACACAAGAGGAAGAACATTTTAAAAAATACTTCTTACACTTGGAATAAATTCAGAATATGACATTCTGTGTCTTATCTAAAACATAGTATTTTGTCTTTCTTTTTTTGCTAATTCCCAGCACTCAGCTATATTTTCCATTGATTACCAAAGCTTTCTACATATCCTTTAAGTAGACTGCATGTTTAGAAGGCAGCAAAGGACTCAGAAGTCAAAGTAGGTCCCAGCTGTCTTGATCAGATAGCAAGGGAAGATTATACCCAATCAGAAAGCAAACAGAAAGGGGCTTACCCTTCTCTAGGGATCAGTCCCATTTGCTGCAAGGATGATGTCAAGAACATGATGGTGTTTCCCTAATTCCACAAAGGAATCTGAGCTCATTTCAGCACTTGGTTTCCTCATGATGGGGAGAACTAATCACTTTGTCTCTTTCCAGCCTGAACTGGACACAGTCACAGCCCATCCTTTCTCCACTTCAAGAGCTTTATACATCCTACAGTACATGGGAGACTGTGAAAATAATGCCATTGAGACAGCCACAGGTTTCCTTAAAGCCACATCTGGCTAGAGAACTCTGCAGTTGTAGGAAATCCACAATAAAAATGCCATCTCAGGAAGCCAAATCAACAGTGCTGTAATTTTTTCCCTGCCACACAGCACAGAGAGAAAAGCACATTGACACAAGCAGAGCTAAGGAAGGAGGCTACAGCCATCTCACACATAAGTCCACCTCCAGGCATTTCCAGCACCCATTCCAGTGGGGAAGCAGCTTTACTAACCCTGAACCAGCTCTGAATTTAGCCACACCAATAGTCCCAGTAGTCCCCTACTTGAAACTTTTATATGGCACCTTTACTCTGACTGATTAACACACACAAAAAAAAAGATTTAAAATCATATAGCTCAAAAGGTGCCTCAGCATGAACTTAACAAAAATAGCATTTCCATGTGTCAGTCTCTGCAGGTATTTAACTATATGTTTCTGATGTCTTCATCTCCTTGATTTCATTTCATCTGTTCAAGGTTCATCAACAGTTTTCAAAGAATTTAATTAGGCGAGTTAACTAAGTATTTGCAATTATCGTTAAAACTCTACAGACATTCCAAACTGAGCTAATCTAAGAAAACTACAGCTGTGAGTCCTTGGAAGAACAAGAAACCCAAGCCACAGAAGCTCTGCAGCATCTTCATTTAATAAATTCAAAAATTGTTGTTCAGAAAGAGACGTGGTTCAAGTAAACACATTTAATGTATCTCACATAAGTGGCTTCTCCCAGTTGTCTTGAATTGTAGCAAGAAGAAAAAAAAAACATCATATAAATATACCAAAAACTGGGAAGACAGGAAAAGCATTTTCCAATTCCTGGTGTGAAATTAAAGGATTGCTCCCAGGAGAGTAAGGATTGATTTTCCCATTCTCAATGTCAAGCTAATTTGTTTCTAATTTTAATGGGATTAGCCTACACAAATTATCCATTGGTTTCCAAGAATACAGCATCTTAGAACACTGCAGCATCTGTAGGCTTACCTTCCAGCTTATTACAGGCTTAGAAAATAGTGGGATCTGATGAACATCATGTGATGCCAAGGAAATCTGGTCTGCATTGCATGGAAGTTCTATTGCAAAGAAATTTATCACACAGTGATGCAATTTCCCAGAGGACAGGCTGTCAGTTTTTCAAACAGGCTGGATCACATATTCAGTAGGATACTGACTAACAGTGTTATTTAACCTCTTTTCACATGGAGGACCACTCACAGATTTGTTGAAAAAGGATTCTCACAATGCCTTCTAATTTCCAAACAAATAAAAATTAGGTTAAATTTTGAATATTCAGATTTTAATCATATTTCTCACTCTTTTTTTTTGCTTACTTCCTTGTTTATATACAAGGACATTCTAACTGGTTTTAAACTACTTTTTTTCCAAGACAAGCTTTCAATGTCTTATAGATCAAGTGACCCATGCATTAGAAGTTGTGAAAAGTAGCCACACAGATAAATAAATCTAGCTTTCATTATATAAATTGCCCCTAGTTTCCACAATATATTTTACCAATGTTCAGGAGAAAACGCATTGGAAAAAACACAGAGCCAACAAAAGACATTTATAGCAATTTGACCTTGCCAATGGGCTAAACTCAAAATCTGAGTGCTTCAGCAATGACACCAATATACATGTGTGTGTTTCAAATTTTGTATTTCTGTACAAGTAAGGGACAATTTAAGAACAGAAAAGGAAACTAAGCCCTAGGGTATTACTACTTGAGGAAGAAGCTACCTGTTTAATTATTATTTTCTATAGAGCACAACTAGATTATTTAGCTACAGTCATAACTAATAAGGATAATAAAGGAAAGATGTTTGTAAGACAAAATCAGTTTCTGGGGGAAAAGAATGCAATATCCTATATGTTACTTAACTGGATCAACACTGTAGGCACAGCAGAGGAAAGGTATAGATGATGTGCCCACATCATCAGTGAACCAAACAACCTCATGGACTACAGCCGACAGCACAGCATACACAGATTTCACCATGGTCTGAAGAGGTCAAATGTTGGCTGATCCCTTCGCTTCCAGAGCCAGGATCAGAAGAGCAAAAGAAAGGCTGTTTAGATACGAAGAATGTGCACTGGGAATGACGGATGAGCAGTGCCTTGGGTGTTCCCAGTTCAACTAGAAGAGTCATCTGAGCCCTCTGTCATCTATTCTCTGAGCATCAGGAGAGTATACCAAGGCAAAGCCATTCTTTTCCTGTCTTACACACAGTTCACATAAGCCAATAGCAGGCTGTTATCAAGCAGTGAGTTACTTCAGTGAGTCAAACTTCTTTTGGTGTTTTAGGCTACATTAACATGCAGCCCAACTGGTAACTTTTTTAACAATAATGGTCTTAAAGTTTAGGTGAATTAGATTTTTCTTTTAGACTACTTACTATTCAAATGCAGAATTGTGTATTTTACGTGTCTTCACTGCCACCTAGTGGTCAAACTTTTTTCTTATGGCTTTTTTAATTAATTATTTTTATATTAGTCTTTTTAAAAGCTATACACAAAACAAACAAACTAACCCTCAAAACAACAACAAAATAATATATCCAGTATACCTAAAATTATATCCAGAGCTGATGTGCAAGATGATACAAGTAGAACTTTTCAATCTCAACACTTTCAAAGTCCAAACCAAAAAAAAAAGGAAGAAAACAAACAAACGAACAAACAAACAAACAAACAAACAAACAAACAAGGAAAATATCAGAGAAGGAAAAAAAACAAACCTATTTTATCCTAAAGTCAGTTACAGAAAGGTTCATTGCTGTTGATTCACAGCACTCCTACTCTGATTGAATACAAATTTATAAAGTTGTGTCTGGATATGCTGACTTAAGAGCTAGCGTCTACTTGTTTTCCCTCCATAGATCAATGGATCCCACTATATAGCTGTTTTCTTCTGATGCTTAGCTACTTTTTCAGCATTATCAGAATTCACATTTGTTTTCTGTTAATGTACAGCAGGATCCTATTTCAGAATGAAGGCTCCTTGATGTCACAGAAAGGCACACATAATGTTTTAATAAATTATTACTACCAATATATTAATGTCAAGTATAAACAGCAACAGCTCTTAAAATGCAACTGGAAAAGACTTCCCTTTATACAGACATACAGTAAAGTGTTTATTCACGACCAAAGTATTTACTATTTCAATAAAAATGCACAATATTATTACATTTGTTGATTCCTCAATTAACCCGTAATGGTCTTCAGTGCTGAGAAGCCTCAAAAATCATAGAACTGGCACTCAGTTCTCTCTCCTTACTTTCTGTAGTCTCAGCAGAGAAAGACAAGGAAAGGCCAAGAGGAGAAATGGCTGTCACCATCCATGCTATTATTTCCATGCAGTGAACAGTTCTTAAGAGACCAGCTCTGACTGGTAATACTTAAAACAATTATAAGGCTGTTCTAACATCTGCAGGAAAGTGGCAGAGCATCAGGCACTCCTAATCCCTAGCAGCCTTTTGTCTAAGCCTCCACCCAAGTCATACACTGTTCTCAGGAGACATAACACAAAATCTGCTTCCAAGTGAAGCTATTTTGCATTCTAATAAATCACCAACGAAAAAGTTCAGGCAAGAGAGCTGAACATTATTTTAATTTGTACCTCCACAAAAGAGAGTCAAGTATCTATCATATGTTGAGACCTCAGGACTCAGGACACAGAATGTACCTTCTCATTTATTAAGGGCTTAACCCTTCATTCATTAATAAAATGTTACACAGTCAGGAAGCAGCATAGCTACTGTCTGGCTGCCACAAAGTGTCTGAATTAATTGAAATAAATAAGAACCCAGAACACCTTGAGCAGGGGTACATCTGGGTAAGAATAAGGAACACGCTGGAGACAAATGTGTAAACCTGTAGAAAGAGTATATACCAGTAACAGAGGCATTTGTACTTTGATGCTACAGACTTAATAAAGTTTCAGGATTACAATTCAGCAAATCCCAAGTCTGCTAAATATAGCAATTGCTACTGTCTGTCTCTACTGTATTATTTGTCCTTAACGATCTCAAAATATTACCATAGACATCAGGATGAACATCTTTACTTTAAAGAGGGGAAACAGAGACACAAAGCAGTGATTAAACTTTTCTGAAGTCGCTCAACAATCTGTCAAAAGCAACCAAGAAATAAGTGATCATGGTCCTACTTCAGGATGCTTTCCTCCAGCTTGCCTTGCCTCTCCCACCAACAGCCCCTCTGGGAATGCTCCCTCAGGCAGCCTGCTGGCTTAGGGAACAGACATTCATCTGAGAAAAGGGATACTCTGAAGTAACTGGGAAGCATTGTTGTTGGGGTTTATACTTCTGTACATCTTGTCTGGAAAAACAAAGTGAGCATCTTGGAAGATATCACTCTGAAATCTCTCTCCAGCATTAATGCTCTGCGATTTGTCAAAAGCTTTGATGAGCAGGGTATGCTGGCTCACATGCTGGCACCTTTATTTTCAGCACCTGATAGGTAGGTGAACTTCTGTTCATAGTGCATTTATGAAGTAAAAAGCTATTGTAGAAACAATCGATGAATAAAGAATATAATTAAATAACCTCTGAAAATATTAGTTTGCTTTACTTCTTATTTCACCTTGCTGCCTCCTTCACATTAAGTTTAGGTCTCCCTTATGAAGCGTTAATTACAGAGATTTCATTGCTTAATTCTAAGTGTTTACTACTTCAGGAAGCGTGTTTCATGTCATCCTGTTAGTTTATAAGGAAATAGATGTTTTCACTGTGTTTTTATTCTTGTTGGACACAACTTTACCCATTTCAGTAATTAAAACAGATTTACTACTGCTATAAAAACCATAATTGATACAACATTTTTATTTCCATTTGTTGCTGGGAGTGGTAGTTGTATTCATGCTCAGACTTAAAGCCTTATTACAATTTGATAGCAGTTTAAGAACATCAACTGAGTAATGGTAATTTTATATGTGCCTGTTCTTAGTGCACAGCAGATGTGAGATATTTCAGCATAACATAAACTTCAAACTACAGAGGGAGCCAGAAAAACCCCAGCCTTATATCTCAGGTGCCTCTGCTGAGTGTCAGCAAGGTGCTGTGCACGTTTGCCAAGTGCACAGCTACTTTCTTGTCTAGTTTCAACTTCAGAGGAAAGCAAGCATTGAGTCTTACACTAACCTTCATTTTGGAGCTTTTGGTGTAAGAGCCTCTTACAAAGGACCAGATTCAACGTTTGTTGAAGTCAGTGGAAAAATATTTGCCCTTGGCCACAATGATCTTTTGATCAGGCCTTCAACCCTAGAAAAACTGTGTAATTTCAGTGTGAAATGGGTTGGTGAAACAGTGACACAGCCCCTTCATTCCATCAGATGTCCCTCTCCAAGCAAAGGAACACGTTTCATCACAACCAGCCTCTGGGAAGCAAGGACTACTGACTTTTTAAACCACTTTAAGTGAAAGCTTGGCTGCTGCAAATTGGAAGTTCTTAGAGCTATATTAGGATGTGGACATGTTCTGGCATTGTAGCTAATTAAGTAATAGTACTGGGAGTGCGGTAAAAAAGAACTTTTCAGAGAACCCAAACTAGATAGAACTAGATAGAACACTGGGTATTTGTTTGTTTCTTCTCACCAAGAGCTTTTCTTTATCTTGTTAGAAATAGACTTTGTGTAGGGTGGGTTTGTTTTTTTTTTCAAAATACAGTTACCCCACATCCAAGTTTCAGTTTCTCACAGGTAAAACAAAACATATGAATTAGGACAATGGAAATAATTTCTTCAGTTTATTTTTAGTCTTAAACAACAAGAACAACAAAAAAACCCACACTGACATTGAAGATTTACTCATCAGGCCACAGAAGGTGGCCAAGAATAGAAGGCGGAGAGTAAAAGCTGTTTCCCAGAAATAGAGAAATTCACAGTTTCCAAAGTATGTTCTTCGGAAGAGGGAAGGTTGTCACAGGGAAACAGCTGGCCACATGTGGAAAAGCCAACAGATGGGATGAGGAGAGAAAATGTACAGGAAGCAGTTGTTGTTTTTTTTTTTCCTTGAGTCAAAATATAACTTTATGTGTTTCAGACAGATAGCTAGATAGATAGAGGAGGGCATGTGTCTGGCTGTGTATGTAAATACACATTCAAGCACACATACATTGGCTCAACGCTGTTGTGGCAGCAACGGCCAGTAAAATTTTCAGGATTTGTTAAAGAAAGTAGAGATGGACAGTATGGCAATGAGGGGAAAAGCTATTTCATGGGGGAGTTTTGTCATTTGTCCACACCATCAAACCTCGAAAGCCTTTCTAGCAGAAAAAGGGCCTGATAGCATATGGATTAACATTCGTTCTGTGTATTGCACCATAAAGTGCTGCTATTCAAGGGCAAAAGTTAAACTAAGAGTATTTTTATGTAAAATTTAAAGAGCCACAGAAGCAACCTCTTTCAGTATTGAATATTGCATTATTTTAGACATGAATTGCATTGTCATTGTCCCATAATTTACTGAAGAATTTCCACAGAGGAAACACTATATGGTTAAACCACGTTCTGTTGTGATGCTAAATAAGGAACAATTCCAGCAACAATAACACAGCACTAGTATCAAGCAGATGTGATGCTGAATCAAGTCCACAGCAGTACAATTAGGCATTACTACCAATCATTTTCAAATTACTGATTTAATTTTAAATACAAGCCAACTTCTTTCTCTGCTCCAGTACAGACCCATTTATTCTAATCCACATGCACCACTCTATACCAAACTGCTTCAGAGTTTCACTTAATACTTCTGACTCTAAAACATAACTAAGCAGAAAGAAAGAATTGTATGGAAAAAGAGTATTTCTTTTTCTCCTATATAATTCCTAGGCCATAATTACAATTGTATGTATATGCAGTTAGTACTCATACAGTATTTGACTCATTTATGAAAATTCTTGCAACATCTGAATGTTCTGTGTAAAATTGTATTTGAAATTAATATATTACCCCGAGAATTTATTTAATCTATTTAATGTGTTACACCTCTCTTCCTTTCAAAGGCATAAAAAAGACTGACCTGTCATTTTTTCTAGAGTTACATATAGCTATGTATATTTTACACAAATTAACTATGCTAGAACATACAAAGGCAGCAAAACAGTAATAATAGGGCAGAACTCAGTATGAATATAACCAAAATTGGACAAATTTATATAATTTACCACCACCTCTATTGAAATGTAATAAATCCCTTCAACTAATTTTTAGACTTTTAGATAATACAGAAACACATGTTTTGAGTTACTATAAAACAAGATAGTCATGATAAGTAATGAGAACCAAGATTTCCAATTTCTGTCAACATAAAATAGACCTTGTGAGTTTAAAAATTTCAGTAACACTCTAACCTATAAAACACAAAGAATACTAAATTACCTCTATTCAGAGTACTTTATTCTAACTTTCCCTTCTAAGCTGTGTTTTGGGGCTGCATATTAGGATGATTTTTGTTTTGCTGAAAGCTCTAAATTTACAAGAAGTTGGTAGAACTGGGAACAATTTAGTCATGACTCAATCAAAGGGAGTACCTTCTTACAGACAAAGATAAAAGATTTGTAGTTTACCACACCAGTTTATCAAAGAACATTCATTAAATACTGCTACAGCAGTCATTTAGGCAAGTTCCTCAAAGACACTAAGGTATCCTTAAGAGTATCAGCTTCCTTCGGTTTCTTAGGCAGGCAAAGTATCACAACATCTAAAAGTCAGATAGATGTGTTGCAGAATGGAATTCACAAAGCTCCAGACAGTTGTTTTAGACAGTAAGAAGAAAGTGGTTGTAATCATAGGGGCATCTCTTAAGTGAGAGTAAAGGGTGAATAACAACACTCAAGCCCTTCTAGATCACCTGATAATATTCAGAAGCATAGTTCCTGTCTTTGAAGCCTCTATTTTTTTCCATGAACTGTTGACTAAGGAAGTCAGGAAGATGTTGTCAACTGAAGCAGATTAGGAAGGGGAAAAAAAAAATCATGGTGTAGTTTATGCCAAAGGTAGGATTGTTACAGATCCATATTGACAATCGGGGAATAATAATAATAATAATAATAATAATAATAATAATAATAATAATAATAATAATAATAATAATAATAATAATAATAAAAAAATCATTTTAAGAAAACCTTGTTTCTTTAGCTTTGCTGCACTTTATGAATGCTCAGAATGAGCTTCTCAACACTGCTTCATCTTCTGATATTGTTTCTGGAAACAGAGAGGAAACAAGACATATGCAATTTTTCCAATTAGTTTAAAGACCTTCTGGCTTGATTATCATCTTTTTGTGAAAGTATTGCCAAGCATTACTTTGGTAGCCTGCAATGATTAAATCCATGTCAGTGTCTGTCTTTGCTTTCACTACACTTTCCCTGCCTCCATTTTCAAGGATAATCTCAAGTGGAATTGGCAGTGCCAGAATTCTCAGAGGAACATTAATTCTAAGCTACCTTAGATCAACAACTCTAGTAAAACAAGTGTGCCAAAGTGAGTAGCAACATAGCAGAAAACTAGACTTCTACTGTAGACTTCAAGTAAGGGCAATAACCAAACAAAAAATGACCTGAAAGAAGATTTCTGAGTACACTTCCTCTGACATGGAGTTAAAGTTCTTATCAACCTCTTGTGCTGTCACTCAACCTCTATGTTCAAGGTAGTGCAGTCTCAAGTCCAGTACCTGAAACCATCCATAGTCATTAGGGTGGAGTTTGATTTCAGTCTTTTAACAATCAATGCAGTCTCAACCATAGCCAATCAGGAATATTTCACTGAAATTTAAATGGAATTTCCTGTATTTCAATTTGTGCCCATTGCCTCTTCTTCTGTCCCTGAGAAATGTCTGTCTCTTCTTTATTCCCTGGCATTTATACGCATAGGTAAAATGTCCCCCTGCCCTCACTTCTCCAAGCTAAGCAGTCCATCTTCTCCTATGCCAAACGTTCCAATCCTTTAATTGTCTTTGGCACCCTTTGCCGGACTCATTCAAGTACATCCAGGTCTCACTTGTACTGGAGAGCCCAGAACTCTGCTCAGCACTCTAGATGTAGATTGATGTGTAGGGAAGAAGTATAATTTCTTCCCTCAACTTGCTGGCAATTCTCTGCTTGCTGCAGCCCAGGAGACTGATGTCCTTCTTTTTTCCAAGGGTGCTCATTTTCATTTGGTGTCCACCAGGACCTCCAAGGCCTTTTCTACCAAGCTTCTTTCCAGCTGGTTGGCCACCAGCTTGTTCTGGTGCATGGGTTCATTTCTTCCCAGGTGCAGAACTTAGCTGAACCTCATGTTGGCCCATTTCTCCAGCCTGCTGAAGTGACTGAGTGGTAGCACAACCCTCTGATACATCCACCACTCCCCCTCAGTGTTTGAGTCTTCTGTAAAGCTCATTTCTGACAGGATGGTTGTTAGATGGAAGCTTACAGTTTTCCTCTGGAGCTTGTAGCATGCTAGAGCCTGCAGTTCTTGCTCTGCTTGAGTTCCCTGTCTCTGTTCCAGTCCTGCCTCATTTCCTGCTCTAGTTATTTCTTGAGTCCCTGCTCTGCTTCTAGAGTAGACCAGTGCCCCAGGCAGCAGGATTAAGTCCAAAGAAAGATCTCATTTTAGATATAATCTCTTGGATTATTTCTGACAATTAACTTCAGCTATCCAGTGTTGTTTGTAGTCTGAAGTTAGTCACACAGAATAAGTAGCACTTCTGGATGACAGGAACATTTTTATTTTGACCATGGATGGAATTCTTGAACAGTCAGAATCTTAAATTAGAATTCCAGTATTTAGTTTTGGACCAAAGGTCTTCTCTTTTGTAAGTAAGAAAACTGTTTGGATTTTAAAATACTTTTGCTCTAAGAATTTATAACTGGTATAAAATATCAATATTCGTACTTAAATTGTGGAAAATTAATTCCAAATCTGGCAAAATATCCAACTTAAAAAGCTCTAATTAGCACAATTATTTCTCTATTGAAGACATATTTGTAATTGTGTTGTCAGTCTTTGCATATGAGCAACAACTCCTTTAGCAGTCAACCATAACAAATGTATTAATGCAGCAGCTCCATATAAAAAGTATTTTCCCAAAATCTGATGGGAAAAAACTTTCAAGTGTATATTGCTTGTTTAAATTAACTACAGTATTATTTGATTAAAGTATTTCAGTAATTTCAAGTTCATTGGCAGGTTCTGTTCCACCCTTATTTAGATTTATCAAATTAATAATCACTAACAAACTTAGAGGGTTTTTTAAATATCTCAGTACCCTTAACATAGCTTTTTAAGAATTTCTCCCATCTTCCCACTTCACAAAGACGTCTTAGTAACCAAGAAATTACTTATAAATTCTGACAAAGCCAATTCCTTGTCTTCTTTCAAATCCCTCTTTAAAATTAGGAAGCTGTTTTGATTACAACGGCATCCAGTAGTTGAGACTATTATGATCACAGTGGACAGTTATCACCACAGCCTGACATCCAAACCAGCACTGCCTCACTCCATTCCTAAAACTGTGTTCAGCTCAGCTTCCTCCCTATGTGCTTGCATCACCTCTCTCCCACTGTTTCCAGTGTGAAACCTACACTGTGGCCTGCAGAGAAGGTGTTTGTGTTTGCATCTCACCTAACACCACGGACTGAGCTTTGTAGATGTTATGGTGACAGGCAAAAAAAACGTAGATTTTTGTAGCAGGTGTAGTGTCAAAAAATTCCTTACAAATTGTAAGGATTTTAAAATATGGTATTGGAAGAAGAAAGATTTTCTAAGAAACTTCTGAGGTTAGAAGACCTGGGAGGGATCCTACAACATTCTGACAATTTTGTGGTCTTACCACATGCCTTCATAAGTTCCCACGGAAAATACAATGACATTAGAATACCATTCCTAAACCACTGTGCTGGTGTTCGCTGGGGTAGAGTTGATTTTCTTCACAGTGGCTGGTATGGGGCTGTGTTTTGGATTTGCACAGCAACTAAGTGTTGATAATAAAGAGATGCTTTTGTTATGCTGAGCAGTGCTTACACAGAGCCAAGGCCTCTTCTGCTCTTCACATCACCCCACCTGTGAGTGGTCTGGGGACGCACAGGAAGTCGGGAGGGGACAGAGCCAGGACAGTGACTCCAACTGACCAAAGCACTATTCCAGACCATATGGCATCATGCTCAGCATATACATATAAATATAAAATATGAAACAAATTCTTCTGTGTTGATTCCAAGCAGTAAGATGCATTCTCAGAAAGGAATACTGTGAAAGGTGTTAGTTTGACAAATTAGGAATGGAAGTGCTTTCTGCATTTTTCTATAAATTACATACTTGAATCCAGAATGTATTTTTTTTACAGGAAATGAGAAAATAAAATACTACTATTCTCCTCTACTTGGAGTTGTTTTTCAACTAATTTAATCGAACTTTAACTGAAGCAGTCATGTGTTCTTTACTTGTACTTTCAACAATATCTAAAAGTATCACTGTTAAAAAAAAAAAATTGAGTGTCATGTGGCTTTAGTGATTTCTCATAATTCAAGAGAAGTAGTATATAATTTTGTTTCTTATGCATGTTGGACTAGATTGAACAGCCCTCTCAAACAGTCTTGAGCCTCTGGGTTTTTTCACTGTATTTATTTTCCTCAGCTTCCCGTTACTTGGCAGCAATGACTTAAATCCTCCAGGGGAATTCAAATGTTTCAAGTAGCTTGAGTGCCACTTCTTTGAATCAGAATTTGTGTGATAAATCCAGGCCAAGTAAGAAATTTGTTTGACTTTAACAGTGTTACTTACTAAGAACAGCTGGTCCTTTACTTCACATTCATTCAGCAGGGAATACAGCACTTGTCTGCTTATCTGATCTCTTTCTGACATATTCCCTTGGATAAAGGAGTTTACTAAATGACAGTAAACCAAATATGTTGTCTGGTGTCCCTGTTCTCAAATGGCCTTAGTCCACGAGGGACAAGCATTCCCTGCCAGGTGCATCTGCAACTCCCACTCAGGATATGAACAGAGGGCACTTGCCACTTCCATTCCCAACTCAGCTGCATTCTATTTAGCAGTCAACACTGTAGTTCCTTATGCTGTTCTTTTCAAAATCAGGTTAGATTTGATAGTATTTCAAAATTAGTTTTCAAATTCTTTCATAATTTTCCAAGTCCATACATGGTTCTTGGGAATTTTGAGCAAGAGTCTTCTTGCTGTCATCTCACATATTTTCATAGACAAAAACATTAGTGCAGTTAAATTTTTTGTTCACTGTCCCACCCAAAGGAAGATCTGGTCAACGTAGGTGGTCTTTCCCCTTTCCTCAGCCCCTCTGAGACCCATCTGCAGTGCTGTGTTCAGTTCTGGGCTCCCCAGTACAAGCAAGATGTACTGATGTACTGAAATTGCTTCTGTGCAGGTCACCATGAAGATGATTAAGGGACCGAAGCATTTCTCCTACAAGGAGAGGTTGAGCCTGGAGATCAGAAGGCTCATGGAAGCTCTTAACATTATATATAATTATCTGAGGGAGGAGGAGAGTAAAGAAGATGGAGCCAGACTCTTCTCAGTGGAGTCCAAGGAAAAGACAAGAAGCAATTGACACAACGAGGATTTTCACTATCTTCTCAGTGAAGAATTTTTCCTTAATATGAACATTCGAACTGGAATTTGTGGTCCCTGACTATTTTTACACTCCCTGGCACTACCAACAAGAGTTGGGCTTCCTCACCTTTGTACCTTCCCTTTAAGAGCTTGAAGGTTCCTACTATATCACCCCTTAGTCTGCTCTTTACCAGACTAAACAAGCCCAGTTCCTCCACATCTCTCCCCAGGGAAGATGTGCTGTAAGCCTTTACCACCTTGGTAACCCTCTACTGAACCCCTTCAAGTGCCATCCTGGAAAGCCAGTCACTGCTTAAACATTTCAATCCAGCTGAACCAAGCCCATTTTCATTTGGTTAAATTACAGGGAATGGTTTCCACCCTTCCACACCAGTTCCCCCTGTGTAGCATCATTTCTGAGTCACTCAAGGGCATGTTAGAGTCATCTTGCTGACAGTAACAGTTACACTTAGCTTACTCAACAAGTTCTGAGCAAGACTGTTAGTATGATTATATGCAAGTCTGTGTGTTACTGGAAGACTGCACCACTTTTTCACCCATTTGGCAAGTTGTTCTGAGAGCTCCTAGTCTAAAGAGCAGTTGCAGAAGCAGACAAATTGTCCCGACCACAGACTTCTTCCTGTATCAACTGTGGCGAAAATGTTATCAAGATTAAAACATTTTCAAGAAATCTTGTAAATGATGCAATATTTTGTTCCTCCAGAAAATGCAATATACCATTTCCTCACATCCTTTGTCAACATCACTCACAAACTCTGTCCAGAATACAGAATGAAGAAAACACAGATGGGCTAAGACAGAGTCACCAGAGTATTTTTCTTCTCTGGAAAATACCACACTTCAGCAACCATAGAAGTATTAATCCTTCTCCCCCAAATCCTGACACTCTTCTAAAATGTTTGGAGCTAGCCAAATCTGCACAGCTTTAAATTCTTGTCAATGAGATC
The DNA here is from genome assembly GCA_013399855.1 of Oxyruncus cristatus. Taxonomy (NCBI): domain Eukaryota; kingdom Metazoa; phylum Chordata; class Aves; order Passeriformes; family Cotingidae; genus Oxyruncus; species Oxyruncus cristatus. The sequence continues at coordinate 3,206,287 of VXAY01012530.1, read as the reverse complement.
ATCCCCATTTTGCATTTGCCAAGAGAAATTATCTCACTTTGAATCAACTCCTGATTCCTGTGGTGTTCCCTACCTTCAGTCTCACACTTCTTGCAAAGCACTTTGCATAAATATCAGTTCAAAGCTGTGAGCATGCAGTGGTATCATCTAGGTGTAACGATCTGCAGGACTGCCACACAGTTTGCTTTCCAGTAACCACTCTAATATAAGTGGTACTTTGAATGACCTGAAAGTCATGCCTTAGGATAGCCATGAAAGGAAAGATTTCCCTAGATTTGAATCTATTTCCACATTATCAGCAGCCACATGGAATGAGTTTTTCATTTTTATTCACAGATAGGCACCTAATAGTACTCAGAGACTAGAGAGGGGATTGCTTTTCCAGAGGTACTAGGAGCATTTATGCAGAGCAGCTTCCTAGTAGGTACTTATAGCCAGGTTCACTTTGGCTGGCTTTTCATCTCATTTGAGAACACTAATGCAGGAGCTTAGCTCTTGTGTGTTTTATGAAAAGGCTAATGATATCTTAAGGATATTCTATCTTGAGCTATCTTGAGCATCTTGAGTTATCTTTTGGTCTAAAAATCTAGTTCTCATAACACCAAATTACACCAGAACTTCTGAGGAGAGCTTTACCATGGAGTTCATTAGGAACATGACGACGTTTTTAGCCCTTTGCACTACAAATTCTCCTTTAGCCGGAATGTGAGAACGGCCTGGCACACGCCGCCGCAGGCAGCCTCCTTCCCTGCGCTCCCACCGCCAGGCGTCACCCTGATGATGCTACACTCCGGGAACTGGGCGAAATCCCCAAAGGACGGCGCAAAAACAGGAGCAGGAAAGAAAATCAAACAGCACTTTCACAAAGTGAGAGTATACACAGGTTAGCATCCCCTGCAAAAAGAGTCACTAATGGAAAGCAAGTGAAAAATAGCCTTTATGAAAGACACAGAAAAATACGCTAATGAAGGCAATTAAAAAAAAAAAAAAAAACACACACACACAAAAAACACAATTAAAGTTAAGGTTTTGGTTTAACACAGGAGATACAATTATTCTGTCTTCTATTTCTTCTAGGGCAATCGCCTCTTTTCTGCCAGATGTAGCATTCAGCTGGAGTCTCTGTCCATTTAACATCTACTGAAAAGGAGACAAAAATCTATTCCCAAGATGCAAAGACATGGAACTTGGCATCATTTTGTGAAGAAATCCCGAGGATACAATGAGCTCTGCATGAAAACATCCTTGAGACAGACTGGCCATGTGTTCTGCAATGTCACTAAGCCACTAAATGTCAAAAAAAAAATCCACTAAGAGATTTCACAAGATAATGATAGTTTACGCTATTGAATGACTAAACTTTCAGGAGACAGTTGCCTTTTCAGAATCTCCAGCACAAGAGAAGAGGAAAAAAAAGTAAAAGATCATGGTATTTGGGGAAAAACAAATTAAAGTGAGGACTGCTCGTATGAGAAGGAGGAATTAATAGAGCATTTTGTCAGGCTCGGAGAGTGACACGTTTGGAAGAACCGGCAGGGAAGGGAGAACGCACTGAAGGGGGAGAAGGTTTCCCGGGATCCGAAGGGCTGCGGGCAGCTGGCGGGACTGGCAGCCCCCGGTCCCCCGGCGTGTCCCGTGTACCCACGCGTGCCCCGGCAGGGACAGCGGGGCTGCCGGCAGAGCCCGGGCTGGGGGGAGGCGAAGGGCGCCCGCGGAGGCTCCGCACCCCGGCGCCTCTTCCTCCTCCTCCTCCTCCCTGTGGCGGGGCGGGGAGGGCGCAGGTGAATGCGCCCTTTGTCCGGCCCAGGGCCCAGCGGACCCACGGCCAGGAGCTCCTTGGGGTGGCCGGGGCCCGAGGGCAGAGCCCGAGGCCGCGCCGCTCCGCCGTCCTCCGGGACGGCGGACGGGACAGCGCCGGGACCCCGCCGGCGCGGAGGGGAGCGGGATGGGCGCGGAGGGCGGGGCCGGG
>VXAY01012530.1:3187247-3204086 GCA_013399855.1 Oxyruncus cristatus | reverse complement strand
GGCCGGGCCGGGCACCCCCGGCGGGCTCGGGCTCCCCGAGGGGCACTGCCCCCGGCGCACTCTGGCCCCGGAGAAACGTCGAGCGACGCTCTGCTGCTCCCACCTCCCCCCAGGCTTTTATTCGGTTTTCCACCGAGCTCAGCAGAATTTCTGAAGAGCGGGGAGAGTTTTTGCCTCGCGTGTCGGGCGCTCTCACCGTCCTGCACGATGCACCGCGCCCTTGGGAAGCAAGAGAATCATGTCATGCCCGGCACTTTCACGCTGCCATTTCCCTATAGTGCCGAGGGAGAGAGATGCAGTCACTATCCCGTGCCTCTTCCATCATCTTATCCTTATTATCACAGCCTGTTTATTTTACCCGTTTTTCTTTTTTTCGTGGAGCCAGCCCTCAAACCCCTTACTCAGGAAAACTTGTCATTGACTTGAGATGATGTTTTCTCCTGGTAATGTCTGCACAGTGAGGATCCCTGTTGGTTCTGCGTTACAGTGAGCCTGTTTTATTGGTACAAAATGCAGTAGTGTGCTCACAGCATTGGAAACTTGGCTTTCTGCAGCAGGACATCCTCTATCCTCACTGACAGCTGTTTCCCAGAGCAGAAAGGGTATGCACTGTGAGTAGACATAAATAAAACTGTTTTCTTTCATAACACTTGTGACTTACATGGAGCAATAACTGATCAATCTCTCACAGAGCTCCTAATATTTTTTTCTTCAGAGGTATTCAAAGACAACACAGGCTCTATATTACTTTCTGGCCATTTATAAGGCACTGAATAGTGGAATTATTTAATTAAAAATACTTTTTTAGGGATTTCCAAAACCATTAGTATGCTTTGTTATTGGGAAATAATTTTGTGTTAGCTGGTATCAGAAGCCAAGTGGACTACTATGATTTGGTACCTGTGTTTCCTTGCATGCAATTGCATGGCTGTAACCCATATTTCAATGGGTGACCACAGGCATTCATGCACACACACTTTTTTATTTCTTTCTGTCTTCCCTGCATAAACTAATAACACTGCATTTAACATTGTATTGAACATTGTATCCCAAAAGAACCAATAAATCAGCTTTTAGGATCAGCAGCTGACTGCCTAGCCCATGGATTATTTTTTTTCAGATCATGTTGTTATTTACTACATCCTCATCAATACAAACCTTCAGTTAGAAGCTATTCCTGGACTCTTAATTTTTTAAATGAAGAGTAATAGAAGCATGAGAATTAGGTACATGAGGCTCTCCCATACAGAGCTTTCCAATCTAAATTATACTTTTGGACCCCTGAGAGAGTGTGGTAGCTAGAAGGTAGGCCTCAAAAACAGTGTGACTGCCCTTCATATCATCTTTAAAAATAGATCTAGAGTTCACTGTATTGGAGTTTTCTCCAGGTAAGTACATCATACTGAGGTCTGTTTGCCAGCTATTCTTTGTCATTGTAACAGCTACAAATTCTGTATATTGAAATATACAGAAGTAGAAATTCTTCATTAATCATGGGACTACAGAAGCTGAGGTTTTATGAAGATATCTGATACACTGAAACTTGTGATAAAATCACTGGGACTAACCCTAGGAATAGGGGGAAAAAACAGAAATGTGCCTTCCTCAGTCCGTGCCTTCTTACATGCACAATATACAACCCTTCCATTAGCTCGTGTAGGAAAGGGTTAACAGCCTGACCTTCAGACAGAAGCTTTTGTTGACCCTACTCTGCAACACTTGTCTGAAAACTTATGCCCAAAGTGAGAGCTTGCTAGCATGAGGGAAAAATCCAAAGAGAAATACTTAGGAAAAGAATACTTTGGAAAAGAATGCATCAGCTTCAGGTGCCTGGTGACCTGGCAGAGAGCAAACCCTCAAAGCAGACAGTAGAAAACTGTAAGACTCATCTACTGCAGGAACCAGACACAGCAAAAGGGACAGTTGTCAAAGTCTGATTTGTTCATATAATTTCCCAGAAGGTTTATGGATATAAAGGATCAGTAGTTAGAAAAACAGTTTAGTAATTCAGCTGTTCAGTATGAAGATACATGGAAGAGCTACCTAGTCATTGTCTTAAAGGTAGGAACAGAATATCACTCTGTGGTGTGGCACCCTGAGCTTCCAGTGGTGTGGTGCCAGTGCCTCTCCTGCAGTGTGCAGCAGGGTGGTGCGCGCCTGGGAAGTCCTTGCAGGGTTGTTGCAGTCCTTGTAGTTATTTTACACTCTTTAAGATACTGTCTTTCCTGCTATTCTAGGATTTTCAGAAACATCTCTCGGTTTATCCATTCTCTTTGTTTCTGTTTTTTTCCTGGCATCTGATTCCTTGTAGTCCTTAATAGCTCAGAATCATTTCTGCTGGTACCTGTGGGTGGTGAGGATACCTTGGAACAGCATGAGTGAAGCTCCAGCTGAGTTTCTTGACAATCCTGAAGGGAGAATATGCTTCTAAAGCTGCAGAGTGACTGTCAGGTAGACCAATCCTAAAACCTAAAAAATATTAGAAACAACACATTTGCATGAGTTTCTTGCATTAGCAAGTCTCATGAACTTCCCACGATCCATCCTCATAATATTTCACTTGTTATTTCTGTAAGCCATTTCAAAATTATTTATTGTAATTTAAAAACTTTCATCCTGAATTGATTAATTCATTCCATTGGTGACATGGACATTAGGCTTAAGTATTGTTTTTTATCAGTAATTGTGTTCTGTTGATTCATGCTCTCTCTTAGTCTCTGCTTTACCCAGAAAACAAGCTGAGCTTTTCCATCCTCTTCTCAGAGGACAGACTTTTCTATTCCTAGTTTATTGTACCTTCTCCAGCAAATGTGTGGAGGAGAAGGAAGAAAACATTTTGAGGGAAAATAGGCCTTAAAATTTCAGTAAGGCATTTCAAAACCTGGTTTACATCCTATGTTTGTTTTGCAGGGAGTTTCTACAATGGAGAAGAGGGAAGGTGGTAATTGTGCTATTGATCAGAATGCAGATCAGAGCATCATGCCAAGAAGAAATACAGGAAATCTTAACTACTTGGTAATGTTTCTGTAAAAAAGCAGCTCATATGTCACATAGAATATTGTAGTCTTTGATTCGATTTTGTCCAGAGACAATGTTCTCATCACACTGGCATAGTTTTAAAGGCTTGTCATAATATTGACATGAAGAGATAGAAAGATAAAGAACATCCCATTCAATTTAATCAGAGTCCATGATAAAAAATACACAAAGTTTGGGATAACTAAAAACTACTTGAGGTTAGCTGCTAATTGCATTTTACCCGATGAGCAAAATTCTTTAGAAATTATTTGGGATTTTTGTACACTAATATAAAATCTGTCTTTGGAGGAATCTTCATGATTGCCACATGCATTCAGCAAGTTTTGCACCCCGCATAAAAAAGTCCAGAAGAACAATCCACCCCAGCATCCTTTGCCTCTGCAACTGCAGATGCACAGAACTAGTTCAAGCTACAACTTTCTGTTCTATCATGAACTACCTCACAGGCTGTGAAATAATGAATTGAGCTTTGCAAACTATCTCTTCAAGAAATAGGTATGTCTCTGGATAAAACTTGGTTCAGATGTGAATCTCATTTTGCATAATTTATACCAACTTCCAGTTCTGCAATGCATTTTCTACACTCTTCTTCATAGACTAGAGAATACAAGTTACATAGGCTACTCATTCATTGTTACAAATATATGCTCCTATCATTAGATAAACACATAGTGGCTATTTAGCTAAAAAATCCTCACAAAGACCATGCCATTTAATTTTACATTGTAGGCAAACCAGGCATATTTGTGGGGGGGCTATCTTGTCTCTAATGAGGATTTTACAGCAAGATAGCAGTGTGCATTTCTTATTTTCATGTTCAAACAAAACCCTTCTGTATCACTGGAAATGAACATGAGTCTGTCACCTACTTGCATTATTTGCAAGTAGTACGCACAGATAATACTTCCTTAAAACAGACAATGCCATTTTGCTTTCTGGGCATCTGGACACATCAGGCATTCTAAAACTGAACCATTGCAACATTAGTTCAGTTTTACTTCGTATTTTACAGGAATATGAAAGCACCTACATGTTTAATACCTAACATTATGAGTTCTCTGCCCTGGTTGGCTCTCTGCTGCATCAGGTGCGGTGTCCTGCTGTTGGTACATGGATTTTCATTTTGTGTGTGTATACTGATCATGTATCTTTTCCATGAACTAGAACTAAGGCATATTTTTTAAATATATTATCTCAGTTTAAACCAGTTTATGATATTACACTAATTTTTTTATACTAGCTTTACTTCTTCTAAAGTCAGTGATAATTCTGCCAAGATCTGTGAGCCGTGCCTACTTGGCAGCAGAAAATTCAGCTTTTTAAACTGAAGTGCCCCAGCTTCACAAAGTTTCACCAAAGTCAAGAGGACACTATTACATTTGTGAAGGAGAGGAAGAAGACCACAGGACTTGATGCTGGAGTTGACAGATGTGCAGCTGGTCTAACATGCTGGATCCAAAACATTTCTAATTGCATCCTTATTCCCCCATTTAAATGTCATTAAATTAGCTTTGACAGAATGAAATATTTTATTATCTTTAAACTCTGAATGCTGTTACTGTGCATATTGTTGTGCTACATATTTGTGCTACATCATTAATTCTGTAGCTGAAATTTGACATTTGAAATCCCTACTTCATATCATAAGAAGCTGAAGTAATGCTTCACATAATGTAATCCTTCTTCCCTTGCAGTGTAGTTAACTTCCTGGAATTAAATCTATTTTGAAATCACTACAGATAATGAAGAATGGGAAATCTATGCTAAAAGTGCCTTGCTCAAGTACTGACCATGCTGTTTGAAATTGTGCATATGTTTTGTATATGGTTTCAGTGCAGTACAGTGTGAAAGCCATGATGGCAAACACTGTCATTACTGAAGTTTTTAATCTTCTCTTGAACTTATTTTGTATTTGCTTTCTGTCATTTCCAGAATGTGGATATGCAAGTCACCAATCCACCAGAAGCAGCTGCACTTTTTGATTTACATCAAGCACACCATTTTGGTGAGTTTGAACACTCTTCAGAACAGCACTGCAAGCAGGATCTGTTCCCTAAGTGGCACTTGCCAATGAAGATAGCATCTGTGATCTCATTATTAATATTTATTTATACTTCTATGAGAGATGTCATATATCCGTTTATAACCAGAAAGGAAAACGTTTTCTATAAAATTCCAATCCTTGTCATAAACAAAGTTTTACCAGTGGTTTCGATTACCCTTTTAGCACTAGTATATTTACCAGGAATATTAGCTGCTGGTTTCCAGCTATACTTTGGCACCAAGTATAAAAGGTTTCCCCAGTGGCTGGATAGATGGATGTTATCAAGGAAACAATTTGGACTTCTCAGTTTCTTCTTCGCTTCAATGCACGCCTGCTATAGCCTGTGCTATCCAATGAGAAGATCATACAGATACAAGCTGCTGAACTGGGCATTCCAGCAGGTACGATGGGCACGCAAACGCCAACCCTTCTGTATTCAGAAAATCTTTGTTTTGGTCATTCAAGCAAATCCAGATGGGGGAAAGCCATTTTCATTGCCTTATTTGATTTTGAAGTAGATTCCCAGAGAGCACTGTTAAGGGATGGAGCAGGACCTAGTTATTAAAAAGCATGTAATAGAGAGTCAAGAGTCATCATAGCTATGCCAGTGTTTATTAAGTAACTTTCTCTATTTGGTTTTTTTTTCTGTCTCTGTAAAATGCACAAAATTATAACTGCCTCACAGGAACATTTAAGTCTTTGGCACACTGTTAGTTTAGTGTGGATTTATCTTCCCTGGACCAGTGAAATCTATCAACAAAAACTGACCACTGAACATACCATTTCCAGACATCATCTTTGCAAAGTGAATAAGCGAACAGTGAAGGAGGGCTGAGCTAAATCTCAATAATCTCTATTTGCCACAGACTAAATTTGTGAACACTGTTTGCTTCACAATTGGACTGATGCACACCACCTTGTTAAAAAACAGACTTTCAGTGATGCTTCTGAGTCATGGACAATAATTGGCTTGAGAAACTCTCTAATGTTCTCTGTGACTAGAGAGTTCCTAATCCTCCCTTATCACTTTGAGTGCCATAAGTATTGCAGTATAAAGAATATTCCAGTATAAGGTATAGACTAGAAATGCATGTTTTTATTACCCCCAAAGTCTGATATAGAGTTTCATTAAAAGCACAATATGATGTTAGCAGCTTTTTAAGTATTCTGTAAACAGTCAAGCTACCTGTTGAAAATTCTGAAATCAGCCTTACTGGTAATCTGGCTTGAATGGATTACCAGATATTTCCATGAGATTCCGGTTTCCAAGATGCAGAAATTACCATATTTGAAGCATATTATGTCATGGTGATCACTAGCAGCATCAAAGGGCTGGTGCAAGTAGTAGTAAAGAGGAGAAGCTCTGACATCGGTTTATCGAAATCACAAATGTTCCAAGTTGTGTTTTTTTAAAAAATAGAGCTAAACAATTACCCTGGCAGGATACCACCATTAAGAACGCCTGCTGAATTAGGTCCCTGAAATAATGCTGTTAATATGTTTCCTGTTGTTATAAACTCCTTGATATGGTATTTAGCCATAGATGGATTTTTTTTTTTTTCTTTTGTCAAAAACAAGATTTATGCTTCTGTGAAGGCAGGTTAAAAGGCCTCAGAACCAGTCTCTCCTGGGCCACAACACTGATGAAGTCTAAATTCTTCTCCCTTAAAGCTCACCTTCGTTCTGCAGTTACTGTCATCAGAAGTAAATAGCAGTTACATTCAGAGACATTTAAACAAACCAAAATACTGTGTTTCCTGGCTTATTTCCTGAGTATTGTGGTGAAAATAGTGAAATTGTATTTCACACAAATGGCCAAGTGTGCCAGTCTGTAATTTTAAATATGGTGTTCCTTTGGCAGGTCAAACAAAAAAAAGAAAATGCCTGGATTGAACACGATGTTTGGAGAATGGAGATTTATGTGTCTCTAGGAATTCTGGGACTTGCTTTGCTGGCCTTGTTGGCAATAACATCAATTCCATCTGTCAGTCACTCTTTGACCTGGAGAGAGTTCCACTACATTCAGGTGCGCATCATGTCATTACTGCACATCATTAGCCCCATTTGTAGAACTCTGTGTTAGCAGCTAAGACCATTAGGAGTTAGAAATGTCAAACACAGAGGAGTTAGTGAAACCATTCTAAAAGTTTATTCAGTACTCTTTGTTAATAGCTTTGTGAAAAATGTTCTTTTCATTTGCTATTTTGTCAGGAGAACAGGCTGTGGTGTTCAGGGTATAAAATGGGACAAAAAAGAACTCCAAACCACTTTTTTTTCTCCTCTTGACTTTCTGAGCAGCAGGATTTTCCCTTCAGGACCTTTCCTTAGCTCTGGTGCTGAAGGTATTTCCGCAATCTTCTAGGCATCATACCTTTCGGGAATGCCCTGTGTCCTGCTGAATTGGGAACAGGTAGTATTAAACCAGTAAACGTTGTTCCCATACAACAGGGTGTATTCTGAAAAGGAGACATCCTAGAAGAGTTGCGTAATCAAATCCAGCCAGTCTTGAGTTTGCTACAGCTGGGCTTGTTTCCTTAACCCAAGTTTTGCTCTTAATTCTCTTATGGCATATGCAGTAATAATCAGGGATGTTTCTGCTGACATCATCAGTATGATCACACTAGAGTTAAGGAAGTGTTCAATTAGGCCCCTGAACACCAAAGCCTGAAAATTCAGTAACCTACCAAGTACCTGGCATTTGAAAATTTGATTTAAATTTTAGAAGTAGATCTGAAGTGTCTACAATCAGTAGATTTGATGTTCTGCACACTCTTTGAAGTCCATCATTTGTAAGAGAAGTTTTCAGGTGTACGGAGAATATGGACAGGTGAGGAGGGATTTTCCAAATGCACGACTCCTTTTAGAATTGAAAGACTATGTTGAAGAAACCCAGAAGAGTAACCCTACTGTGATAGACTTGTTTTATAAACAAATAACCCTTATACTCGAAAATCAGATTCTGTACATTGAATAGTTTTTGACTTCGGTGATGAGTACAAGACTGTTAAGTGACAAGAAACTCAGAATTACTAGCAACTCTAGCATAAAATTTCCTTTACTCCTGAATTTGGTAGACAACCTAAGCCAAATTTATCACTGTATGTGAAATGAAAGACATGAGTTTCCTGTAGTTGTGCAGTTGCTTGTGTCATAGTAGTAGACTTTGTAGTTTGTGATTTTAATTTAGCTTAAATTTTTTCTTTGCAAGTAATCAATTAAGCCCTTTATATATCTGCTTCTGAACTTACAATAATTCACCACAAAAATAAAGTAATTTAGGATACAGATGACATCTATAAATTGAGATACTGAGAATTGACCCTTTTTTAGGAATAGCCTGTAATCTCCTCTGTGTAGTAGCTAAATATCGTAGCAATACTTGAAAAATGGGCCTCATCTGTTTTCTTTTACAGTGGCATAGAAGGGTACAGTTGGATTCTTGAATTATAGTTCTTACATTTTAGTTCAAAGCCAGTGGTCTCTCTTCATTGACTTGCATGTTGTCGGTTGTGACCCTTCCTGATTTCCATACTTGCTTAACAGAGTACTCTTTTTGCCAAGTTGGGAAAAAATAAATAACTTACTGTTTTCTTTCTCTTTTTTCAGAGCAAGATGGGATACGTAGCTTTGCTCCTATGCACTGTTCACGCACTGGTGTTTGCTTGGAATAAGTGGGTTGATGTTAACCAATTTATCTGGTATACACCACCTTCATTTATGATAGCAGTTTTTCTTCCTATTGTAGTTCTGCTTTGTAAATGTATACTGCTCCTCCCATGTTTTAGGAAGAGGATAAGAAAAATTAGATGTGGTTGGGAAGCTAACACACAAACCAATCAAACTAGCATGACTTCCAGGCTGTAGATCAAATATATGGATATTTCCTACCTGTGTATGTAAATATGCTCAAGGCCATGAAATGTTCACTCATGAGCTCTGTTTTCACATTTTCTATAGATGTTTCTTTTTCACTTTTCATTTTGACTTCAGGAGTATGGTATACTTGATGCAATTTTGACTTTTTCTAAGACAGAAGGTGGAAACATTTATTTTACACTTTAATCTGTGTTTTGGTATTTGATCATTTCTTTCGTCTGACTCACTGCTTTTAAAATCCAAGGGTTTCATTGTCTCAATGCTAATTCTTTTGTAGGCAAAAACAAACATAAATCATTGCTCTAGATGACCACACAAAGTAAAGAAATTGTTACAACACAGAACCCAGGAATGCTTTCTGCTTCATTAAATCTCAGTATTATAAGGACAAAAACCATTCCCCCTTATCACCTGTATGCTATGTTACAGTCTGCAGAATGGAGACCTTGGCACACGACCCAGACAGAAACTGTGTATTCCCTACAAGTCTTGAACTTAAGACAATTGGGCAAGCAGAATTGCAGGGAACTTTACAAGGTAAATATATCCTGAGGCTTGGGCACAGTTTAAAAAAAGAGTTTTTAAACTCAGATCTGCCTCTTATACAGGACTAGGTGTGTCTCTGTTTACTTGAAACCATAAAACATTTCCCATTTTTATTCCATGAACAGGTTCTTTTGTTTTTGATGCTGGAAATTTTCCATGCTTTTGACCTAATCCTGCAACCCATGATATGTGCTAAACTTTATTCACACAAATTATTCCAGTGGGATAACTCACATCAGGTAAATGTGTTTTACTGTTTACTCTAGGCCCAGCACAATTGTGTGACTAAAGAAAAACATTAAAAATAGACATTTGAACCTTGCCATTGATTTGGTGAGATTTCCATGTAAAATGGCTTCCAAATCCATTTGCTTTTGCAGAAATTTTCATAATAACTTTAATAAGCCCATTAAACCTCACTTTCCTTGTGTTACATAGGTCTGGCTGAATGTTTTAAGTGAATAAATGCATTGGTTAGTATCTATTTTAAAATATGTTATTCAGTAGTTAATATTTTCAGCCAGCATTGGGAACATTTCTGCCAGTCTCCCTGAAGGAGCTGACTAGGATGTGGACTGTTGCTGCCACCTATTGCTGGAATCATCTGAATGAGAATTGTAATTGGTAATGGCTCTGGTGTTAAAACAAACAGGAAAACAGTGTATGCCTAATATACGGTGCTAAAGATTCTGTTGTACCTTTGTGGACTTTCACACTGATCATAAATAACAGACAAATTAAATACCTACAGGGGTATTACATTTTGCATTTCCCTGGTTATTACAATTCGATTATTGCAACTTAAAAGTTGGCCTTATTTGCACATAATGTAGCACTGGGAAAATAACTGGGGACATGGTGGCCTGTGTAATATAGAGTGAAATGAGTGGCATTGTGTATCAAACCAGTAATGCATGACAGAGGCAAAACCTCTAAAGTACAGGAAGCTAGTCTGCAATGTTAATCTAAGAAATTTCTAACAGAACAGGAAAAATGTGGTTCTCAATGCCTTTGCATTTACATTTCTATAAATGAGCCATTTCTCTAATAACTACCACTGAATGCATATAGCCAGAATTTGACTCTTATCGAGTCTCTTCCCTGCTTTGTAAGTCTTTAGTAAACTACTTCTGACTTACTCACTTCCCAGTCTGCAGGCTGCCCAGGGAAGTGGTTGAGTCACCATCCCTGAAGGTATTTAAAAGATGTGGCATGGTTTAGTGGTGGGCTTGGCAGTGTTGGATTTGTTGTTGGACTCAATGATCTTAAAGGTCTTTTCCAACCTAAATGATTCTGTGAGGCCATTTTCAAGATTTTAAGGCATTCAGGTACAACAGTGAGGGAGGAGGGTCATGTAGGGTCTATAAAAGACTACAAAAGAAAATGCTATTGACAGTATTTAATTTGTCCCTTTGTAACAGACATCATTTAGTTCAACACTAATTAAACTGAATGCATATATACCTTTTATGTTTATGTACCTATTTCAGAATTCAGTGTATTAATATGCCTATATTTACCATAATACTTTAAATCAATGTCTGTGCACATTTTAGGCACTTATTTGTATAACACTAATTACTTTTATAAATCTCTGCATCAATAAATGCGTCAATGTATTCTGTATCTGTCATTGTGTCATATACATCCTGGGTATAAGGGTAAAAAGGCACAGTAGACTCTAGAAAAGCTGCTGATATGAAAAATATCAGTCAAGGAGAACCATTCTCTCCATACTGGTGAAGAGCCTGGAGCCTCCAAAGGAAAGAAGACAAAAGAATCTGACACTCTAGTGGAAGTGGTTTTGCAATGCCTCTACAAGGCCTTCAGAGTACTTCTTTCAGTTGTTACATGTCTCCAGCATGTTTAAGTGAGAGACACAGTATTCAAACTCGGGAGATACACTCATAAATTGTTAAAGGGGCTTGAGGAATTTTATGCCAAGTTCACCTGGGCCAGTCATATCCAGAATACTGTTCCCAAGAAGTGATACCAATAGTCAGTAGTCAGGAAGCTAAATCCAGGGCTGTGCTGGGCTATGATTTAATGCAAATTCCCGTTGACAGCAGCATTTACTGCAAGCAGCCCCTCCCTTTGGCCACTCTTCTCTGTTCTCTCAGTTCTGCAAGTCTTTAAGGATGTGGAGGTCATCAGACCAAGGCATTTGATCCAGTCAAAAAGTAATGGAGAGAAAAGAATGATTCAGCCAGACCCACTCACAGTCTGATTCACCTGACAGTTATGCACACATGTCAACAGGGAGGATGGGAAGAGGAATGGCATAAAGAGGTAGTGTAACTGAGACTAGCTTAAAATGCATCGTTCCAAGTGCTCCTAAAAGTCAAAATTTAAGTTACTTCATCCTATTTCAAGAATATGTCATTACTTCACTAACTAGTCATGTTCTTCGTGTTCCATGAATCAGTGGGCAAAAATGTGTTCTAGAAATTGTCATCAAAACCCATATAAAACTGACTGACCTCTATGTTACTGTGGACTTTGTGGTTCCATTTGTAGAGATTATCTCACATCTCCCCATCTTTTCTCCTACATCCATGGTTTCTAGTACTGTCCCTTGATAACATAAAATGTTAACCATTTTTGAAATTCAAACTGCTTTCTTTTAAGCTGATTTTCTTTAAATGGCATTAAATGAATAATTTAAAAGAACAAAACAAGAAGACCAGTTTTTGAAAACATGCTGATCCACCTCTGGAGAATGTAAGCTGCTGTAGTCACTGTAAGTGTCTGACAGTGGCTGACCAATGCCACTGATTCTTTTCTGTAGTGACAGGAGTTCTTGATCCCATCAGCGTGCTCTGTTGTTGATGGCAAAATTATTCCTTTTGGTGAGACTCTGGACTCCTTAAAACGGGTCTCATTGAATTCAGTTGCATCAGAGTTCCATATTTATGCATCGTTTGACCTTTTCTGTAGATTGAATGTAACAACATTGGGTGTGGTGAAGTCAATTTATTAAGTAGGCATAATAAATTTTCAGATATTTTCAAATTAAAATATACAAAACCAATCACTGAACAAATTTCTATAAACATAAAAAAGACCACAGCTAATTCCAATAAAGGTGATGCAGCAGAAGATACAGTTGGTTTGTCTTTTTTTGCTCTTTTTTATGTATCTTTCATCTTCAGAGCATGAAAGTATATTGCTGAGATAAATATGCTATGTCTTTGACCTAGTTAAAGATGTGTAGTCTCTGTGGGACTGGTAGAATACTACCACTGCTACTGATAGAAGTATTTAGTCCTTAAATTTTATCTGTCAGGCTCACTATTAAAAAGTAGTGAGACAAGTGTGGGGTTTTTTGAACTGGGCAGTCAAATTTGTAGTTTGCAGTCAAGTGCGGTCTTTATACACATGATTACACTGTTTTGTTGAATGTACTTTATTGAAAAAGAATTTCCATGTGAACATCTCCATTACTTGAAATGCTGAGAAGTATCTTATTGCTGCACTTAAGGAATGGCCACATAACTATCTCTAACTGGCCACATAACCATCTCTGATTATTTCTCTGCCTTTTTTTTCAGTCACGTGGAATTGCATTTCTCTCTTGTCTGTGTAGCTGTGCACGTACCAGAATAACTTTTGAACAGTGCATCTCATTCATTCAAAAACATTCTAAATCTTCTAACAGGAAATCCTTAAAAAGAAAACAAACAAGAAGCTGGAACTGGAAAAATACAAGCCACTTGCAGGGCTCCTCAAGCATCTCCGTAAAAATTTAGGAGTCTAAAAATTGTTTGGTGTTACCCATAATTAAACATTGGGCTCCTTTAATTTTTCCTTTCATGAGAGCGCTGGTATCTGAGTGCTTGTAATGTCTCCTTTCTTCTTTTTTCCAGATCTCCTATTGTCCTGTTCCTTCTGATTCCATGTTGGTGCCTCTTTGCATAGCTTCATGGTCCCAACCTGCCTCTGCCCCAGAATACCCTATTGTCTGTCATTAATTATCTGTGAATAAATAATCTAGGATGTTCATATCCTTGTGAATGTACTAAGCTGATTGCAAATTAGAAGGCACAAGGGAAAGTCGTCATTATTCTGATATCACTATTCTACTGCAAATATTTAATCCTCACCATCTAGTTCTTCCAGAGGCAAAATTCCCAGTGAAACCAATGGGACTTTTACTTAGCTATTCAGAGACAGATTTATCCCTGCAGTCACGTAAATACTTCAGGTCTGCTTTCTCCTTGACACAATTATCAGTAAATTGTTCAACTTCTCCACTATTTGGAGCTTCTCCAGTTGAGCCATGAAATCTCCTCATCATCAACTCCATGGCTTTATTCAGCCCTGTTTTAATACCCTTGCTCGGTTATTTCTAAGTAACTCCCTGAAAACTCTTCCATATAAGTGAGTTCTTACACCTTTCTGACACCAAGGTGCTAAAAGAATAAGGTGATGGGGAATGCCAATGGCAAGGAAGAGAAAAACTAAGTACACTGGCTAAGTGGAAATGAGATACACTTAGATCCTAGAATGAGGTGAGGGGGTGTGGGTGAATGAAGCAGGAGAAAATTGTGAGCCTACAGAAAGTTTGGGAGTTTGAAGGGGGGCTATTGTGTATTGACTGGCACTTTTAATGCCCTCTTCCCTCTGTTCTCATATTCTTATTCCAATCTGATCCTCCCTGATCCCTCCCTTTTCCCACCTTTGGTCCTTTCCCTAACATCTCACAGTAAGTCTTGCACATTCTTAAATAGTTATTTTCAGACAATTCTTCTCCCCTTGCGTACTGTATCGAGTTCCACATGCCTTTAGAAAAACACCTTTTCAATTCGCATTACCTTTCAGGGGAAACAGTTTCTTCCCTTGATCACCTTGGTACATTTTGTCCCAGGGATGATGATCAGGTCATTCCCCTTGGATGATGTGGGCAGTAGGCAATTTGGTTTCATTTTCATTGATTAGCTTGCTGGGGTTCTTTGCTTGTTATTGCTCCTCTGACCCTCCTTAGATCTTTGTGTTTGCCACGATTAGCTTTTGATCATTTAACCGGACAATACAGAGAAGAGCTTCTCACATGATCAGGATATGGAGCAGCTGCTTTACAGGAAGAGACTAAAAAGGTGGAAGCTCTTCAAATGAGAGGAGAGAAGGTGGAAGGTGACCAAATCATCGTTTACAAAATATTGAGGAAAGTGTCCAAGATAAATACAGAACTGTCACTCACCAAATCCATATTATCAGGAATAGAGAGGATTCAATGGAACTAGAAGGAGATGAGTTTACAACTGATTAAGAAAGTACATCTTTCTGCAGTGGACACACAAATTCGGGAGCTTGCTACCATGAAGGGCTGTGGAGGCAAACAGCATCAGTAAGTTCAAAAGGAGGTTAGACAAACCCAGAAACAACAGCCCCCAAAGCAACACCAAAGGGCTTTGCAGGCATGTACCCTATGACATCACTAGGGTAAATATGGATTTGGGGGGAGAGTACAAAATACAGTGGCCAGGCTTGCAGTCTCCTTTAACAGCATTTTGTTTCGCTGCTCTTGAACATGTATTAGTGGGTTAGACAGGCTAGTGGTCTGACCAAGTATGGTGTTTCTTATGTTTCCTTACCTCAAGAGGAAATCTCTCAGACTAACACACTCCTCCAAGTTTTATGGCTGGAAAACAAATATGTTGGGAATGACAACTTAAATCCTAAAGAAAAGACTATTGCCTTCATATTGAAAAAACTGCTTAACTCTCAGGCTCTGTAGCAACTCATTGGTCTCAGTTAATAGCTGTGGAATTAACTGCATAAATCTTCACAGGACTGGGAATAGAATTAGCATTTAATTGCTCTGTAAAGATAGAGATTTTCCTCTCAAGTGCTGAGTTGCTGTTGAATTATCATGTTTTCATTTTTGTTTGTCAGGGAATATTTTACTCAGCTGGCATGATCCCATTCAGTGAAACAAATGTTCAGAATCAACTAAGTGAAGACCTAATCCAATAATGACAAGGTACCTGTAATAAGGAGATTACAAATATTTTACACGTTAAATGACATATTTCTACGTTTCCACCACCATGATGATACACACTACACAGTGTAGTACCTGCATCAGGACAGGCTGGGGGCCAGCCTGCTGGACAGCAACTCTGCAGACAAGGATATGGGGGTCCTGGTGGACAAGCTGTTCATGCGTCAGCAGCACGCCCATGTGGCCAAGGAGGCCAATGGGATCCTGGGGTGCATTAGGAAAAGTATTGCCAGCAGGCTGAGGGAGGTGATCGTGTGCCTCTACACATCCCTTGTGAGGCTGCACTTGGAGTGCTGTGTCCAGCACTGGGATGGAACCAGGCTCTTCTCAGTGGTGCTGAGCAATAGGAAAAGAGGCAACAGGCAGAAACTAATGCACAGGAAGTTGCACCTGAATATGAGGAAGAACTTCTCTACTTTGTGGGTGACCATGCACTGGAACAGATCATCCAGAGATGTTGTGGAGCCTCCCTCAGTGGAGATACTTGAGAACCATCTGGGTGCAATTCTGTGCAATGTGCCCGAGGATAACCCTGCCTGAGTGTGGTGGTTGGACCTCTGTGATGCCTTCCAACCTGACCCATCTTGTGACTCTGTGATCTTGATTAATTGTTATTCCACTTCTTCTCTCAGGAAAAAATCTGTGGTCTGCAGCTTTGTGAAGGAAATTTGAATTCAAAGAGCTAAAATCCTGTTAGTAAAACACATTAGTCTTAGGCTGTCAAATGGTGGTCAAACCACAATCCAGCCTATGCTACCCTAAGCTACTTTAGTATTCAGGCAAGTATTACTGTCTTTTGGATGAGTTTTTCAGTTTTGCAATATGCACACTTCACTAGGAAGGAGGTACGTCTGTTCTTGGTTAAACAGTCAACTGACTGAAAGCTTTGCTCTGGATGCAATTGTTTGCATTATAAAAATAATCCATTTTTTCCCCTGGCTTTGGGTCCAACAACTATTGCACGTACAAGATCACCCTTTTAGAACCTACTGTCTTGCTTAGTAGATGCCTTCTAAGATGAGCAGACACAAACCAAGAAGAAAATTTCTGACCTTCTATTACTTACTCCACAAAGCAAATGTTGTTTCAGGGAAAAGTGGAAAGGTCATACGTGATTTTGTGCTTCACATGAAGCCAAGAACAAAGGTCTTGAAAGCCCTCAACTGAGCATCAACAATAGTTATGGAAAACCATAGTCAGAGAAAGATAGGAAATGTTTCCTTCCTTCAGCTTTTTTCTGGTGAATAAAATTTATCTGATAAATCATAAAATCAGAAACAATCCTCACTGTTTTTCTACCGGATTTTTTTTTTTTTTTTTTTTTTTTTTT
>VXAY01012530.1:3159219-3182446 GCA_013399855.1 Oxyruncus cristatus | reverse complement strand
GCCCGGCAGGGGACACACACCCAGTGCCCGCCCGCCTTGCGCTCGCTCGGTTTCCTCCTCCAGCAGTTGTTTTTCCAAGAGCAGTCTTTCACGAGTGTCACCGTCTGGCTGACACAGCGCTGTGGTAGTCTCTTAGCTTATCTAAGAGCAAAGGTCAAATTTATGTAATTTCTGTTATTTTTTTAGAACTCTCAAGGCATATATTTTGTAAAAGGTTGGTTTTATTGCAGTCTGTTCTTGAACAACCCACCTCAGCTACTTCTTGTCATCTGCTTCCCATCTATTTACAAATTGATTGCTCAATAACTTGATGTAAAATCTGTCCAAGGGCTGAAGTTAGGCTAACAAGTCTGTGCTTTCCTTAATCCTCCTCCTCCATTCTTTTAATGGAGTGTACTAGTCTGCCTGTCTTGTCCTCCTGAGTTCTCAAGATGTCACTTTGATTGGCATTTTAAGCATCAAGAGTTGCTTTCGTATGTGTCTACTGACTTTAAAATCTTTAACTTTATTCTTTACTCTTAACTTACCTTTTTTGACTTTGACCTCACCTTCTGTCTTGCTGTAAAAGGAATTTCATTAAATTGCTATGCACAGTTAACTTTTCTGCTGAGGGCTGAAATAAAGAAGACGTTTAACACTTTGTCCTACTTTGTATCACTTATCATTTGTTCCATTTCCTCTGAAGTTATAAACTTTGCCTTCTGGTTTTTTTTATTGTATTTATGGAACTTTTACTTGTTACCATTTATGTTCTTCACTAGTTACAACTCACTTCTGTACCATTGTTCTGATTTTATCCCTACATGATAGCACTCTGTCTTTAACTCTATACTGTTCCTTAGCCATGCACACAAACATTTTTCTTTTTATTTATTTTTTGTGTGATTTTTCAGATCATTAAGGCTCCCCTGTTTTAGTTAAAACAGACTTACACACTCTTTTGTCTGAACTGGTATTGTGCATTTAATATAGTCCCTTTCAGTTACTGCCAGCTCTCTGCTCTCTTCCATCTCTTGGATTACTTGCCTTAGAGTCATGTCAGCCTGTTCTCTGAGGTTTTTGTGTGAAGTCTGTTAGTTTTATTCTGTAACTCACATTGTATTTTCCTTAGAATAGGCAGTGAGAAACTTTGGCCAGTGGGCCAAATTCAGCTCACCAGAGTAATTCATCATGTCCAGCTCCTATATGTGCACCCTCCTAAGGATCCTGTGGACTAAAACTGAAAGCAGGCTGCAGCAGGTTAAATGGTGCTGGTAGCTCTTTTCCTCATGGCTGTTTCCTTTCAGTCGCAAAGTTGTGCAGCACCTTCATGTCACATGACATCAACTGAAGTGGGCCTCTGTAATCACATGGTGGATGCATGCATGTTCTGTCATATCCAGTTATATCTCTTATCTGATCAAAATGCTGCAGGAAATACTGATAGTTTGGTCATGTGTTAGATACATTCCAGGTCACATGGTAAGAAAGAAGTCAAGGCTTTTGTCAGTGTGTACATAAAAATCTATGTGGTTTGCCTCTGCCAGAAAGATTCACTGTTAGAATCCCATGCTGGAGTAGGGGAAGGACTCCCCTCCCTGAGGAGAAAGCAGCACTAGAAACAGCATGCGGTGAACTGACCATAACCTCCATTCCCCATCTCCCTGCACTGCTTTGGAGGAGGAGGTG
This sequence comes from Oxyruncus cristatus, assembly GCA_013399855.1. Classification (NCBI taxonomy): domain Eukaryota; kingdom Metazoa; phylum Chordata; class Aves; order Passeriformes; family Cotingidae; genus Oxyruncus; species Oxyruncus cristatus. The sequence continues at coordinate 3,180,778 of VXAY01012530.1, read as the reverse complement.
GAGAATTAGGAATAAAGTTAAACCCAGAAAGGAGGGAGTGGTGGGAGGAAGGTGTTTTTTGGGGGATTTGTTTTGCTTCTCATTATCCTGCTCCAATTTTGATTGGTAATAAATTCACTTAATTTCCCCAAGACAACTCTGTTTTGCCTGTGACAGTAACTGGTGAATCATCTCTTCCTGCCCTTATCTCATTTTTGTTACATTTTCTCTCCCTTGTCCAGCTGAGGACGGGAGCTTTTTGGGCACCTGGCTTTCAGCCAGGGTCAACCCACCACAACAGTGCAGAACCACTTACATCATAACTGTGGTTTCATGTGAAGACTTCCCTACTCGGTGTTGTTTTTTAATGTCTTTGTTACAGCTTTACTGCAGTTCTGTGACTGCTTCTCTCCAAACATATAGTAGTATTTCTTTTATTTTTCAGTGACCCTTAGCCCCTGTCCTTCTTCAAAACATTCCTTACTGCACTGAATTTGAGTCTTAAAACTATCTTTCTTTTTATTATTGCATGAAATCTGTCTCTTCCTGCCATTAGTTTTTTGTAGAATGCTGTCCCATGTGTTTGTGTCCAGGACTTACCTTACTTACCTGGCCGGAAATTCCTGTTTAAGCATATTTGTGACCCATGGCCTTGAATCCTTTACCCTTACATCCACAGTTAATCCTTATACATCCATGGCCAGACCTAGCAGTCTGACCTAGAAATGTCATTAGTGATCTCACGAGTGGGCCTTGATAAATTTCCCTTGTTGTCTTTGCCATTGGATCCATGTGGGCAGCCCATTTCCCAGGCTGATAGCTGGATGTCTGTCATGGTGGTAGCCATGACATTAGCATCTTTGAGACTTTTGCATCCCTTCCTTCATGACAAATAGAGGATATCACAATAATAACCTGATAAGCTTTTAAAGAAGTTCAGCTTCCATGAACTCGCTGTCCTCATGCCAATACCAGGCCAGCGCTCTCTACCTTCTAGCATTTTCCATAGTTATCCAGTTTTCCTAACATGTTTCTTCTCATTTTTCTGTTGACTATTAGTTTCAGGAGCACAGAGTTATCTTGTCCAGCATTCCAGGGCAGTGGAAGGTAGGGAATAGGAGAAGATGGAAAAAATATTATTTACTAAAGGAGCTGTATTACTGAAGTACTTCAAGTGTTTTATATTTCTTATTGTTCCTTTTATTAGTGACACATTGCAAGACAAAACTGATGAGCACATACTTTATTAAGAAGAAAATATAATAATGGAATTTAGAACCAAAGATTTTGTTTCCAGAGGTATTTTTGGATTCTCATGCCTCATAATTGTATGATGTTGCATTTTTCCTTCTGTTTTCTCTTTTTTCTTTTCTCTTTTTTTTTTGTCCCCCTGAAGAAATCATTGTAGGTTTGGTGCCTTCGAAATATGGAATCAATCTCTATGATGGGGAGTCCCAAGAACCTCAATGAAACTTTTCTACCAAATGTTGCTAATGGCATCAAGGATGCCAGTAAGGTCACAATAGGCATCATTGGAAGTGGAGACTTTGCTAAGTCATTGACAATTCGACTCATCAGATGTGGGTACCATGTGGTTGTAGGAAGCAGAAACCCTAAACATGCTGCTGAGTTCTTTCCCCACGTGGTTGATGTCACTCATCATGAAGATGCAGTAGCAAAAACAAACATCATTTTTGTAGCCATACACAGAGAACATTACACCTCTTTGTGGGACCTCAAACATTTACTTGCTGGTAAAATTCTGATTGATGTCAGCAATAATACAAGAGTAGACCAATATCCGGACTCCAATGCAGAGTATTTGGCATCACTTTTTCCTGATTCCCTGATTGTCAAAGGATTCAATGTCATTTCAGCTTGGTCACTGCAGTTAGGACCAAAGGATGCCAGCAGACAGGTAAGTGCTATTATTTTTATTATGTTAAAATTTAACTTTTTTGTAAGGTGCAAATGACAGGAACTGAATGTAAGCAGCCAGAACTCATGGGATTCATTCTGCCTGACTTAACATACCTAAAATGCTGGGCCTTTAGCTTGTGTTTTAGTAGCCAACAAAACTTTCAGAATCGAGTTCATCCCATTGTAAGACATATAGAGTAAGTGGTCTGAATTTTTCCCTGAGTTGCCTGTTTATCTTTAAAGATTGCAGGGGAAATGTGGATACCAGCTTAGAGTAGACAGATGACCTTTACAGACAGGTGAGAGGAGTTGGGTCTTAATGTTTCCTGTAGGAAATATGTTCATGTCTATCCTTATGCTTTATACAAGGATAGAGACAATCTTTCCCAGTATATTTGAGTTTCAGTATTGGGGTAAACTACTGAAAAAGATGTACAGAAATCTGAGCTCCTGATCCCAGGGCTTAGAAGTCAGCTGTTCTAAAAATACTTGCTTCAAATAGCAGCAAAGGGATTGAAAGAAATTTTGCCCCAAAATCATAAATATGAGGAAACAGAAGGAGGCACACATGTTTCTAAGACTGATTAGATCCAGGACTACTTGAGAACATCATGTTCAAATTCCTTCCTAGTATGTTCCCCAAATCCATCCTGCATATAGAGAAGGCATCTTTTTTCATGCTTTGCTGAAGTGATACAAAGGATTTAAGCCTATGCAGGAATCCAGTCCTTCACAGCTTTATGGACCCTGAGAAATACATGAGAAATTACTGGTGTAATGTGACTACTTTGAGAGTTTAAATTGAGTTTTCTGGCTCTTCAGGTAGATTTAAATGGAATGCAATTAATACAGAATTAGCATAATTTTAAAAATAACCTCGCCAGACTCCTTTTATCCCCTTTCAGAATAGCACTGCACTGTAAGTAATTCACTGCTGTCAAAACAGATCATGTTTGCTCTAATGCAGATGATCACCAAACAATGTTGGGCAAACTATAGCCCATTGTAAATTTTAAAGGAACCTTAAAGTACTTTTTAGCAGTACATTTTTTTCACTGTGTAATAAACTGGTCTTTAGAACTTGTTACTAGTTTTTGTCTTTGCTGTTAAACATTCAAATCTGTAATCTGTGGAAGTCTGGATTGTGAAATTAAGCTAAAATTGTTACATATCGAGAGATTACATGGTTCTCTGCTTTGCATTCTGTTTATGCTGCAGCTGTTTTGGGGTCATCATTCAAGATTCCTGTTATTTTTGAGAGAACTTGTGATTTTCTGAAATGCTTTTAGCCATTGTTTCAAGTTCAATCCAGTCCTGTAGACATTTCAGTATGGGGGGTTTCAGTGTGCAGATTGCAGGACATCCCACAGTCAGCTCATTAGTAACACCAAGATAAAACCAATTTGTTTTGTTTACTCTTTTGCTAAATCAGTGTGCATATTTGCGCTTTGGCTGGATTTTTACGTGATTTCATTTTCATCTTGGTGATACAAGCTGGGATAACAGTGTACAGTTTTAGCAGTAGTGTCATAGTTTTGACCTGGAGGACCTTAAGGTTTTTGTTGGGGATTTTTAACATTGAGTCTCTTTCTGTGACTACAGACAATTGCCTTGACTTTCCCAACAGGTCTATATATGCAGTAACAATGTTCAGGCTCGCCATCAAGTTATTGAGCTTGCCCGTAAGCTCAGTTTTATTCCTATTGATTTGGGGGCATTGTCATCTTCAAGGGAAATTGAAAACTTGCCTCTGCGACTGTTCACCCTGTGGAAGGGGCCTGTACTGATTGCCATTAGCCTGGCAACATTTTTCTTCATCTATTCCTTCATCAGAGATGTAATCCATCCATACATGAGAAACCAGCAGAGCGACTTTTACAAGATTCCCATTGAGATCGTGAACAAGACTCTGCCGATTGTTGCAATCACTTTACTTTCTCTAGTGTATTTATCAGGACTTATTGCAGCTGCTTACCAGCTCTACTATGGCACCAAGTATCGGCGGTTTCCACCTTGGCTGGACAACTGGCTCCAGTGTCGAAAGCAGCTTGGCCTGCTCAGTTTCTTCTTTGCAACAGTGCACGTGGTGTACAGCCTGTGCTTACCCATGAGGAGATCGGAGCGGTACTTGTTCCTCAACTTGGCGTATCAACAGGTGAGAGTCTTTAGCTCAGTGAGCCAAAAATGCCTTTGCCCTGTGCATACGGCTCCTGAATACAATATATATGTTTTCTTAATTTGTTCTAGTGTTTTCAGCACAGAGTGTGATGTGTTATCATATGCATAGCTGGTGCCAAATAAGGAGACTAAAAGAAAGATCTGTGCATTTAGCTCAGCTTGTGGGTCAGACTGCAGTCACATTTGTGTGGTAGGGAGAGTCAAGGACTCTGAAAAGTGTCCTACTGAAAGTCCTGATAGTAATATACACAAGGAGACTGTAGTATAGACAAGATAAGAGCAACAGCAGGAAAATTCTGAGGTATGTTCCTCTCTATGTATACTTAACATGTGGGGAAGTATGTATATCATGAAAGTGCATTTACAAGTTTGAAAAGTATAAGGGTAGATACTGTAACCATTATTACAGGTACATCTGTGTTAAAAAAAAAAAGGGGGGGGGAAAGAAAATGCTGATACTTTTTAGCACTTTGGACCAGTGGTAAAGACTATTTATTTAAAATTCTGTGAACATCATCTGTTGCAGGCAATAGAGATTGACTCACAGTTCCCAGGAACAACTGGTCTTGCATAACCCTGAAACAATCTCCAACAAATCCCTCACCCTTTAGAAGAGGGTCTGATGCTCCTGTCTGTCAGTGAGGCAGCTTATTGTCACCTTTAAAGTAGCAGAGAAGCAGCATTGCCAGAAGAACAGCATGCCATTCTGCACATAAAATCTGTGGGAATGAGAGATGTGATAGCACAAAATGGAAAGCACACTAAGGAAATAAAGTCAAATCGAACAAATTAACAGCCTCCACAAACTCTGAAAGGGCTAACATGAAAAACTGAGCGTACGGGAAAGACAGGAGGGGCAAAACTATGGAAGACAGCAAGAAATTATAATTGTTCACACTTAGAATTAGTAATACTAAAGGATCCACTGATACTTTTACTAAGAAATTATCTTACTTTTAATGATATTGTAAAACTCTCACTTGCTAATATTGCAAGTGAATCTCTTTCAAGGTGTGTCATATTGCAATAGTCCACCTGAAAGTGGAAAATAATTTAATATCCAAGCTTCTTAATTGTTAAAGTCCTGAGTTGTTTCTTTTTTCCGGTGAAGCTCTCCAGTGAGAACCCTGAGACTAGCTCAGCTGGTTAGAGCCTGGTGCTAGTAACACCAAGGTTGTGGGCTCAATCCCTCTATGAGCCATTCACATAAGAGTTGGACTTTATGATCCTTTTGGGTCCCTTTCAACTCAGAATATTCTGTGTATCTGCTGTAAGTAGTGAAAGAGACAGACTAGCTTGGACTAGGGAGATAAAGCAAAATTGGAAAATTATGCTAAACTATTTCCAAATGTAACAAACTAAAAACAAATTGCAGATTTATCCAATCTGTGTTACAGAATTTAAATTTGCAGGGTCTGAAGAATACCACTCCTTTTCTGCTGTGCATAGGAATGTGCAGAATTACCTGATTTTATAACAGATTGTTGTAAATGGCTTATAATGTTACATTTTTGTTTAACATCTCATCTAAATTTCCTTGTTTAATATATTTTTAATCTAGCAAGAACCAGTACCAGCAGTAAGGAAATAGTTGTTTTTCTCCAAGAGATGAGGAAATCTCTGAAGTATTTGACCCCATTTTATAGTTGTCCTTTGACTGTGGACTTTAAAGTCAGCAAAATAACTTCCGTTGGTATTTTAATATTCTGTAGAATAAAGTTCTTCCTTTTTTCTTTTTCATCAGGTTCACGCAAATGTTGAAAATTCTTGGAATGAGGAAGAAGTGTGGCGAATTGAAATGTATATTTCCTTTGGAATAATGAGTCTTGGATTGCTTTCTTTGCTGGCAGTAACTTCCATCCCTTCAGTAAACAGTGCCTTAAACTGGAGGGAGTTCAGTTTTATTCAGGTGTGTTACTTTTTGAATAATGGGAGTTTGTTGTTAACAAGAATTCCTTGATCATGATCACAAACAAAAGCAAATTGCAATGTGACAAGAGCTTTATTTTCCTCTCTGGTAATTTAATAAAAACAACATATCCTTACTTAGCAAATATACTACCACGAAGGCACATTAAGCATTTCATAAATGTTAGAATAGGACTTTACATTTTACACTTCTTGGTCTTAAATAACCAACATAGCTAAGACCAAATGATCACTAATCTATTCCTTTTCCATTGTTAAAATTTCTTGCTAAATTCAAATTAGATAAATTTGGACAAACTTGCTAAAGACAGTGATATTGATGAGATACTACTATATGTAGAGGCACACAACTGTTAAAATTGAAGACTTAATTTATCCTACAGGATTTTTATTGCACAGTCCTCTGAGTGCCATGGTGTCATTGATTTAGTTTTGCTTCCCTTCCACTGTGTGGGACTGGACACAGCTCTCAACTGCATTATTTCCATTAGCTGAAAATACCCATTAGTAAAACATGAAGTTTTGTTTATTAAAGTCAGAGGCTTTTCCAGGCCCTGGCACACCTTCCGCTGCCTTCCTTCCTCAGATAAATATCTACAATAGGCAGGCATAACCAGCATAAAATACTGAGAAATACAGGCTTTAATAAACAGCTTAATGTTTGCTTCTACATGAAGTTGCCATTAGTTTTAGGTAGCAGTCAGGCATAGGAAATTTTATTAGGATTTGGTCTGATGAAAATTTCATTAGTGTGCACAGTTTTGTGTTTCGTTATGTTTTGTTTTGTTTTCTGACTTTGGCTTCAGTACTGCAGTCTTAACTCAGTCTTCTCTGATTAACAGTTTTGTCAGCATAGCCATTGTAATAATATTGCCTAATTCTTAGTCCTGTTCACTTCAGAACACAGTTTTGTGTTTCGTTATGTTTTGTTTTGTTTTCTGACTTTGGCTTCAGTACTGCAGTCTTAACTCAGTCTTCTCTGATTAACAGTTTTGTCAGCATAGCCATTGTAATAATATTGCCTAATTCTTAGTCCTGTTCACTTCAGAACACAGTTTTGTGTTTCGTTATGTTTTGTTTTGTTTTCTGACTTTGGCTTCAGTACTGCAGTCTTAACTCAGTCTTCTCTGATTAACAGTTTTGTCAGCATAGCCATTGTAATAATATTGCCTAATTCTTAGTCCTGTTCACTTCAGAACACAGGCACTGACTTTACTGTTCAGGGCTTGGGTCGCACTTTACAGACATTTTAAAGGGAATGGTGGGGAACTCTTCAGTGGCTATAGGTGTCTGAGGTCTTCTGTCTATAGAGTAATGTCTTCCCTTCCCCTTGGGTTTCCATTGCTGGAACACTGCAGGTAGACCTACAAAAAGTTGGCTGAAAAGTTTTCCAAAGTAGAGTTATCCTGACACTCCTGGCTTTGAGTCTTCAGAGCAAGTAAATACCCAATTGTATTGTTACAACATCCCTGCCATCTGGAGTTCTCTGTGTGTGGGCAATAGTACTGCTATTGGGTGATTGAAAACAGTGCAAAATATGTATTCACTCATGAGTGACATGATGTCTTTATCCAGTAATGACTTCCAGACACAAATACAGCATTTGTGTCTTATTTTTCCTTACTCAAATTTCCAAATTTTGGGCTTGTGTGGCTGAATCAACCCACACAACAATCACAATGATGTATCTGCATGGGCATTTTTTATTGTATCATATTTACTCCAGTTATTTCCACTGTAAACAAGTCAAAATAGTTCCAAATTTAAACAAATTGAACTGTAATAACCATCCGTGAGTATTTTGCTTTGGAGGTATGTTACAGTTGAAACTGAATTATGTGCTGAAGAGAACTGGTATTAGTAATTAATTATAATAATTTGCAATTTTTAATCAAAAAAACCACTGAACTACTAAAAATTTCTTTAACATTAATGAATATTAAAGATACTTTACTTTGTCATTAATTACTTCTCAGGATGCAAGTTGTCCTTCATTACTTGTCCAAAAAAGTCGTCTTTTTTTTTCGGTCAGAAAACAGACTTTTACTGATTTCGTCCTAAAGTAAAAGGAGTCTGTATTTCTGCATAAGCTTCATTGTACCCAGTATGCAAGTAGAACAGATAAAATATTGTAGTACTTACTGTCTTTTAGGGGTTTTTCTTCTACTGATGTGCAGTAAGATGAACCAAATTTGAACTTCATTTTCTCAAAGTCAGAGGGACAAACAATGGAACTACTAGCCCACCATCTCAATGCTGCTTTTCTTTTAGCTGGGAAAAGCAGTATGTTTCTAGCTTTAGTCCTGAATCTCAGATGATTTGCCACAACAGTTGCTGAACTTCTTTTGCTTCTGAGAGATGAAGAATCAGTCAGTCAGCACACTCAGACAGTTTCTCAGCTCAGCACTTCCCACTGAGAACAATATACCATTGCTTGCTCATCTTAGTCAATGCAGTTTCATCAAAATAAGGGTCTGGCCTCTTCTCAAGAGTTTTACCACTAGGACATATTCAGTCTTGAGTCCTACTAGGAAAGTCTAAGTTTATTAACATATACAGTATAGAGTGTTTTCTAGCCCCATTCCAGTAGTACAAGCCCTAAGTAGCATCTCCCTTACCCACAGTGGTTCAAACCGACTTTGCCACAGTCTTCCTAGTACTATAAAGAAACCCCAGTTTTGAATGTTTCTGCCCAGAAATCACTGCTGTCTTTGATATCCAAAATTACTCTGGAGATGCCTCCATCTTGCCTAGCCTGGCTTCACAGCACAGGTGTCAGAGCCCCAAAAATTCCAGCCTGCGTCATCAGGGAAAAAGGACTTTGAGAGGAGAAGCAGTGCAGGTTCCACTCGTTCCCCCAGAGTATAAATATGAACAAAGTGAGATATAAGAAGGTTTAATAGTGCAAAAGGAAGTTACTGTGTCAGTCCTAGAAGGAGCTAGGAGACCAGCAGAAATTGGAATTACTTGAAATTGCTGCAGTACAGAGCTGACTAATGTATAAAACAAAGATCTGATCACTTCATGATTCAGAGAGAAACACTCATAACATCCAGATAGAGGAACGACAGAACAAGGCAGTGATGAAGAGTTTGCTCAGTAGCAGATCCTAGATGATGGAAACTTAGCATGAAACTTTTCAGGCATTCAAGCTTACTGAGGAAAGCAGCAGGGAAGAAAGCTGGGCCTGATAAACTAATGCATTGGTTTGTGTAAATGCCACTTCATTACTCTTCTTTTTTTCTTCTGAACGTATTTGGATAAGGAACAAAGGTAGAGATGGACAAGAAATACAAAAGAATTCATATTTTGCCAGAGCAGGCTGAATAAACAGCCTAAACCAACACACTGCGAACAGAAAAAGGAATTTATTGAAACCAATCCTTGAGTGGTCACATAAAATACAAGGAAATGGAGAATGTGGTCTGCAAGCAGTGCTGCACTGGACCTTCAGTCTCCTGAGGGAAGTTAAACTGTAAATATATAATGTAAGCATACGTGACTAATGCTTTTGTTTTCCAGTCTAAAAGTTGGAAGTCCAAAACCCATCACTCAAAGTGGCAGTGGACAGAGCAGGCTGGCCTTGAAAGCTGAGCATTATGTTTTTTAGCAAAAATCAGCACAACTCGACCATTTGTGTAATAGGAAGCTGACCTTTTTCTAGACATTCCTTTTCTCTGCTAGCACAATCCTAAAGCTTATTGGAGACAATATTACTAGAAGTTTTCTTGTGCATACACTTTGATGAAGGGCTGCCCTGCCTTGGTTCTCCCACAAGAATAGGATACTTTTTCCCCAGAGTAAAGAAGATTGACGCCTGAGTATTTAGCAAGTTTATGGGTAGGATTCCAATCAGAGTTGCTACAGGTGGTTTATAAGTTTAGCAATATCCCGTTACTGGGGGAATCCAAAGTATATCTTGCATAAATCTAGATTTTAGAAAATATTTCGTCAATATAAATTGCTTGGAACTGTTTGACTATTGTGAAGGTAGAAATTCCTGAAAAAGATTTCCCCCACAGCAGATTATTGTGTCTCTATATGTACATTTTTCTGGTAACATTTTAGGGATTTTTCTCTTCCATCTTTTCCTCTCCTCTAACTTTTGTTGGTTCTTTTCCCAAACAATGCCAGTTTGTCCAGTTTATCGGTAGTCCTGGCTGGGAATCTCCCATATTGGCTAAAAGACTGATCAGGAAGGAAAAGAAACAAACCAGGGAAGACCTAGAAAAAAGCTAAAAGATTGGGGAGTCCATAGGAAATGTGCTAATCTCTTACTCAGCTTTCAGGAAACATAGTATTATGGAAGATAAGGAAGCAAAGCAACCAAAGATATTCTTCCCCTTTTCCCAGCAGCCGTCCTACAGCCTAGGCAGAGGGTTCCCAAGATTTACAACTGATGTGGCTGCTCACTGTCCAATGTGAATTTACCAGTGAAGAAAAAGTATTGCTTCTTGCTTCTTGCTGCTTTCAGAAGTTCTCTGCTCTTAAAGAAGTTACCACCCAGTGCCTGGTGGCAATAATTAAGGGCCTGGTAGAAGAACATAGCATCAGTAGCTGACAGAGGCTCCTCTAGGAATGTCTTTGTTAGATGCCCTACCAACACATCAAAGAAGTGTGCCACAGGGCAAAAAAAGAACTTAATAAAGGTGCATCATATGTTTTTCTTGTCCTTGTGTTGTTAGTTTAAAATATACTGATGTACTTCTTAGCTTCCATTCTGCCATTAGATAGAAAGTTGTATATCTCAAAACTGTAGCTTGCAAATTGAATTTAAATAAGCACTAAAATTAAAAAAATAAAGGGAAATGACTGTATAAGATTTCCCTTATGTTTCTTTTTCAAGAATTGTTATAGTTCTCATCAGTAATCCTGATGAAGAAATGAGGGATATGATTCACTTGTGCCCTTCTCCCTGTTGGCGGTGATATAACAACTATGAATTTGGGATAGTCATACCAGCAAAAATCTGCAATAACATATTAAAGCATCAGGTTTGATAGTATTGTTTGCAATCCAGAGCTTCTTACCAGAGCTTCCGTTCAGATACTGCATATGCCATTTTAATATCCACAAGTGTTTCTCTGAGTGTTCTGTTTCCTACGGAACATTTTGGCAGCAAATGATTCTTTTTTTAAAAAAAGTGTGCAGTATATCCAAAGCTTAACAACAAGGTCCTGAAACCATTGGCAAAAAAGATCCATAACTATTGGCAAGTCAAAGAACATGGTAGCAATACCAAGAAAGTAACAAAAGTATTTTCCTTTTATACCATTACATCTGTGAAACCTTGCAAATAGTATTAGCTCAGACATTCTCCTTTCCCTAGGAGCTGCTTAATCTTGAAGTAGATGGAATTATTTCTTTCACTACCTATTGTAGACCCACAGGCTGCATTTCTTTTTGTCTCCATTTACTGGAATTAAACAGTACCTTGGTAGCCACTTACCCTTCTTAATGCTCTTTCTCTGTTCCAGTAATTTTCTACAAATGTTTCCCAATCAAGTTAGTCATTACATTAGTTTTGGCCAAAAAGAGTTTTTTCTTCGTTTGATCACCACCAAAAGTCAAATCATAGTAGTCTTTTTTTATCATGGTTTGGAAAAGTTAAGGTTAATACTTTAATAAGTATTTAATTGAAATTTGACAACTTAATAATTTAATAATTGTCAAGTCTTCAGAGCATTACAACTACAGACTCCTTGAAAAAGGCAGATTGACAGAAATGGTGAGTGACCCCTATTATCACCACCTTCTATGGCATGCTCTAGATTCCATGATAAGAGGTCCTCTGCAGGGTGCTGTGGGAACCTTCTACTTTACCTTTCATCCAGCACTGCCTGTTTATGATAGAGTACATCACTGTTTTATGCTGTTAAGCCCAAGCCCTGCAGTTCAGATATTCAGATGGAGAAAAGTAAGGTATGGTTTATGCTTATATCATGCAAGTGGATGCAAGCCTTTGTAAGGAAGAAGTAAGCTGCACATCTCAAGAGTGATAAAAATCTGCAGTGCTAGGCCCAAATCCCTTCCAGCAGAATTGCATTGTTCCATAATAAGGCATCTTGGAAGTGATCTATTCTCATAGTTAAGAAACAGGAAACTTAATTTCCAATCACAATGGATATTGTTCCACTAACTACACTGGAGTTGTTCCTCATTTGCATACATATCCTGAAGTTGACTTCCATTACTTAGGATTTGGGCAGACATCATTTCAGTTTTGACTGCAAGGCCTATCCCTGTTAGCAGAGATACACTGGACTGTAAATCAGTGCTCAGTTCAGTCTGTGATTTTCAGAACATGTGAGCTTATAACCACATGTTGCTAATTTAGTATAGTGAATAGGTAAGAGATTTTAACATGGTGTCTAACAAGTGTTAAAATAATGGGTTAGAGCTGTTGGATGAAGGACCAAGTACTATTATATCTCTCTTTTTTTCCTGTTTTCTCTTTTTTCAAAGTCAACACTTGGATACATCGCTCTGCTTATAAGTACTTTCCATGTATTGATTTACGGATGGAAAAGAGCTTTTGAAGAAGAGTATTACAGATTTTATACACCACCAAATTTTGTTCTTGCCCTTGTTCTGCCTTCCATTGTAATTCTAGGTAAGATCATTTTACTTTTGCCATGCGTGAGTAGGAAACTGAGGAGAATTCGAAGAGGATGGGAGAAAAGCCATGTTATAGAAGAAGTAAGTGGGTCTGTTCCACATCTCTCCCCAGAAAGGATAACTGTAATGTAATGATGTATGTTAGCACTGTTGTACACGTTTGGGTTTTTTTTGTCATAAACTTGTATTTTTAGGAGTTAGTTAAGTAGGAGTAAAGTCACTTGCTTGGCGTATGGTACAAACTATGATACTGCCAAACCACGGGAAGTTTATAACTAGACAACTATTACTTCTGATAACTACAAAAATATTTTTGTTTTGAATTACAGAGAGCAGATTATTATGAAATCACAAAATTTGTAATGTTCCTTTCTACAGTTACATCACGACAGTATTTATTATAATTATGCTTTTCAGATACTCCTTTGACTTAAAGCATGTGTGTCAGAGTGCTGTAGATTAATACCACATTTTCTGGGCAGTATTTCTTTTAGTAAAACCACACTTCTGTTACTGAGTTCAGAATATAGACTAATAAATAATTTAGGACATAATCATGTTTTGAAACAAATTAATTTGTAATGATCACAGAATTATATAATCACGGAACAGTTTGAGTTGGAAGGGACCTTAAAGATCATCTGGTTCCAACCTCCCTGCCATGGGCAGGGACACCTTCCAATAGACCAGGTTGCTCTGAGTCTCTTCCAACTTGGCCTTGAACACTGCCAGGGATGGGGCATCCACCGCCTCCCTGGGCAACCTGTTCCAGTGTCTCACCATCCTCACAGTGATTAGGTTATTAGGAGGCATTTCCTCCTAATAACCGAGCTAAACCTACTCTCATTCAGTTTGAATCCATTCCCCCTTGTCTTATCACTTGGCCACTGCCCTCTCCAGCTTTCTTGTAGGCTCCCTTCAGGTACTGGAAGGCTTCTATAAGGTCACTGAAAGGCTAAGGCCTTTCTTTTTCAGACTGAGCCATCCCAATTCTTTCAGCCTTTCCTCATAGGAGAGGTGCTCCATCCCTCTAAGCAACTTTGTGGCCCTCCTTTGGACTCATTCCAGCAGGTCCTTGTCCTTCCCATGCCAGGGACCCCAGAGCTGGATGCAGCTTTGCAGGTGGTGTCTGTAGAGGGACAGAAATCATCTCCCTTGCCCTGCTGTCCACGCTGCTTTTGGTGCAGCTCAGGATACAGTTGGCTTTCTGGGCTGTCAGCACACATTGCCAGCTTATGTCCAGCCTCTCATCCACCTACCCCCCCAAGTCCTCAGCAGGGCTGCTCTTGATCCCTCCATCCTCCAGCCTGTATGGATACCAGGGGTTGTCCCAACCCCGGTGCAGCACCTTGCACTCGGTCAAGTGTATTGCACGTGTACAGTTTATTTATTTCTGTGTGGGTTTACACCATTCCGTGATTTGAATATGCAAACCCAGTTTCAATTATGGTGCGACTGTACATCTTGTAAGCAAATGGTATTGTACTAGTAGGGTCATTTTTTTTCAAGGTATTACATTGGATTTTAGACCTTTGGCATCTCTTTATTTACAAGCATTACATAATGAAGACTCAAAACATGCTATACAATTACAGAAAGATACGTGTGAAAGTAACTAGTTTTTGATTTTTGAATGATTTTGAAATATCAGGAAATATTTTCACTGTGAAACTTCCAATATGTTGGAAGCATCACAATACTCATGTTCTGTATGTGTCTACACTGGAGTTTCTGTTACTACATATGAATTTCCCAAAGTGTGTCTTAAATCCTTAGTATCTTTTTGTGCAAATCCAGTCTTCTATTTTTATATAAAGGTCTAACTTTTACAATGAGTGTCTCTGGAATATGCCTGAAGTTTTGAGAAACAAAATTATTATTCTTATACTTAAAAATTAATTTATCTCTAAAATTTGGCATTTGCATTTCCTGATGGATTCTAAATAACATTCACAATTATTTATTACTGCTGTCAGTAGTAATTACTCTTCTCTAACAAAATAGCCAAGCTCAACTCATACCTTCAGGCTACTCCTGCTTAATTGGCAAAACTTTTATTTCAGTGAATCAGAATGTGTATTTTGTCCTTATTTTCTTTACTTGTATGAAAGTCTATTTTTCCTATCTATATTTGCACTGTTTAAGATCTCTGATTTTCTTAGATGGGCCTTCATTTATTATTTATTACTTTGGAAGAATTTGTCATAATATCACACATAAGAAATATACAGTACTTAAGCTTGAATTTATCCTTAAACATCACTAGTCCCATAATCTCATTATTTCTGCCTGTAAAGAAACCAAAAACTCCATGGAAAAAGAATATTCTAGAATCAAACTCTGCCCCCAGTTACACCAACCTAAAGCTAAAGAGTTAATGTCAGTTGTTCTTAATTTCATTTCAAATTCAAAATATCTGCAACAATTTTATTTTTATTCTAGTGTCCCAATTACCCAAACTTGCACATCAAGCCTGTGTATATTCTGTATACTTGCTGCAAATTGAGAAACAGTGGAATATTCTTTCATGTTAAGCATGTTCAAATCTAGAGATGAAAATTAAAATATTTGCATTCTTTTTTTTCCAGAATTAAAGCATTTGTATATGTCTTTAAACATGTTTTGTATCAAATGAGAGGTCAGTAAATTCTTTTTGAAAATGGAGGTTTGTGAAAACATTTTTTTTTTTTTAAAAATCAACTGTGTTATGTGTGTCAACAGAAATTGAATACCTTTTTCAATTCACAAATTTTCAGTTTCAAGTAATTGGAAATCTCAGATTTATCCTCCTTTATAAGCTTTGGGGATGGAATCAGTTGGAAGGAAAAAAATAATTTTATTTCATCATTTTTTGAAAAGTAAATGATAACAGCTATAACTGGTCAGGCTAAGGTCTGTGAGACTTGTCTCCAATAGCTGACAAGTGGCAGATGCTTCCAAAATGAAAGCATGTGTCCAGTGACTTTTTTTCCTGGTGTAACCTCTCAGCCTCTTGGAAATCAATAACTTAGGAGTTATTTGAGACAGGTGCTGCCTCTTGATTACTGTATTTCATAGGTATGTCCTCCAAAAATTTATCAAACCTTTTTAGAAATTTGAAAGTTTCCCAATTTTGTAGAAAAATACAGAAAAAGACAGGAAAAAAAGTTTAATAAAACTATCAAATAAATAAAGAATGTTTGCATTCTTTATTTTTTCAAAAACCAAATCAGTTTGTTTCAGGGTATTTATTGTTTCTCCTCCAATATGCAGCTATTTCAGTGACACTTTGGTGATACACAAGTACAATACTGTTTTATCAAACATTCTAGACATTAAAGTGAAAAACCTGACACTGCTGCAGACAGATGAGAGCCTAAACTAGTACAAATTAGATTTTCACATAAAAATGAAGAACAAGTGACAATTACAATTTCTGACTTTGTCTGTAAATACGTTCCTGTACCAAAAGCTGTCTATTTCTTGAAAGGCTTGCAGGATTGAAGTTCCTGGACTGTTTCCTACTCCATTTTTGCAGAGTGAAACCACACAAAGTTGAGGTGTTGTGCTTCATTCCTTTGAATAAAGTTAATTTTAAAAATCTTAGAATACACAAAGTCTTGGAGAATTTTAACGGGATAAATACCATGTCATGTGCATGAAACCTGATTAAAATCATTAGAATGGGATGGTATAACTGAAGCAGAATTTTGTACCTCTGAACAGATTTAGGGCAGAAATTATTACCATTAAGAATCTAACTACATTTCAAAATTAAATATGCTGCTGTTATTTTACAGTAACTTTACACTTCTGTAGAATGTGTAGTACTGTAGTAGTCATGTTCCCTACCCTACACTTACCTAATTATTTTGGTGCAATAGTGACAATGTTGCAGAACTAAGATATTGTTCTAATTGACTGTCAAAGTCCATATATATTGTACTGTAATGCAACCACTGACAGTATATACAGAAATGTATTGGCCCTCTTTCCTATGCAAAAAGTTATTTCCTCATTAAACTTCTTCAAGAATGTTTAAACTGTTAAATTTTAAACTGCCAAAGGTGTCTGGAGAGAATAATGATGTGTCATTCCTTTTTTCAAACTGTGTGTAGAAAATTAAAAATGTGGTTTAATTTTATATGTTACTCGAAAGGTTGAAAATTTAAGTATTAATAAATATATACTATTTTTAGATCAAATATATAAAGACATTTTGTGAAATATTTGTGCTACAAAAAATTATATATGATTTCCTGTTAGGCCATGTATTTACTTCTAACTGGAATAACATGTTGACTTGTGATTTAATATTTCGTAGTGTTCTTTCAGGACCAATTCACTTTAACAAGACACTGTTAAGTCTGAAGGTAAAATGATGCCCAAGCATTTACCACACATTGTATCATGCATATGTTTAGTCACATAAGGGATCTTTATTCATGTGACCAAACACATTGATCTCTATAGAAAAACTCACCTTAGGACTTCCCATTGGAAAAAGACCTGAGACTAATAGTTTAGTTTTAACTGCCTAAATATAAACAACTAAATTAATGTAGACATCCTAGTTATTTAAGAGAATAAATATCTATTTTGAAGAATAGCCAGCTAGAAAAATATTTTTGTGTAGCTTTATATAAATTGCTTAACTGCCTAATGAAAATAAGTAATGAAATAAGCATTATTTCTATTCATTACTGTACAGTTAAAAATGTAGTGCTTAATATGTGATACAAAACTGTACACATCATGTTATAAAATGGAAACCTCTATGTATTTAGCAACAGGTTATTTGTTTTCTTTGAATATTAAGGTATTATTTCTTAACGTTGTCTAAAGTAGAGTTCTATTGTAAGTTCCGTGTGTCTTTAATTTTATCTTACAATTCTGTTAACTGTGGCAATTATGTACAAGTTAATTAAGTACCCATGTTCCTGAATTGTTTAGAGATTAATTATTTTGTAATTGTTTTGCAAGTTCTCTCAGTTGTGGTAATGGTTACTGTGAATTGGTGCCACATTAAACTTTTTGTTCCAGCACTGTGAACTGTATGATGTGCCAACATGAGAAAGTACATTCATATTTTTATTTGGCATTAATTGCCTATAAAATAGTGTGTCTGTATGTTCGTGTCTGTATGGTATTAGCTGCCCAGCTAGCACTAAAGGAAATTATTGATTAATATAAGGTAATGAGTTCCCAAGTGGCTATAAATTTCACAGGTATGAATATAGTTAGGAAACAGCTTTCTTCTCAAAGTTATATATATCAGGTGCATAAAAATTAGATATATTTTTTCAGTATAATATTTTCATATGTGCAGTTGGAGTGGATGCACATGCATAACTTCTTTCAGACAGTGCATCTCCTAATACATAAGGTTTTGATTTCTTGGCTGTTCATCCTGTAGTATTTTCTATCAATATAATGAGTAATGCTGCAGTACTGATATTGTATTGTTATATTATACTGCTTTAATTAATTAGATTATAACCTTTAAAATAAGTGACACATTGAACTGACTTGAAAAATGATCTCTATTATTATATATTGTTTCTCATGCCTTACAGGCAGTATCTTACAGTGAGCATAATATGTCTCCCATGTGTAATATTCTCTTTGTAGTTGTGTTTGTCAGACTGTTTGTGCTGTCTCTCTGAACAGGGCTATTATAAATTATTAGTAATGCTCTTATCTATTTTTACACAGACTGTGTTTTACACAAAAATCAATAAAAATCAGTGTAAGGTATTTTGCTTTTTGTTCTGTGCTTATGCATAATAATTTTAGCTTGTGTTTCTTTCTCATACATGGGTGCTCTGATCTATATTTTCTTTGAGAGATAGAACTTGAATGTGTGTTCATAAAAATATTCCAAGGGGCAATTTATTTTTTTTCAATAGCTGGATAACAGATTTTTCACACAGACACACTGGATAGCTATATTCCATATGCTACTGTAAGACATTCTCCATACTTTCAGAACACACAAGTGAACACTACAGTACTATCAGCATATATTCAATCCACTTTTCATTCAACAAACAAAAAGTTTGACCATGATGAGACTGCTAGGCTCAAGTAAGTTTGCCAGGTGTCTAATTGTGTGTATGAGAAAGCAGTACTCTTTAAATGAGACAAACAGGTGAAGCACTTTGCAAATACGTAACTCTTTTTCCGAAGAGACTTATGCCACCTTAAGAGGAAAGAAGAAAACAATACATGAGAGGTAAAATCCTGCTCAGTTATAGGTCAGCAGCATAAACTGTTCTGAGTTCAGAGAAGTGGAGCTGGCAGCATTTGCATTGCTTTCACATTAGGTTACATAGTCTTTGCGGATTCCCAAATGAAACACAGGTATTTTTAAAATTCAGAGTATTTAATATGTTTGTGCATCTCTGTATCTCAGTGCTTGTTCTACTGAATGTTAATGCTACACCAGCATCGGGGGCCCCACGCTTACACCTTTGTCCAACCGTACCTTGTACAAAATAAGTTCTGTCTCCTGTGACTTACTGCGTTTCCTTACAATAATAACAATCAGTGTGAAAGTTCCCCTCAAATCCATACCACCCAATGACCTGAAGACTGTACTTTAATAGGCATGTAAATTCAGGTGTTGGAAGATCTGTTGACTTTACAGGTTAAGGATGAGTGTACTGCCAGCCACTTCACAGGTCTTTTCTTTTTTCCTGTGAACATCAAACACAGGAGGTCCAGCAGAACAGACCGGGAAAAAAAAAAGAGAAACAAGAACAAAAAGGAAGTCAAGGAGTCAAGAGACTAATTCTTAAAAAGATTCCGATTTGTGTACTAAAAAGACGTGTCATATCTGATAAACAGTGCAAGTGGCTTTGGACAGAGTCTACAGGTTCAATACAGTCAGGGAAAGGATATCACTTGACTAAAGCTGAAGACCCCCAGTGCAGCACATGAAAGGTGTATCCTGTACTGATTAATAGTCCTTCAAAAGCTTGCAACATGGTTTGTTAAGACAGCAAATTCAGAGGGGTGGAGGAAATAATTCATTCAGCAAAGTCAACAGGAGATTAATGCAGACCTAGATTTAGAATTTTGATCCTTTAAGACACAGACGTGTCCTACACACAGAGTCCTGTGGTTTTATGGAATTTAAGTTTGCCTCAAGAACAGAGTCTGCTAAACTGTGTCTTCACACCAAGATAGTTTGTCCTCAATCAAAACAAAATTCCTCTCTATACTGTTTACTTTTTAAATATATTTCTTAGCATTTGTAAGGCTTACAATTCAATACTCTCGGAAGTAAGGCCTTGGTGTCTCAAATATTATCTGTTACCAATGGAAGAGGTAGATGTGATAAAAATACAATATAAGCCTAACTGGGATGGACAGAAAACTGTTAAGTAAATATTTTCACAGTTGATTGCAGGCTTTTGAGGATGGACATTTGCCATTTGCCAAGGGCAGCAGAATCCCTGTGGTCAAACTTGCACATGAAGCTTTCATCCCAAGTTTTAAAAGCTTAATGTTGAAGAAGGTGGACAGTGAGCAAATGGAGCTTTGCAATATGATCTTTGGAACAGTGAGCCAACAAATGGCATGTGACCTAAGCTTATAATTTACAGACTAAGTTGCCCAATTTAGGTATGTTCTCTATATATTTGTCATTCAAAACACAAGCAACAAAACTTCAAATCACTTAAGCTACAATGAAAATAAATGCTAGTGCTTTTTTTTTTTATACACATAAAAACATCAGCTTATACAGCTTCAGTTACTATCTGGGCACCAAGCAAAACAAAATACAGAATCTGGTTTGTTCAATGTTAACTGCCTGCAGACAAATAAGCATTGTCAGTACAATTTATGTCAGATGCTTAATAGAAAATCTTGTTCCATCCAGTGTAAGCCAAAATATAAAACAGAATTTTTACTGGCCTCGCTGGCCAGTAAAATGGTTAGAGTAATAGAGAGATGTGTGTACGTGGATGGATGAAAAGTGTCAAACACCAGCTCCAAGACTGGCAGCTGCATTGTCACATCAGGTGAAGGCACTACTTAATGTCCTACAGGTCCTACCTTTGTATGACCTGTGTTCTATGGTCGCAACTTGGGATCTTATGGGTGTCAAAGAGGCCACAGCATTTTCTAAATTAGAATCCCATACTATGCTAAGCTATATTTTTGCTGTCATTTTGGAGTTGCATACAGGATGAATTTCTACTAAATAGAGTGGATGGATATTTGTGTGTATACACAAATACAAAATATGTGGTATTGTTTATTTCCCCTTTGAAGGAAAGAGAACTCTCTAATGATGTGAGTATTAAACATGACATGCATCATTTCTGAAGAAGGCAGGTAGGAAATGGGAGAGGCGTAGAATGCAAGCGGGAAAGAATGAAAATAAGAACTATGTTGGTTACAGTCAGAGCCATAAAGGTTTCTTCCTTGTTTGTTAGCAGTCAATTCTTTTCCTATAAAAGCTGTCTGGAGATTCAAACGTCTATCTTAGCATTTAATAAATTTATTCACATATTCAAATGTTTCTTTGGAATCAGAGTAGTTAATTGTTAATGAAAACTGAGGTTGGTAGCAACAGTGCCTGCAGTGGAAGACTTGGGATATGTGCATGTCCAAAGTTACGCATGGGCGACTTGTCCAAGGGTATCCAAATCCTATTAAGGTATGTTTCTGTCCCTGCCTTTATTACTTTTTTGTATTGGTCCGTGCAGAGAAAAGGTTCCTTTCCCCCTCTTCCCCGCAGCCAGGCTACTCCACGCAGGACTGTACTGTCGGGGGTTTGTCATGGTGGTCTCCCATCGTGGTTTTTTTCACGATAAGATGTTACGGATCGACCAGGCGCTCCCTTCCAGTGGGGGTCCGGCTCCCGATACCGCTGCGGGGCGGTCCCACGGGCCGGCTGAGCGCCCGCTGCCGCCTGCCCGCGAGTGCGGCCCCGGCGGGCCGG
>VXAY01012530.1:3145302-3159146 GCA_013399855.1 Oxyruncus cristatus | reverse complement strand
GAACGCCTCGGACACCGCCCAGGTGAGCTCTTCCTTGGGCAAGGTCATCCCCGGCCAGGAGCCCCTGCCCTGCCCTGCCGTGCCCTGGCTTGGCGCGGCTTGGATTAGGCAGGTCACTTCCTCGGGCTGAGAACGAGCCCTGGTCTGTGCGCCGCACACAGCCTGGATTTATCCATACGTGGGTAGATTTATGTTGGTTCAGCGCGGCTCTATCGCATTTTAAGGTTTAAGCACCTTTAAATATAAATCTCAAAAACAAACGAACAAAAAGTTTAAAGTGTGACTTTTTCAGGATACACAGTTAAGATCAGTGGATTTGGATTGCGTCATCAAACTACTCGAAGGTTCGGACTCAGTAAGTAGCCCTGATACCTCGTTATCTCAGTTACACAGGTAGTAATGGGGCATAGGCAAATGTTTTATAACAGTTACTTTACTACTTCCACTAAATAAATCCAAGGGGGTTTATTATATGCAGCACAGGTGGCTGAAGCTACAGAGCACAAAGCTGAGTATTTGTTCTGGTATTTGAACACTTCTAAAGCTGGTCACTGTAATAGAAAATACTATAGTCCCAGTTTTTATGTTAAAACATACACATATATACAGAGAGAAATAAAATCCAGTGTGACTTCATGTGGGCACTTTAAAAAAAAAAAAAAAAGAAGCATGTGTATTTAAAAACTAGACATGCAAAATTTCTATCTCATCTGTGAAGTTTAGAGTACTGGAACCTACAGTTGCAAAACAGAAATACCTACAACCATATAGAGAGTATGTAAAGAATTAATGAAATTTCCCAGGTTAACTGCAAACAATTCTCCAGGGAGGTGATGAAGGAGAAATATACAGAGTTCAGTGTTGAAGAAAAAATATGACTACCTAGGCACACAGGAAAGCAGCATCTCGTGGGCTTCCACAGACTATTTTTGGTCTCCACAAGATGTTTTGGCAGATTCAATTCACTAAGCCATCAGTTAATTTTGATCCAAAATACAGATAATTTATATTCTTAAAACAAGAACTTGATTAAACCTAGCATATTTTAAGTTAATACCCCCACAGATAAGCAGTATATGTCTTTCCCCTTCCTTTTTTTTTGATGCAGAGCTGATAGAATAAACTTACTGACTGAAGAAAAATGTGCTGGGTGATACTGTTTGCTGCTTCTGTAGAGAGGATAAGATACATGATAAAATGCCCATAGGATTCTAGATTCCTGAAACAACTTCCTGGCCTGCCTCAAATTGCAGGTGCTCAGAAGCACTGGAATGAAAGCTGCACATCCCTGGCACACCCTGACATATCCTCACTTAAGTTGTTTTCAGCTTTGAATTTGAACGCGGTTTCCTAGTGGCACAGAACATTCTAGTGGCACAGAACATTCTAAGCCACTTAGATCTATATGTGTACACATTCCAGTCGTGTGTTACATAGGTTTGGTCTTCTCAGTTGCTTTACGCAGAATCCCAAAGAATTTAAGGGAACGAGCCTACACATTTGAACAGGAGTTTTTAAAAGCCTCTTCAGTTACAAGAGAACAGATTTCATACTTGGAAATGAGACCTGATCAAGGAGTTAATTCTGCTGCAAAGTACTTTCAGAATTTCATTGTGTCCTGTGATTTTTTTAATGTGGTTTCCACTTTCATTTAAAGGGGATAAACATAATCCTTTAATGTTGCAAGGCAAACTGCAATTAAAACCTGCTTTTCATTCTTTTACTTAAGAAAGATTTGGAAAAAGAGCAGCTGAAAACTCTCAAGAAGGTAGTCAAGCATTTTGAAAACGGGATTGTATCCTTTTTGCCATTGTAGAATTCTGAAGTCATAGTGTTTTATATATGGTAATACTCTGACTTCTCTGCAAAGTGTT
This sequence comes from Oxyruncus cristatus, assembly GCA_013399855.1. NCBI lineage: Eukaryota > Metazoa > Chordata > Aves > Passeriformes > Cotingidae > Oxyruncus > Oxyruncus cristatus. Next base: position 3,157,272 of record VXAY01012530.1, on the reverse strand, counting down.
GATCCAGCCTCATCACTGGCCTCCTTGTGCACACACAACCAGGGTTGGTAGGTTGGCAAGATTCTTGGATACTAGATTCATATGCCACAAAATTTAATAGAGGGATCTCACCTGTACAGTTGTTGTAAGTGTCCAAAATGTACTTGGTGTATTTCCAGTTAGAATAGACAAACATAATAATTATCACTACTTAAGAAGCAGCAGGTGAAATAGCAATGGCTTCCAGTAAGACATTTTAAAAAAAATTGAAGTCAGACTAATTTATCTGAAACTTTTTTCCATGTTTACAGTACAAATGGAATAATCGTAAGTACTAGGGAGGGTGTGGGCATATGGGAAAATGGGATTCATTTCATACAGTTCAGCAAATAGCACAGTGATTTGAGCTATCCCATTACTTCACAATTGAGGTGTGGCAAAGTACTTACAGGCAGTTTTTATGAGTCAGTGGATTGGTAGTAGTTTCTCAGTTATCTGTTCAGTTTTGATTTTGTGTCTCTACCCTAGATTAGATAGTATGTTTTTGAGTCCAGATTTTCAAACTTCACTTAGTCACTTGGGACTAGAGTAGAAAACAATTTAAATACCACAAGGCTGTCTCAGAATTTAGATAGGTAAATCTGACACTGTGATGTAAAAACTTTTCATCCTACGGTTTTAGAAATTTAGTGCTGAGCTTCCAGTGAGTTCAGCTAAGACACCTAAATCAGATTTGCAGAAGTAAAAGTAGGGCTGCTTCAAAAAGCCTCAGTATTGACTCACATGCTTCTTTTAGACATCTAACTTTGAAAGCATTGGTCTTGTTTTTTCTTGGTCATGTCACTGAAGTATGATGAATACAATTTTCAACTTTTTCTTCTGATTCATAGCAGTACAGACAGTCTGATTTCCTTAATTTTACATTAAAAGCCCCTTAAGGATTTAGAACAAATCATCAAAATTCTTAACCTGTGTTCAGAAAAAGTAAAGGAACAAGAAACTTTCACTGAGCCTTTATGTGAACTTATTAAATTATTTGGGTGAGTACTTCAGCCCCTCTTTTAGAGATTTAAACATTGCTTATTAACATATTTATATGTTTTTTAAGGCAACTGACATCTCCATTCAGCATCCATATATCTACAAACACCTGTATCTGCAAGGTATCCTTTATGTCACCTTTCCTTGTTATGAACTGTGTTTTCCATGTGTCAAATTTCTCTTGATGTGACGGAGGGACCCAGTTTAGGAGTTCAGTATCTGTGGAGCTATGTATTACATATTTCGAAACTTACTGAATGTGTCTTATTGCCTAAATCATTCTGGGACTGCTGGCCTCAGAAGATTCACCATCTAAGTAGTGTTGAGGTATGTTTTGCTATTTCAGACAAGCTCCCTAAATGAGTTTATAACCTAGGGTGACACAAAGACACTTGAATATCTGAAGGTAAGTTTTACAAAAGGACAAGCCATATTGCAGAAGAGAACAAACCACAGTAATTGTAGGATTTAGGATTTATATTTACTTTAAAAATGTATTGCATGAAGTTTTGGGCATCTTCATTGTCCTAGTGTACCTTAAATAATCTGTAGAATAGAATTTACTTGCACATGTCAGTAGTTTTCTCCTCTTCAATTAAGAAAAATTTCTTATGATATGCTTGTAACTACAGTTACTTTTGTATTTAATTACAATTGAAGAGAATTAGGATAAAAAACCCTTGTCAGATAGAAAATTAGTGGCAGATATTCAAATACGTGGCTTCCTCTCGGCTGTTAGGTTTAATAAACATAGAACTTATCATCTGAATCTTTTAGTTCCCTAAAGCACCATCAGTTGTACTGCTTTTCTTTGCTGCCACACAGTGGAGAATGAGAAGGTACATCACAGAGTTTCATTTTCTTCAGCATTTGGTAGAAGCATGACAAAACTGAGAATGAGTGTATGAAGTCAATAAAATGTAGCTGTGAGACTTTTTGTCTGTTAGAGCAGTTCAGCAATAGTTGTGGTTTCTGCAATGAATATATTTTGGAAAATTGCACCCTTGGGTTTTTCTCTAATTTCTGTACTATGGAAATTCCACCACAATTCACTGCTACTTCATATGACAGAGAAGTCTATAACTAGAGGCAGAGACTGTTTTTCACAGTTTAATTTCAGATACATGAACTCCCATAGTAAAATATTCCACTCTTTCATAACTGCCTCTGTTTACCAGTCTTCTTCCCACTTTTTTTTCCAATGTCTATTTTTCCCTCCCCCACCTCCCGCTACATTTCTTCCATTATTTGCTCTCTCCTTTCTTTTTCTCTGGCAGTGTTTACAGAGGTAAACCTACTGGAAAGCTACTTCTACAGTGTGTGGTGCAGAGACCTCAGCAGAATATTGTAATGTTTACTGTTAGACAGTTTTTAGCACTTACATGTTTATGTCATATCTGAGTATTTTGAAAATGTGATTGAATATTTCTTAATATCCTGGTTTTTAAAAATAAATTTGCTGTTGGGCTATTTGGAGTCAGCTTATTGGTTTTACTTTTATCCATTTCAAGAGGTCTTGCCCCGGGATGTGATCTGTTTTTTTCCCACCTTTGCACATGTCTGTGCATAACCTAGCTGTGCAATAGCCTGATAGTGCCTAGCTTCCAGGATTAAGTCTTCCACATTTAAATGACATTTGTTTGTTCAGCATTTCTTGTTGCATTGTATATGAATTATGAAAATATTACCTATGGACATGTAGCACTAATTGCCAACATGTAATTGCCAGATTATGAACCCGGAACTTTTGGTGAAGAATCAGCATTGCAAAGAATGTGTTCATTGTCCTTATTTGCAAAAATTATCAAGGAAGAAGAAAAAAGCTGTTGAGCTTTTCTTGTGACTTGATTAAAACATAGTTGTAATATTTTGAAATTTCATTTTGCAGGTTACCATTTCAAAAAAAGAAATCATCTGACGAAGTAAACTATTCCACTGCAGTTTCAAAATACATTGCACAACTGGGTGAGTGGAACCTGATATGCCACAATAAAATCAACTGTATTATTAGCATGATTTTAATTTCTTGTTACCTTCTTAGTAAATATAGGTAGTTTTTGTATTCATTCAGTCCTCTCTGCTTTTTAGTATTAGAAAGCATTCTCACTTTGCTGTGCAGCTAACCTGATGATTAGCTAGCAGAATTACCTATTTGCCACTGTCAAAAGCTGTGTGAGATAAGTTTATCAGTACAGCTGAAGAACTAAACCTGTATATAGCCTCTTTCATTTCATTTTGATCTGAGAAATTGGTGTTTTACTATAAACAATGAAACCTGCGATAAGAGGAACATGTGTCCTTCCTGCTTCTTTGAAACCAAATGGAAGACACAAGTGAGAAGCAGTAACTTCTGACTCCCAGCTCAAACCTTCAAAACCCAAAAGCCTGAGACCTATCCCCTACAAAGGCAAAATGCAAGGCAGTTTAATGCCATGCCTTACTAGTAGTAGTGTCTGGCTTCAACCTCCTGCTGCATATGAGCCATCAGCTTCTGTGTTTCAGAAATATGTTTTAAGAGTGCTGTTGAGGAAAAGGTGTCAAAGTCATATTGTAATGTCACTGGACCTCTTAATATCAAAATATCTTTTTATGACCATTTTACATCTTTTTGCATGTCACATTTGTGATTTTCCAAAAAAAATACTGTAAGCACTGTAAGTCAGAAAGGATTCAGGATAGAGCAGGAGTGATATATCAGCTCACTTAATAGTGAGGTTTAAATGGTAGAAAGGTAGCACAATCAGCCTGTCACGCATGAAAAAAGATTATCCTTTCAATAGGTAAAAAAATGCTTTTAGAAGTTTTTATTTTTACAGATCCAGGTAGGCAGCGGAATGACCACCTGGTTTCAGATAGTTACAGGTTCTCTTCAGAGTTACATGTCCAAAAAGACATTAAAATTTAAAAGCTTGTTTATATTGCCCATACTAGGCGCTGGTAGCTGTCAGTGAAATGCTCTTTATCTTGTAGAAGAAGATCTCTTTCTGTGCTCCCTTGATTTCATGACTGCTAGGAGCAGAGTTTCTGACATGGCAATGATGACAACAGCTTAGTGTAGTAGCTTTCTTTAGAATTCCACAACTTCTGGAATAACATGCAGTGTCTTATAAGCGTCTGTAGCCATAAAGCAGAGAAGATAACTTTTTGATTAAACTTATGCTACTCCTCCAAGACCCCTTTGTCCTCTTCAATGTGGGAGTCTCTGTCCTTTCAATATTTTATAATCAAAATTTACATTAAATTACAGATTTGTAAGGGGTATGGTCAAAGGAAATGCTAAGTGCTGTACAGAGAAGTGTTAAGAATACTTTCTAAAAAAATTATAAAGTTTGTAAATTACAATTTTTTTTTCCTGTTTCTGACAGGTTATTTGATGAGAGTGCCAAGCTCTCAAGTTAGAATACAAATTTGTAAGTGTGTTATTAACTTTTATAAAATGGAGCTACCAGGAAAACTATTGTCAGGTAAAGCACAGTATTTTTATTTTTTTATGATCCCAGCTACTTTGAAATGCCTATTTTAATTAGCTATGGTTTAATTTTTCTTTATAACTATGGTTACTGTATCTCATATATTAAATATATGGCATTGGCAAATGTGTAATTAACATGTTTTAATAGAAATGCATGCTCAAAATCTGAAATTAGTTCATCAGTGTATACGGAACTGTTTCTTACACTTATGGAATAAAATAGCATCCAGAAAATGTGAGGTGCTCACAAGTTCTCTGAAGTGTGGATAAAAGGGGAAAAAAGCAAAGTTAGTTAGGATCAGAATTGTAAGAAGGGAATGCAATTTTCAACTTTGTATGTGAGCCTGGAGAGAAGAAGCTCTGGTTTCACCTGTGTTTGTTTGTGAGGGATAGATCTGATCCTGTCTAAGTTTGGTTGTGTTCATGTCATATGGAAACATTTGAGCATAGGCTTTGAATAAATTCTGTGCCTTGTCTCTGCAGAAAGAAGCTACAGAGAGCTCAGGCATGATCCTGATTCATTTATTTTAGGAGGCCTAAACAAGCTTCAACTGGTACAACCCTCACAAGATTCTAGAAATATAAAAGCATTCAAATCTGGTTTTACCTTTTAAACAAGATTCAAATTTTGCAAGCAGCTCTGTGTACGTTTAGTTCTGTATCTGTATATAATTCCATTATGATAAGTGAATGTTAAATATTGAGAGATTTTATTCTTCTTCTTCAGATTTAGAAAATAAGGTATGTTATCACGAAATGAAGAATGTGTTTGTCTGATTTTTTTAAGTCAAATTTTTTATCTCTAAGTATATATGTAAATCTTGCAGGGTTTAATCTTGCAGGGTTCTCATATCTATAAAGTAATATCAACTTGGAGCCTATCAGACTTTATGCTTACTTAAAACTCATTTCACCATGTGCATTATCTGTATTTATCAATCCTGTATTTAATGACATTTGACATATGTATATATTTATGCTATTTAAGATAAACTTTACTTTCATGAGTTACCATGTATAAATTTATTGTCTCAGTGCTTCCCCTACCCCCATAATTCAGCAATAAAATACAGATTTGCATATGCATGTCCAAAAGTAAAACCAGGAACACATTAGAAAGTCAAGCTTATAAATCAAAGATTGGATGTTTTAAGTAATATGATGATAGAAGGCATTAAATCTGTAGTGACCAGGCTGCAGAAGAGAACGAGGCTATGCACCAACAACTTATTGCATGACTGAAAAAGGTTTTTCACCTCTCTGTAAGCCTGCTTTTGCTTTCATTCTGTAAATTCTAAGAAGCAATTAATTTGTTTATATAGCATTTAAGTCTGCTTGAGGGTGAGTCTGTTGGATATGCTTTAGGCACTATTTAGGTGTAAGAAAAGCAGGTCATATTGTGTATTGGATTTTTTTTTGAAGTGCTTTAAGACTAAGGAAATATGATACATGGTTCTCAATCCTTTATTGAGAAAGGATGAATATTTTATGAAGTAACCAAAATTCTGAGTATTTATTGCATTATAACTAAAGCTATTTTCTGTGCAGGTTACCAGCCAACAAGTGCAAGTTATAAAATCCAGATGGCTGAATTAGGAGGATTAGCAGAAACTCTTGTTCTGTCACTAGCATTAGTTGAAAATCAACTTACTGAGAAGTTGTGGGTACTTAAAGCTCTCCAGCATCTCTCCAGCTCTGGTTAGTACGAACAGTTCTTTCAACAATCTCATTATTGCTGTTCTTAGACCATTTGTTCTCTGAACATGCCTGAAACAATTACTGACCTACAGGGAATTAATTATTCAGATTTTCATAATTTCAGGAGCAAATTGCAGACTAATGATGAAGGCCCAAGCAGCCAGCAGATTCTGTTTGTATCTAAATGCTGCTGATCCCTCAGGACAGCTGGTCTTCCGCTCCTCACACATCCTATGGAACCTGCTAGAAAACACCTCAAAAGAAGAAGTTGTTAATCAGCTCAGTAGCTTGGAATGTGTTCAGTAAGTACAGGGAAGCATTTTATGAATTAGTATCGTAATTTTGGAGAAATCTAAAGCATTGCTGTTTTGTAGCATTTTGCTTGAAATTAATTGAGAGAAAATGCAAGTGGGGAATGGAGGTCTCTCATTACATCCTCATTAAGTTTTCAGTTTTAACACAGTTGTTGCTGTTATAGGGCAAGAACACGGGGCTCTGCTGCATACTGCAGGAAGGATAGCCCACCTAGTGCTTTGTATGATGAAAAAGTTCATTGTAGCATTTTCAAGCTCGTATGTTAGTCTCAGCAGGCCAGTATTCCTTCACTGTTGAAGTGCTTATGTTATAAAATTAGTAGGCAGTTCTGTGCTATGATATACAAGGCTTATTTCTAGATCTTCTACTGGAGTAAATGACAGGTTCTTCCTTACTGAGTTACAGTGTTCTAACTATTTAAGTTTAGACCATTTGTTGTCAATAGTCATTGGACAACGTCCAGTTCCATGCTTGAGTAAATATTAGGTCTTTCTATTAATTATTTATAACACAAACAGTGGAAGGTGTAATTTGTAATACATGCACCTGGCACGTATACTTAAGTTGGATGTCGAGTGGTACACATAAGAATCCATTTTATAATAAAGCTCCAAGTTATTTCTGTTCCAGTTAAACCCTAAGGCTTTTTATCAAAGCTGAGTTAGAATTCATATCCATAGAGCTGTCTAACATTAGAATATGAAAAGAAAAGGTAAAATGCATTTAATTTGCTTTAAAGTGCTTTGAAAGAAGTCTTTGTAGACGCCCTGCATGGTTTCCGGCACTGTGATCATCAGCTACGGAATGACCTCTTGGTGATTGCCACATTACTAGCTGAAAACCCTGCAGTACCTATGATTGTAAGTATTTATAGTTATATTCCAGAGACTATCCTTTGTTATTATATTGCTTAATATTTTTTCCCACTAGGGTTCTAATATTTGTTCTACTGTATCTCCAGTACTTTCTTCTTTCTTGAATTTGCTGGGCAAGAAAGCATTCTTAATGAAAAAAAAAGCATTTTTCTTTACCTTAAAGACACTTCAAATCTGTAGGTCATTAAGCCATAGTACTGACATCAACCTTGTTTGATACTTAGGAAATTACACTAATGCTATTTATGTGCAGAAGTTAATCTTAACTCTTGTATTCTTGTACAGATTCTCGGATGTGCCATTCTGTTACAATGAGTTTTTGCACTAAATCTCATTTGCTGTTTGAAGATTTAGGAGTACGGTCTGCATTCAGATGGCCCAAATTCAATCTGTGCCTCATAAGCAGGAACAAGAAGGGTCGTCCAAAATCAGATCCGAAGCTCTAAGTAAGATGCTGAGAAAATAATTACTCAGGTCCAGTTAATGAGAGGCACATAAATTCTTTTTAAAGCTAGATCACATAATGCATTATCATGACTTGCCTGAAATGTAGATGACTCATTCTTCTGTAATATTCCAGAATTTTTATGAGTAAGCTGAAGAGAAGTTAACTTTTTATAGATGTTAATATTCCTTTCCTCTCCTGTTTTACAGTTGAGATTAGAACTTCAAATGAAGTTGTGGCATACGTACTGAATAATTAAGCAATCAAATTCCTGTAGATCTATTGGCTGTTCAGGAATGTGTTCCTTTCTACTTGAGTAGAAGTTTTCCAGTTGGCTGTATTACTAAACAGATTTTATAATCTGTAATGAAAATTACAGATTTTTCATTCCAGCTTTCCATTTAATGCTAACTAGTATGAAATGTCTGTTAATACCATTGCAGCAACGTATTTGATGTCTAAAACACTCAAATTGTTTATCTGGCTTTAAAAACAGGGCAGTTTTTTCCTATAAGTAAAGAGGACACATATTTTTAATTCTTTTTACTGAAAGGAAAATAACTTGTTTCTGTGCCAAGAAAATATTAAAATAAATTCTGTACTCTCAGCCTTCTTAGAGATTTTAAAAAGTATAAATATTGGAAAAGCATTAACATTACCATTTAATCCTGCCTTATATATAATACCAGAGAAATTTGCTCCAGAATGCTCCCTTTTTTTTCTTAATGTACCATCCATGCAGCTTCAGAAAAGTCAGTCTTATATTTTACATAATTCAGAAATCAGCACAGGAACCTGAGCCTTTGGAAGGGAAAACGGTTTTCTCACCACAAGCAGACTGGAAAATATATGTAAAGTAAAGCTCATAATTATATTAATTATTATCTCTGTGTTAGAAAAAAATAGTCTATTTGCTAATTGCTTACTGTTTTCCATCAGAATTTACTACTGCATTAATCAGCAAGGAGAAAACATTATTAAATTTTAATGTTATTTTTTATTTAATCACTTTGCAATGGCTTTGTACAGAGAATATATACCATAGAGACAAAAGCTGACCCGGGATATAGTAGTATACTTCAATATTTTCTTTAAAATTACTTTTGTAACGTTTTTCTGATTTTTAAAATCATGTGGGTGGATAGTAACTTCAGAGCTAGGCTGAACAAATTTGAGCCCAGCTTTTTACAGATGCATCTAAAAAACTGCTGTGAAACTAGAACCGCTTGATTCTCTTGGGATGTCTCCACGGTCTTTCATGAGCTCTGCTCCTGCTGGGACTGGTGGAAAGCTCGGTGGTGGCTTTGCCACAGTACTGAGGCCAAGCTAATGTATTATGGTGCTCAAGAAGAGCAATGTCCTGGTAACCATGGTTTCTAATCACCTCAGAAACAAAGCTCTTTTGCCTCTAGCGTTCTGCATATACACCTTCTAGCCTTGGTCTTATGCATAGCTATATTAGACATTGCTGTCCTTCTGTTAGCTCTCTAAGAGCTATGGATTGCAAGATTTTATTTTCTGAACTTCTCATATGTGGTATTTGTAAATGCATGCTGCTCATACATTCAGTTTTCATATGTTTACTTGTAAGTGCACTGAAGTTCAAGTGTATTAATTTGCATAAGTGAAGCCACAAAATTATAGGTACTGAAGACCCTGATGTAAAAACATGCACAAATGCATTTTAAAAACCACAATTCTAAGAGTACTGAGAATAGGGTTTTCTAGTATGGTAGATTGTAGCAGTGCATACATGTGTTTGGGAATTCCCCATAGAAGTTCAGACTTGTACTGAATGAAACATGGCTTTAACTAATTGTACCCTTAGGGCTGTCGTTGTTATTGTAAACTGTCCAAATGGCTGATCTCTTCTTTGATAAAATTATGTTTATTCTGCCACAGGATACATTACACTCCATGTTCTGAAGAAAAAAAGCAAAACTAAGATTAAATTATAGGTCTTAATTTTGCTGCTGTTTAATTAATGTATGTTTTTTGAATGTCTATTAGGAAAGTGGATTTGCAAAGCTCTTAATAGTACTTGCAACATTTAATGAAGGTAAGAGATTTCATGCTACATAATTACATTATTTTTGCTTTTGATGATGATTTTTTTGTAACTCATTTACAATTTACTTCACAGTGAAAATTCCCAATCCCTTGGTAAAAGGTCTTAAACTTACCTACTCTTATGAGGACTTTGAGATGAAGAAGTTACTATTTAACATAATAGGAGTCTTATCTAAAAATCCATCTGCTGCACAGGTAAGTTGTAACAGAACAGAAGATACAATAAGTGGGGAAAAAAGACAAGGGAATCTAATGAATATTACTTAGCTGTCCATCTGGCATAGTCTAGTACACTGAAATCAGCTGTTCTCCAAATCAAGAATTCATACATAGCTTAGGCCAAGTCCTGCTGTTTGAAAGCAGCCTACAATTTCTATTTTAGAAAAGTTAGAAATTTAGACCATGCTAGGAAAACTGCTGACAAGTGACTGCAAAGTATTATTGAGGTACATGTGAAGAACATAAAAAAGTTTAACAAACCACAATCTGTGGGAAAGCTACAGAATATAAAGAGAGAGATTGCCTGTACTTGCAGTGTTCATGACATGCTTTCTCAATAAAAAAATAATTTTCTTAGTGTAGGACAGATAAAGTTGATTCATTGTTTTATATTTTTCCTATTTGCTTGTGAAACCTGCAAGATGTCTCTCTTTCTGTTTGTCTCAACTCTGCAGCTCCTCAGTGAAAATGATGTGATACCAGCTTTGCTTTATTATGTAAAACCAAATCAAAAGCCTGGATTTTATGACTGGTCTGCTGCCCAATATGAAGAATTACAGCTTCATGCAATTGCTGTTTTAGCTGCAGTGGCTCATGTGTTAATAGATAAATATTTGTCCTGCCAAGCAAATACTCTTCTCCTTGTGTTTCTAGAATGGTGTATAGGCCAAGGTCAGTAGATGCTCATGGCTTTCACACACAGGTAACCTCAAAACACAGTTCAACTGTACTTTCTTTCTTTGACAGGAAGGAAAAATGTAAAATTCGTGAATCCAGAATAATTCTTTTTCAGTAGGTCACTTAGAAAGCTAATGTTTCTAAAAAACAACCAACCATCATTTTTTTTTCGGCTGAAGGATAAGCTGTTGCCCCTTTTCTTGTGTACCACTATATTGATATTCCTTCAGCTCTGTGGGCAGCCAAACACCTCTGCTGCCTGTGTTTTAAGCCAGTCAGATACTTCTGTTGTGGCAGCAAGTCCAACCAGGAGTTCCTGCTATGAGGGAGGGCACGTTAACTCAGAGGTGTACATAGTAAGACAGTTTCCAGACTAAAGCTGGCTTGTGGGCATCAGGTAAGTGTATGGGCTGAGCAAAAAGATAACTAATTGCACCCAATTTTAGTGACTGGATTGCTGGGGATAGATATTTTTATCATAAAGTTGATGTTTTATTTGGGCCGAATGGAGATCAGAAGGTTGGTATTAATGTCATGCTAAAGCAGATATTTTCAGTTTTGAAGACTGCTCATTAACCTAGTGTGGTTAAAAAATGTTAAAATAATTTTAAATGTTCACCAAAATCATACCTTTCTTATGTGTGTGCGAAGTATAGCCTTACACAGAAAGGCTTATTACTACAGGATTTTAAACAAGAATCCTGTGTAACTTTAAGTGGCTTTTTTGTTAAGTTTTAGCTTACGCTGATTTTTTTTTCCTGAGCACATTATTATTCTGAACATACAGTCTGCCAAACCCAGTATTCATTGTGATTGCTCCACAGATCCTTTCTTTGGTCAAGGTAACAGTTTCCATGGAACAGGTGGTCGTGGCAACAAACTTGCACAAATGCGCTACAGCCTCAGAGTGCTGAGATCTGTTGCCTCCACTTATGACGATGCTGTGAAGCTTAATTTGTGTGACCAGGGAGCAATTAGCCAGCTACTGGGTAACGCACAGTTTGTATTGCTGTACTTAAATCAGTGCATTTCTGTTGACACTAAGGCTGTTCGTGCTGTTTGGTGTGCTGTGCTTTTAGTGTGTTATTCCTTTGACTGCTGAAAAACTGAAAAACCTCTAATAATTAATCCAAGATGTAACTGATTTGATTTTTTATTTTTTTTTTTTTTTTTTTTTT
>VXAY01012530.1:3106207-3145291 GCA_013399855.1 Oxyruncus cristatus | reverse complement strand
TTTTTTTTTTTTTTTTACATTACAACATACATTGAATGAATTTAGCAAAACAGACAGCTTTAAAAGTCCAGGTATATAATTTCAAAGCAAAAGCTGTCCCTTCTCCCTTTAGGATACTGCATTTGTTACTTGTATTTTCATTGTGGTAGTCCCTAGGAACTCCAGCCATGAGTATTTCCTACCTAAGTCTATTATGTGTTGCTTTCCACAACTCCTCTTTAGAGTAGAAAAAAATTAATAACAATGTACTTTTGTATGAACAACATGAAGAATAGGAGGGGAACAAAACTGCTTAACTGCTGCTCCTGCAACTTTAGAGCATTTTCTTGTTCAGTAACACATACCTCCTGTTAAATTTGGGATTAAGTTCAATACAAACTGGTTTAAGTTCTTTTCTTACAATTAATAAAAAGTTTTCAGTACTCTGAGTAAGTCATACTGAAGGAAACAAAACAGGAAAGATCCTTTGGAATTCAAAGAGTATGTTCTAATAGAAAGCCTAAAAATAAAGTATTTTATAGCCTCAGTTGAACTCCAGTGAAAACCGTGGAAACTTACAGCTTCCAGTGAAAGCAAAATTAACACTATATCTGACATATCAGATTTAAGTAGCTTTTCTTGCTTTGGGGGAGTTTTGTGTCTGCATGTCCTCTTTCACACAGTGGTTCCAAGGCTGGTTTTCTCTGCAGTGGTGATTTTTTATGTCTCCTATATTTCCACTGTCAGTACAAATGTTTGTGAAGCTGTACAGTAGGGCAAACCAGTAAGTGTGTTGCATTTTTCTGAGAGTACCTGAATTCAAATCAGTTCTCTGAATTCCTTGCACTGGCCCAATACAAGGAGCACCACAGAGACTGATCAGTGCAAACTGCTATCAAAGCTCTGCCACCAAGAGTAAAGGCCGTGAAACTACAGCATCAGAGTGCTGCACTTCTGTAAGTTATTATGAAACACGGGACATAAAATTGAACAGGACAAGTAGGTTACTTTAAAAATCCCATTGTGTAAATTTGAGGTTTTTGAAAAGTAGCAGGTGTAATAGAATTTCGCTATGTGTATTGGACATTCACATAAATAAAATATATTCATTTACAGACATCCTAAGGTACGCAGCAAACAGATCTAAAGGGAAAGAAGATGCCATTCTACTGGAAATCCAAGCTGATACATTATTTATTTTGTCTGTTCTCTGTGAAAATGATCTCCACAGAAAGGTATGTATCTTTCTACTTTATACTGTGCAGAAAATGTCAAAACTTGTTATATTTTCATTTAAGGGATACTGATTTTTTTTTTTTAATTCAAAAGTAGATGTCAGCTATAGTCGATTGCTAACAAGTTGGGTCTGGTAACTGGTTTCTGTGACAGCTAAAACACAAAATCACTCAGAAATCCACTAAGAAGTGTTGAACCTATTTAACTGCGAATTCACATGATTTTGAAATTAATATATGAAAGTATGTAAACAAATGAGATCAGCACTTTGGAAAACCTGAAAATCTCTTTTTCTTATATATGTCATAAGGACTATATCCTGCTCTAACGAGTGGGCCAAAAATATTACAATACAAATATTCACATTTCCCAGTTTTCATTGTATTTCCTTACATATTCCCTATTTAATAAATATTGTTTAAGAAACATATTGCTTTAATTAAATGTTTCAACAGGAACTCTTCAGCTATGAAGGAATTGGTATACTTATGCCATTCCTTAAGATGGATCCAAAGGAGTTATATAGTGGATTAGGCCACAATTATCTCCTCTTCAGTGCACTGGACTGCGTGTGGTTAGTAAAGTATTTTAGCAGCAGCAACTCTGAAAAATGTCAACTCTTGTAATTTTTAGGCCTGCAATACTATGGGCTTTTCTCTGCACATATAGACCTTTCTTCTATTTATAATGCATAAAAATCCTTCATAAAATTTGACTAATTAAAAATTATGCAAAAGAAATTGAATATTCTGCATGTAAGGTTTTCTAAATAGGGATTCAGTATGACAGCCTAACTCCCCACACAGAGTGACCTCCTGACATGCAGAGTTGCTCAAGAATTTCTAAGAGCGGTATATGGTTAGAGTCTGTAAATAACTTCAGAGAAGTAAATAGAAGGCAAGAATACACCAATATTAGCAGAAAACTGTGGAAGCATAAGAAGTGTTTGTAAACTGGCTATATTGGGCTAGAAATATTTTAAAGATTGCTATTAGAGAATGCCAATACATAGGAGGATAATAAAATGTTAATTTGTTTTAAGGCAGAGGTTAGTAAATACATTGAAAACAAAATATGTTTTCTGGGAGAAAAGACTGATACAGGAGATCCCTTTCATTTCTCTGTTAATAACTGAGGAAATAACAGAAGGAGGCAATTTAAGGAAGCAGTAGCAACAAGAATGCTGGCTTTGTGATGATTTTAAGCTGGGAGAACCAAACCGTTGCCAAAAAACACAAATCTTGTTTGTCTCACCCCTTGATTTTGCACGACCCTGCAATAAACCAGATCAGGGCCATGATCTAGCTAAATTTTAGCATCTTTTACTGAGTTAGTTTTAGTTCCAATACACATTCTAGTCCAATTCACACAAACTTGCCAAATTTCTTCGGCTGATAACGGAAGGCATGCCACCTGCAGGAGAAGAAAAAGCAGTCAAGCAGGGTATATTTAGTTATACAGTGTAAATGAAAAGGCATATGAAACATGATTTTTCTACTCCCTGAAGGTATGAAGCATATTTGCATACCAAATATGTTTGTGTAATTCAGTAAAATAAATGAGATGCTTGTAGAAATGTTCTAAAGCATAAAAGTGTTTCTACACAGTGAAATTACTTCTGTTTAAGGTCCTGTGTCATTGGATGTTACATTGCAGAGGATCATTTTCTTGAAAAACAGGGCATTTTTCTCCTTCTGGATCTGTTGGCAGTAGGTATTTTTATTATTGTTTTTTATGAATGAAAGAGTAGGAAAACAACATGTAAAACTGTATTATTTTTTTACAGTATATCCTAAGACTATTATAATACTAATAAAAAAATCAGTGTATTTAATTCCTTGAGACGGACCTGGATATCTGCTCAAAAATTATTGTAGGACCTTCCATGTATCTTTTCTAATTTTTTTTTAATAAGTATTTGACAGAGGGAGTTTTTAATTAAACAAAATTATACTATTTTTGAAAAGAAGAGTCTGGGTGTGCTCTTACTTTGGATGACATCTCTGTTTAGGAAAGCACTTCAGTTTTCTACTTCACATTGAAGTTAGTAAGAGCAGGGTTAGTATACATTTCATGGCTTTAAAAGTTTTTATATTTAAAGTTACTTCATACATGTATTTGTCTGTTTAGCTTACTTCTGGGGCATTGGACACAGAGCTGGCACAGACATTTCACCTTTTACGAAATAAAAATGCATCTTCCTTGGTTCATTCCCTTCTCATGCTCATTGGTTGTACTGTCAGCCCTTGATGTCCTGAAGGCTGCAGACCCTTAGACTTAGAGAATCATAGAATGGACTGGGTTGGAAGGGACCTTAAAGATCATCCTGTTCCAGCCCCTCAGCCATGGGCGGGGACACCTTCCATTAGACCAGGTTGCTTGAAGCCCCATCCGACCTGGCCTTGAACAATTCCAGGGTTGGGGCATCTGCAGCTCCTCTGGGTAACCTGTTCCAGTGTCTCACCATCCTCACAGTGAGGAATTTCTTCTTAGTACCTAATCTAAATCTGCCCTCTTTCATTTTGAAGCCCTTCCCTCCTCTCAGCTGCTGCTAAAAGACCTGCTCACAAACCAGAAGAGGAGCTGAGTGGTACTGCTCAGCCACTGCCTTCATAGGCTATTTCTTACGACAGTAAATCTTGGTAGCAGTGTATTCTCCAGCATGTGAGCCTGGAGGCACGTACACAAAACCTGCTATGTAATTCTACACACAGGAATGCACATCTTATATGATCCTACACTCATTCCTCTCATGTTCCTTGATTTATGGAGCTTTGCATGGCAGGATTCCAGAAACTTGAAAGATTTACAAGTTTATACAAGTTTTGTGTGAATAGTAGTGATGAAAAGCTTGCAGTTACTTGATTACATATTACACAATTTATCTGAAGGGAGACATCACTGTGTTTTGAACAGTTTAAAATGTTTTTTTTTCCTTTTGCCTTGACCAAGTTAAAGGAAAAGAACCTGTGCAATATAATTCTTGGAATCTTGGTTGAATTTTGTGACAACCCTAAAACCACTTTGCACATCAATATCTGGCGAGGGGAGAAAGCTCAAACAGCAGCTAACCTTCTAATACAGTTATGGAGACAGGAGGAGCTGGAGCTGGGAGTCAGACGTGATCAATATGGAAGGGTTGTTGGTAAGTTTTATGATGCATGGGAAACTGGGAGCAGTTCCACTCATTAGGTAAAATAATGACAGAATTTGCTTTTGTAGTCTGAACTTGATGAAAGTAAATAACAGCATTTATAACTTTATGTTGTAATTCTTATCAAACCCCAAAGATCTTTTATTTCCATTTATTTTTTATTTTATTTTATTTATTCATTTATTTTCATTTCTTTCTGGCCACTATATGGCATTTTCTACATCGGCTGGGAATGAACCAGATACTGGACAAAACCATGACCAGCTTTTCTAATGCTGGACAGTTAAACTACTTAATTTCTTCCACAAAAGGCATTGTGTTATGTGTTGTAAAATGAAGTGAGTGCTGTTCTTACAAGTTTTTAATCATACCAGTTAAAATTTCCTGGCCTGAATTATGTTCAAGTTGCTGGCCAAACTATCAAAATGATTCATGGTGTCCACAAAGTAAGTTGGATTTCCTCTAAGTTTGGGAACATGCTACTTCATTCTTCTACTCTGGTTTTATGTTTTGAAATTATTAGACATGAAGAGACCTATTGCTAGCAGCTTCCAGAGACAGCAAAGGGTCATTCCTGTGCCTGCCAGCTGTCCCAGCTTTGCCATCATGGAAATTTCAGAGAACATGCGGGCAAAACTTTATTCATTATTTTGCAAGCTGGGTAAGTAAGACTAGTGAATTGCCTTGTCAGTGTCTTATTTGTCATTAAACTGAACTTGTTCACTGGTGATCAGTAAAGTCACTAGAAAAATAAAAGGTCAAAGGAGTGTTAAATGGTCATTATTTATGGCATTTCTTAGCTTCAAAAGTTGATGTAATTATACTCTATACAGATGCTACATTCCCAGTTAGCACACAGCTGATATGATGAAGTCTAGAAAGAGATTTGATAGACTATATATAGATTATTTTTTTTATTAAGTACAACTAACATTCAGTATGGAAAAAAAAATTAGGCATAGTCTCAGCAATTATACTTCTCTACCTTATTCTTTTGCACATAGTGGAAACACATTTTTTTAAACATGGAGTCACGGTGCTCGAGGCATTATGCTGAAGGCACAAGTCTACAAGATGGAGGACACCCTCATTACACAGCTTTGAAACAAAGCACTAACATAATTTGCCTGTTGGCTGCTTCACACTTAAAGCAAACTCTTCTTGTGCTAAGCTGCTGCTTTTGAAACTGTGACCCATAGATTCAAATGTTTGTCTTCTTTAACACAAGTTTCAACCCTTACCACAAAAGTATACCAAATGCAGTATTATCCTGGCCTTTGAAGTGATTGGAAGGTCAACAGAGACATTCCTAAGTAAAGATTTTAGTACAGAGAATTTATTATGGAGAAAAGAGGGGGCTTTTATAAGCTAAAAGATCAAGAATGCTCAGGATCAGGAATGACCTACTGGTGTGTATGTGTGATGAAGATTTTGCATGTTGATTATATGATAAATAACGTGTCTTTTTTTAAAATTTTGTATTTCAAGGTAAATTCATAATACTATTAATATAGAAATTATTAATATTCTTTTAGGTTTTGAAAATTTACCTGGCTTATCTGCTGAGGATTTCGTTACTCTTGCTATCATTAGACGTTATGTTGACTTTAAAGTGAGTATTGTTCAAGAAAATATTACTACTGTATCTGCATTTCCAAAAGTAACAAGTATATCTCAGGATACAACAAACAAAAAATCCTTCAAAAGCTGTCCCCTATGTCACTAGTTAGTTCTAGTTTCACAGAGTATAAAACCAGTATTTTCCATCAAAAGAAACAAGCCCACCTCCATCATTGCAACAATCCCCAGACTCCTCCCTTGCACTGCTACAAATCTTTGTGACCACACAGCAAATAAGAATAGAAACAAATGCTAGTTAAAAACGCCTCAGAAAAAAATAGTTTTAACTGTTTGCCAGCTGAAGAACAGGAATGCACCAGGAGTAAGAAACTGGGACAGAACTGGTGAGTAGGAGAGTAGGACTGCCTTTTTGTGCAGTAAGGACAATTATGGGGGACACTATTAAAAATTATATTAAATATGCATTATGATAATGTGCTTTCCCATCTTTATCCCCACATGCAGTAACCGTCCATCCATCCTGTCTAAAGTTAAGAAAGATGTGCCTATAGGGAACTAGAACAGGATAACAAGCATTGTAGGAGTCATCCTGCTCAAAAGATCCTTTCGTTTATGCCAATTTTCTGCTTAGCAGCAAAGTCTCTCAAAGAGAGCTTGAAGTGTTCAGGAACTAGTGAGACTCGATCTTTGGTTGATAATTCCAACTTCTGTTGGTGTCTCATGTGGCAGTTTGCTCTGATAATGTCTGCAATTTAAGATTTTAAGCAGCAGGCAGTAGGACACAACACTCCTGTAATTTGATATCTTAGAGTTACCTGTATTTCTTCTGAATTTCTGTGCTTATCAACATTCCGGTTACTCCTCTGTGAAATCAAGCTTGGGCTTGGGAAGTCTTAGGGAGCAAATTCATTCATGAATGAATTTGGCATAGCGTTAGTTAAGGCTAACCTTGCATAAAAATTCTGGGAAGTCAAACAACAGTAAGGAGACACATGGTTGCTCTATTATGTTTTGAATGATTGAATAATTTTGAAAAATGCGATCAATATCAAATAGTGTGGTGTATGTTTCACATACAGGTTGGAGAAGTTTGGAGTGAAATATGTGCAGAAGTAAAAGAAGAATTCAGCCCTGTTATGTCAGATGAGGATGCCTTGGAAGTTATTGCAAAGATATCAGAAGATACTGGAAGAGCAGTTAATGCTGTACAGACTCAACTGATTGAAAGTCAACTCCACCAAGAAATCCAAGAAGAGAACCAAACATATAGAAAAGTAAGACAAGGAGTATTTAAATATGCAAATAAGTAAAGCCTGTGTAAGCTTTTTTGGCAATTTATATGCAGATTGTCTTATTATATAATGGTGAGACTTTTATATGTCTTAATTGCTTGAAAATGGTGTAATCTGTCTGAGCAGCAAAATTTTACCTTTAAATTACCCTAGGTTAACATCAGTCCTCCCAAATAGTATGATTTTCCCAGTATGTAGAGAGTAACATCAAAAAATGAAGCAGTATCATCAGCGATGCACCAGCAATGGTGTAAGGAGAAATTATCATTATGTTGCTATAGAATTGCACCTGGGTTCATCTGTAGCAGATAACAATTAAAAGTACCTATTACAAGTGCATCTGCTTCTTAAAACAAAATGTAAGCCTCTATTATAAGTTTCCTTGGCTAAATATTCACAGAGCTTCATTATTTCAGAAAGTAGGGCTTTGGGCTTCCCAGCATGCTGAGGATGGGCAGGTATAGGTATTTTCCAGCTTTGGTTATAAGGCAAGTGTTTGGCACTTTTTCTCATCTATTGTTTCACCTTCTCCTGCTTTCTGAGAAGTAAGATCGGTTGGTCCAGTGATCTAAAATCTCATGCTAGTGTTTTTTAGGGATTGTCGTGCATTGTGGTAACTGCACTTGCGTTACCTGAACTGATTCTGTCATGTTCAGCATTTGAGAGTAAGAATATAGAGAAGGTATTCCTGAAAGAGGTGGGCCTCTTCCAGCATATGTGTCCAACATATGTGTTGCAAGAGAGGAAAATGAGCTTGCACAGAGAAAGCAAGCCTCTTTTTGTTTTTAAAGGCAGTGCATAAATGAGGTTTCCAAAGGACAAGTACTTTACTACAATATTATCATCCAATCTCAGGTGAGAGGGATGATCTAAGGTAGCTAAAGGGGTGTAAGTGAACATACCTTTCAAACAGCACAAGCAAAGAATTCAGAAAAGCTCATGAGAATAGGATTGTATTGCACCTTGTAAGTCTCATTTATATTACAGCTCCGAGCTACACGTAAGCAGAGGGAAATGATAAATAAATCTTGGGAAAACTTCTTGACTCGGACATCAAACTATGAGGCACTGAAGGTAAGAAATCTGGTGGAGCAAAAAATTTACATTCACAGTGTAGTTACAATTGCAAAGTTCCAGAGACATTTCTTAATAAATTACGAGATTATTCAAGTAGAAGTTATGGTTACTTCTTCTATGCCTGTGTGAATATAAAATTTACTATAAGATGTACTTTCTTTGATCCTTCTGCTCTTCTGATTAAAATCACAAATTGAGGATCAACCTTGTCACTTGCAATGGAGGGGGGTGTGTATATGTGTCTATTTGTCCTGAAATTGTTGAAACTAAAAGTCTGTTCATTCTTACTTTTCTTAATTTTTTCTAATGCTATTTTTAGTACAGCATACATCTTTCAGATGGGAAATATTTTACGAAGAAAGGAGTTTCTTCTAGCAATATTTGTGCTTTCCCTAAAAAACAGAAAAAATATTGGAGTCCTGGTTTGGCAATCAGACAAAGTTGTAGAATGAATGAAATCAGACTTAAACAAAGCTTTGGCAGCTAAATTTAATTTTTCCTCATTTCCCCAAGATGTAAAGGAAAACAATTTTCTTCCCATGCAAGCACCTCCCTGGCCTGTGGTAGAGACCAGTGTTAGAATTAGAAATGAAAAGGGGCCTGAAAATGATGTGGAGAACTACAGACTCAATTAGTTCTGAGTCCCTGGGAAGCTATCTTAGGCACATGAGGGACAAGTAGTTTGTCTGTCATGGATTAACTAAGGACAAGTCATGCCTTGCCAACATGGTTGCCTGAAAAAAAATATTTGTTCTGGAGAAAGAGGAATATGGATGTCTATTCTCTTGGCTTTAGCAAGGTTTTTGTCTTGTGGTAGCGTTCTTGTAGCCAGAATGGGGAGATATGGACTGGACTGCATACAGGTGGACTACAAGTTAGGTGGACTGGCTGGACTGATGGGCTCAAAGGACAGTGGTCAGTGATTAAAGTTTAACTAGCAGTCAGTTTTGAGTGATATTCCTCAGAGTTTACTATACAGTTGATAATATAGGGTTGATTTAACATTTTTATTAATGGCTTGGATATTGGATCACTATCCATCCTCATCACATCCCCATTCCAGGTGTGGCTGCCCCATCCCTGGAGGTGTTGAAGGCCAAGTTGGATGGAGCTCTGAGCAACCTGGTGTAATGAAAGGTGTCCCTGTCCACAGCAGAGGGGTTGGAACTAGATGATCTTTAAGGTTCCCTTCCAACCCAAACCATTCTATGATTCTATGACACTGGGCTGGAGGAAGCAATCCATATGCTGGGAGGTGGGGTTGCTATTCAAAAGGATCTTGACAAGCTGGAGGGATGGGCTCATGAAGTTCAGGAAAAGAAAACAGTAAGTCATTTATCGGGGATGTATTGAGGTTGTGTTCTGATGCCTCAGAGCAGCTGCAGACTGAAAGGCGACGTAGGTGTGCGCTGTGTATGGGGTGCCAAGCTGATCATGAGGCAACAGTGCGCTCTTGTGGCGCTGAAGGCTCACAGCATCTGATACATATCCGTGTATTAGAATACAGCCCGCAGGGCACAGCAAGCGAGGATTCCCTTCCCGCCCTTGCAATGCCATGTCCATTTATTCTGTTCTCAGGTCTTCAGTACGAGAAAGAGTCACGAGCCGGAGGGATGGTATTACAAGTAAAGGAAATAGAATTATCACCTCATTTATTTTGTAATTTTGTTAGTATATTTTTGAACAACTGCAAATGACGCAATTAATTCAGATTAAAATAATTTTACCTTTTTTTTATCTTCAGAAAGCAAAAAAGCTTCAGGAAAAAGCAGTAGAGGCTTCCAGATGTAAATTGAAGACTCAAACCGGAGCAGTCCATGCTACTCATATTGAAGGCCTGCATACAACAGTAAGTAATGTTCAATGACACTGTTTTATTTTCATTATTGTGAAAGTGGTTTGGGGTTAATTCTGGCTGTATATGTGCTGCTGTTTGTGCTTTCTTTAAGAATGTTTATGTTGACAAGCTCCGAGTATGTAAGACAGAATCTGTATCTCCTGAAAACCACTATTTCCCATTCTGACATTTCCTCAGGCAAGTAGTTGGTCAGAAGGAGATTCAGATCTGCAAATTACTCTGAAAAAGTGTGGGCAAGATGGTCCCTATGCTACTTGTCATGTTCCTCTTCTGAAACAGCCATTCATGAAAACCTTGCAGAGGTCAAGATCTCCTTCATTTATTGTTGGGTAAATCTGTGTGATCTCTAATACATCCACAGAGGGGTCCTTTGTCAGTAATGTGTTCCTGACTGTCTGCAGATAAGCCAGTCATTGTATGTGCAGAAAAGTTTTTTTTCTCTCATTTCTATCAGTTAATTGAAGTGTGAGAAAATAAAAACCGTTGTTAAGATCTCATTCAGACCTAAGAGCATGTTTAGGTGTTGGGTTTTGACAAGATGTCGTAAGACATGGGAGAATCCCCATTCTAGTCAATAACTGGTTTTGGGTTAGCTGGATTATTTCTGTGTAAGCGCGACAGCTAAGGAGGATTGTAGGGGGAGGGGTAGTTTCTTGGCTGCTTTTAAGTTACTCTTACATGTAAGGAGAAACAAGCACAAACATGAGATGTTGTTTTCAAACTTGTACAAGATGAGAGATTCCATTATCATGGGCTCTCTGGCATGAATGAATAATGACAACTAAGGTGGCTGCAACTTAAAAGAGTAAAGAGGCAGTTCATGTTTGATGTGACGAAGAAGAGATAAGCTTAGTAAGAAGCAAGGGGATTGTCTCAGAGTGCTGGACTAGGATTTTTATCCAATTATCTTTGTCCTAAACTTCGGAAAGATATGGAGGGAAGCATCTGTGAATGCAAGATGAAGTGGGCTGAAAAAATTTACTTACTTTACTGACATCATTGAGACTGTTAAACAGCAATATTTTGCAGAAAGTATCTGAAAAATTTAGATATAAACATGGGTGATCTGGCAATTGTTAGTGGAGAGAAATATATTGTTAGATTTAATTTTAGAGGCTTTAAGCTTAAGCCAAGATTGTTCATTTCTTTGAGGGAGAGGATTTAACCAGAAAATATCTTTGTGATTCTGTCAGAAATATTTCAATAACTGTAGATAAAAACAGGAAAAAGGTTAGTCCATTTTGCAAAATATATGTATTGAGAAAACGAATACATCAGCAGCATCATATAAAATTCCTTGGGTACATTGCTTAGAAGAATTACAAATTGCAGATATGGCTAGAAAGTTTTTTTTATGCAACAGTTTTCTTCCCTCCTCTCTGCCAAAGACCCTTAGTAGGAAGAGATGAAGATGAAGCTAAGATGGTTGTTACAAACCGGTCAAGGTCAAGTTATCAGATGTGAGCCACATGCACTCAAAGAGTTGCTTTTGGTTTTTTTGGTAGGTCACAGTTAGAAGACAAATCTGTCACTCAGGGATTTTTGTTTGAAGATGTGAACCTATTCAGTATAAAGAGTAGTAATCAGACTGTACAGGGTATGCCTCTTTCAGTCTTGGAGTTTTCCTGGAGCAATACTTATATGCAAATGCATTCTGAGAGAAAGAGAGGCTGTTCCTTTTTTTCCCTATGAAGTATTAATATATAGTGAAATTCTGAGGACAAAATTTGTGGCTGATATTCTATACAAATCCAAATAGCATTGCACAGCAAACTTCTATTGTAATAAAGGCTTGATTTTCATTTTTTCAATTCGTAAGATCAGAATGAAGGCAGAAAAGCAGAGCACATAAAAGTACCTGCTGAAAAACACTCTCCTTTTTTTTTGTATTGATGGGAACAAATTGTGAATTTAGCGTAAAGGATAGTTTTAGTGGGCCTCAGAACCTCGGAGGCATCTCCACCAGCTGAATAATATTTTCAAAAGACAGTTCATGATTTAACTCTCATCTCATTTTAAATGCAAACATGAAAGTCAAGCAATGTATTTATTTTGTATTTCAGATCGGGCCTGGTCGCTTAGTAACTGTTGAAAGTACACCTCGTCAATTCATTCAAGGGCCGCTGGCTGTTACAGACCTTACTCTTGGAAAGCCCCCCGTTTGTAAAGGACCCTCGAAAAAAGATTAAGAGATAAAACATTGGACTCAGTCAAGAAAAAACACTGTACCTGTAGAATACACAGTGTTCCAAACAGTGCTTTTAATATTAAAATACAGTTACCTATATGTAGATACAAGATAAAGTCTATTTGTAATGCTTTGATAAATTGCTTAGAACACCTTGAGAGTAAAATTGTACTTTCCCTTAATTAATATGAATATGGGGATGTTTTATTAATAAAGTACCCTGTACAGTATGGTAGAAAGGTATGTTGAGTCTAATAACTTTGTGAGCTGGTATCCACCATCAGTAGGTCTGCTATTTACATTTCCATCTCTTGCTGGCACATTCCACACATTGCAGTTTAAGTATCTCATTGAGTAGGGTGATAAACCTTCACATAAACACATTCAGTTCTTCATTTTCCTGGATACCATACCCACTTGGTTCTTGTCCAAGTCCATTTTGTTTCTTGAATTGCCACCTTTAGCATCAGGACTTCCGACACCTACTTCTCTCAGTCTTCATCTAAACTCTCACTTAAAAGCTTGTTTTTGGCAACATTGTCTCTGAGCCTGTTGGAGGGACGTTGGAATGTCCTGCTCCTTATGGGTTGTTCACAGCTCTTTAAACTACCTTATTAATCTAATTATTTTTTGGGCTATTACTCATATTGACTCCAAAAAAAACTCATCCTCTTCCACCCCAGCACCTCTAGAATACCAACACAAACTGGTAAGCAGCAGACTTTTGTGTAGATAACTCAGTTTCTAAGCTCTTTTCTTCTTTCTTAATTTGGGCACTGCCAGAATTTGCTGTATTACGATAGAATGAGATTCCCTGAAGCTGTTACTTCATTTTAAAACCAGTTACTGTCCGGTGCTATGGCATAAACTTCTGTGACATTGCAAGCTTGTATGCTGTGACATACAAACTCTCATTTTTGCCTGTAGGCAACACCTTGAGAAAAGCACAAGCTTCCACTTTGTTAACTACCAGCCTAAAAAAATGAAATAAATTTGAACTAAACATATTCTAGCACTCCTTCTTCTTCATGAAAGAAGGATGGGATGGGGTGAGTGTATAAGCATGTCATAAAATTGTATTTGTCCCTATAACAAGACATCGGAGTGGTGACATTAAAAATAAGGGCAAATAGTTTTGTTTCAAAATACTCTATTTAAATTTTATAAATAAGAAGAACCCTAAGAAAATAATGAAATAAAATAAAACACCTATATGAAAAATGGTACTTGAAGTTTAGAAAAGTCTCTACATATGTAGTTTCCAAACGTCAGTGGTGTTTTCTTAGGGGCAGCTCTGTTAAACATCCCATTGTAGAGTAAGAAAATAATCTAGTACTTAAAGCTAGAGAAATGAAATTCAGCTGTGCTAATTGAATGTAACTTTTTTTGCTGGCCCTTTGCCGACTGATACCTTTTAACTATAATCTACTTTCATTATGACATTTTTTCCCAAAATTTTCTGTATGAAGTTTTATTAAACAACCCTGGATGTGTATTTCTTGCCTGCCTGCAAGAAATGTTAGCCAAGGTATATAGATATTCTCTTACTGAAGTCCTCTGTGTCAAGTAAAGTCTTGCTTAGTTATTTATGTTTATATTTCTCTGACAGCTCTGCAACAGCTTTGCTGCTTTTTACTGCTTGAGAGATTGTATGCTCCATTGTCTTTTCACAATTAAAACCAAACAATAAATATTTTACTAGGACACCAAAGACTGTGACATTTAGAGGGTTTTCTACATGTGAGTGTGTGGGTGACTCATTACTGCTGGCAGCAAGGCAAAGGCCCATTTAAAAAAACCCAACAAAACATAGAGGACTTCTGTAAGTCCTTCAAATTTGTGAGCAAAGGCTACAGCAGTACAGGGTAGCCAAGGTATGGATAAAGAAGAACTTTTAACTGGAAATCAGTTTTGCTAATGCAAAAACTTTAAATCAGGCACAAAGTGTGCCCCACAGAATATCTCCCCCAACTGCATTGTGCTTCTGCTACAGACACCCTGACTGCAAGCAAATGCTCTTGTTAATTGAGCATTAATGTTAATTAATAATGACTGGAGAAGGAAGGGGACAGAATTTCCCCAAATGCTTACATTTATATTTAATAAATTAATACTAACGCAAGGCTCACTGCAGCACAGGCAGCATTTGATTTTCCCAGCTGGCCATGGACCATGGTCTGGCTGTCGAGGGGGTCAGGGAACACATGACACCCAAGACTCTGGGCTTGCTGTCACTACTGTAACCTAGCGATGGAAAAGAGCAGGAGTAGTGGTGGAAGAAAAGATCATCCCATTCCTCCCAGGTTAATCTCTCATACAGACGTCCCTGGAGTATCCAGCTGTGACTTTCCATGGCTCTGTCATAGACATATCCATCATAGTATGTCCACCTGGAATTTGTTTGCTGCTGCTGCTTGTGGTGCTGTGTTGCTGTGGTTCACAATCACCTGCCCGTTTGGCAGACACCGCAGGGTGACCATAGCACTTGATTTTTCAAGCATTCAGGAAAGCAAAAGTGACAATGTTGGGGCTCATGTACTTAGCAGTTTAGCAGTGATGAAGAACTTTATACAAGGAGAAGAAAAAAAAATTGAACCACGCCAAAGGATTTGTCTAAGCATCTACAGTATTCACTGTGCTTTTGTGCTCCTTCATTTTGATGTTGCCTTGCTGAGGTATCTTAATTTTCTCCTCTTTCGGCCTAAAATCGGTTGGTGAAAGCAGACCCTGCAAGATTATGAAAGAAAGGTAGTTATTGTCCAAGCAATATGTTAGGAATGCTAGGATTAAAAGATCTCTGTGTTCATTCTGAAAACCTAAATCATCTGACTGGGTACATCAGAAAAAAGTCTCTTGCTGAGGAGGAAGGGAGACAACAGATCTAGGACTGGTTATTAAGATGTAAAGCCAGTACATGATGTCAGTTCAGACTCATCGCAGACAATGATGACCAGAATCTGTCACTGTTTTAGTGATTCACAGTGACCATTAGATCACATTATGTGTCAGTAGTTTTAACAGAGAGAATATGGTTCAAACTGTCAGGGATTTGGTCTTCCCTTCTCACAGAGGGATGATTCCCCAAAGCTGAGACTGAAGTCTGAATACCAGGAATGGTATTGTAACTATTGTATTAGTGTATTATCGTTGATACGCACACAGTGATAAGCACAGAATTCAGCATCCGTTTCCACACACTCCCACCTGCATACCCAACATTTTTTATACTTCATTAAATATCGAAATGCAGTACCCTAACGTCTAGTGACTAATGTATTGTGAAAGTAGCTACCATTGAAAGATGCAAACACTTTTGACAAGTAGAGATAAAAAACTGGAAATTACTATATTGAGTTGTCTAAACAATCAAGGACAAGGTTAGACCAGTGTTTCATTTTAATGTTAGTACATAACAGACTAGCACCATGTCCTGTAATTACCTTCTAAAGTTCTGTGAGAGTATGTGGAAGAATATTTGGGAGATGTTAATTGCCTTCTGCCCATTCCATGGGATCTTGAGAGCACACAGTCTACATACATATCCCAGAAGTTCTGGGCTAAATCATTGAAGAGTTCGTTGTGCTTGGGCTTAGGAGATTCCTTTAGGAACATCATGAAGTCCCAGAGAGCAATGACTGTATCTGCTACCTTGAGTTTCTTCATCTCCACCAACCCATGGGACGATGCCTCCCAGCACTGATGGTCAATCTCACCCAGGCTTGGCGGGGTTTCTTTTTGATAGTCTAGATTGGCGTAAACCAAATTCACTATCAATATACAGCCCAGCTGAAGATACCACCTTCGTTTCCATACAAATTCCATACTTCAACAAGACACCTGAAATGAAGCACATAAAATCACAGTCATTCTGCCATTATGTAGTTCATTCTCAAATAACTTTCAAGGGCACCCCAAGAGATTATTCATGCATATGTACAGAAAAGTACTTTTTTTTTTTCAAACCATGGAATAAATACTAGTCAATGAACCCTAAAGCTGAAACTAGGTTGGAAATTGTTAATGCTGTTTAGAATATGAGACCCTGAAGCAGAAAGTTTGAAGTGACCAGACCCCTATGTCAGAAAGACTCCTTGAGACCAAGAGTTCCCTTAAACTCCTGCACTTGGATTATGAGTAAAATCAGGTTAATAGCAGATGTTTAAAGAATTCTAGTGGCATGCTATCAAAAAGTAACAGAGCTATAAATAGCCAATCTTTCACGGAAAAGCTCAACTCAGAAAGATGGTAATGAAGGTATGGTAAACCAGACCATGCACTGTATTGGGTGAGCACAGGCATGTTCTGAACTCATTCAGCGTGTGTTGCAAGACTGGAAAAAGGGAAATTCCTTTCTGGCTTATGTTAGAAAATTAAGTAAACTTTTGGCACAATTATTTCTACCATATATTCAAAACACAGAAACTATCTGGAGAAATGGAGATGGAAAAAGCAATAATATAGGAGGCATAATGAGAACTTCAAATACTACAGAATATGTATTCATTATTACACATGAATTCCCTCTGGGAAAAATGCAATCTTCCCATGATATGTATTCCATATCCTTGAAGCAAGTATAGACAGAAGATCACTAAAACACCTGATAATTTATTTATTTTTTATCAGTTCTTCCTATCAGGATAAACTACAGTGGAATAGCAGTGTAAAACAAACAAACAAAAGCAAAACCAAACAAACAAAAAAAAGAAAACCACAAAAACAAGTGAGCATAAGAAGTCTGAAAAGACAGTCAAGACTTTCAGATAGTGCCCCTTATTTTGGTGTCCTAAATCAATTCTCTGTCAAGTAGTTGGTACCATGCTCACTCCCACAGTTTCCAATCAGAATGTAAAATACAATTACAAAATTATGTGAGGTTTTGTGCAGATAAAAGGCAACATTTTGGGCAACTGTGCAAATTTTAGTGGGAACTTGGCCAGAACTGCAAATGTGCTCTCCCACTCTGGATATCGCTGGCACTGTCAATATGAAAAGTTAGTCTATGATGTCTTCAGAGTGTTAACATACTGATGTCCTTTCTGCAACTCCTAGTGATGGAATTAAAGAGAGGCCAATCCACAGATAATACAACATTTATGTGAAATGTCTATAAGAATATAGAGTTGAGGTGACACCATGGAGTTCAGAGTCCTGCCAAAGCAGTTCAGAAAACAGGACAACTTGAAATGGGCCCTTTTTCTGTGGCCTCCAGGTCCTGGGATGATTTTTAGTTTGAATGTGTAACCACACTGCTGCAGCCATCTGAGGTCCCTAAAGTCATGTATTTGTTTACCTCAGCTTCAGAACCCACGGAACTGAGACAAACAGATACCCCCCAGCCTAGCTCCCTTTTAAAACATCTTATGCCAGCTGCATTCCAGCAGGCAGCAGGATTACCTTCCTCAGCATCCCAAGAGTTTATCAATATGCATTAAAGTTTCTCTTCCTTGGGCTTTTCAAAACTCATTATAGCAAGTAAGTAGGGATGGAAATGCTTCTCTTTTCAGTTCACTAGGCACCAGCATTCAGAGAAAGGATACACTGTCAATTTAGCTACAATGTAAGAAAAAGACAACCAGGAAACCACTGACATTTTGAGTTGTTTTGATTTCATGTTTTAATCCAGCTAAAAACTAAAATGCTAATGGTCCACTTGAATACTTCAAACAGGAGCTGAGACCACAACAAACCTCTTTTAACTAGTAACTCCTACTATTTGGTACAAGACAGATGAATTTCACAGAGGCAATAACTGAAAAGACACAGCTGAAGTTGTACTTACAGTGTTTCTGTGAGGAGATGGAAGGTAGTAGCCTTGAAGCAAGAGAAGTCAGCCACTTGGAGAAAAAGAAAGAAATTCATGAGAGGGCTGCAAGTGCCTGGCAGCTGCTGGATGCTCCAAGGATGCCGGGATTACACTGCACAGGGACAACTCTGCCACTGGCAAAGCAGCAGCAGCAGCAACAGCAACAGCTGAACTCAGGTCGGTGGAAGGGTGGAGGGAGCTGTGGCTGTGGCAGCCCCACCTCCTTCTGCAGCAGTCACCAGTGTCAGCCCAGGCTGGGCTGGGGCCTCACCTGGAGAGACTGCCTTCGTGGGGGTGGGTGTGAGGGAAGGGGAGAGGCAGAGGGCTGTCAGAGGGAGGAAAACACAATGGACAGCAAATCTTTCTCCGAATCAGTAACGTGAACACTCTCATTTAATGAACTCCCATTTCAAAAACCCAGGTTTCCATTCATGTTCCTGTTTGCCCACCAGAACACGTAGGGACAATGTTCAAAGTAATGGAAAAGGACAAATATGTAGTAAAATTGGGTCTGTAAGGTTCATAATGTGCTTTGGTGGACTTCAACATGATAGGAACAGTCTGTTATTTCAAGTGGAAATATAATGATTACTGTCTAAAAACCAGTATATACAGTACTTAAACACAAATACAAATCTGCTCTGAAATGACAATGTTCAGAATAATTAGGTATTTTCTGGAAGCCTTTGCAGCCAAGCAATGCCAACACTATTTCAAAGTCTTGCTTCAAAAAATAAGCCATGTTTGAACCTACACAGTCATATAGACAAAAATATCTGGAAGACTGCAATACAGTTAGCTTATCTCTGAACTCTTTGTATCATTGAAAGGAGCTAAAGCGCTATTAGATGTAAATACCCCTTGAAATTCTAAGGCAGCTTCCACAACCAACGAGGTAAAGTATTAGGAAGGCTGTAGAAAGAATCTACCTTTAAAAAAGCTCCTTCATATCACTAATAAAAAAATAACAATAAGTTTTCAAGTTAAGAAAAGCTTTTCCCTTTTAGTTTGCCTTATGCACTATTGAATTTATTAGTGTGATCAATCTCACAGTGAAACAGCCAAAATTTCAAAGACATTTAAAGACATGTGAAGAAGTGGACAGTCGCACAGCTGCTTGGCCATGGCATCGATTCCTTCTTCTCATTTCATTCCTTCTTAAAACATCTAGGTGTAGTAACACAGGAGAGTGGTGCAAACACAGTGATTTCATTTTACTCCAACAGCCACTGATGGCAGCCTTTGATCCCATTTCTTCATCCTACAGATTTATTTTTATCATTCTCCTCTTGCTTTTCCTAATCTAGTTAATAAATCCACCCTTTTTAATCTTAAAAGAAGGTATTCTTAGAACACAACTACAGAAATCGAAGTACTAAGGAACAGATTTTTCTTAGGAAAATCCTTTTGAATAAAAAGATCTCTTTTTAAAATGCCACCTCATCAACAATGTTCTCTTAAGAATCTATTTATGTTAAATTTCTTTGACAATATCTAAAAAATGTGAAAATGGTTCTGAAGGCTGACTTTCATATTTCATTTTCCTTTCTGGTGTTACGTTTCTTGTCAATCAAGCACTGAGGGCTTATCATCTGTGGGAGAATGCCACGTGGAACAAGGATGAACCCATGAATTTAAGTTGACAGAGATCAAAATTATTGGCAACTAATAATCCTGTGGAATGCTATGTGAAGTTTGTAGCATGGAAGCACCACAGACACTGATCATGTTTATTAAGTAAGTATTGTTATTACAATTTCTATTTCAGAACAAGCAAGGTCAAGAAAAGTCAATCTGTGACCACCTTCATAAAATCTAACATACCTGAAAACTACATAAAAGCTTGGGCTGAATGGAAAAGCCCTTAAAAACAGGGACCCTTTCCAAAGACTTGGGAAAGCAGATTTTTTTTTGAGCTAGTGACTAAATATAAAGGGGATTTAGAGAAAAATTGTGTTGTGTTCTTCGTTCTGCAGGGGTTCAGGAAGAATTCCAAAGATGCAGCATATGCCACACCTACAGCCTCCAGCACAGCTGTTTCACACTAAGTTTTATGAGATGGCTCATATGGCTCATGGCTCATAGTAAAAGTGACTATTTCTCTGTTTTTTAATTTTTTAGAATAGATAAACTTGGTCAAGATAAAATGTTTCCCTCAAAGTTCTGCCAACATTGATAGCTTTTCTATAGCATGTATTTTAAACTGTTGTACTTCAGCTTATTCCTTTTATTATTGCAGCTGAGGGGCCTCCATCTAGTGGGACTTTATTGTACTGAAGAGTGTATCCTTGGCATTGGTTAGATCTCTCTTTTTTAATAAAACTGTAAAATTAATACATCGATATTTTAGAACATTTGGACCTTGGGTATGTTGGTGTAGTTTCAATTACAGAGACTTTTATGCCAGCTTCCCAACATTGCAATGAACCATGGTGTGTGTGTTCAGAAAGGCAAGGACATGAATACCTGACTTGCATTTTTTAATTATTTCAACTCTACTTTAAATAAAGCGATGTTGCTAAAATATTTCAGCTTAATTTCTACATATTTCCATTGAAGTTAGTTCTTTTCTAGACTGAGAAGAACAGCACATATAGCACAAATTGCAAAAAACTGCTGGTGGAAGTTTTGAAATTGTTGGGGAAAGAGATTTTATGGCTTCCTCTTGTTAGAGTTGATGACAGCACTCTACCTAGTGATTTATATCATGAGAGAAAAGAAACAGAGTGGTGAAACTGTGATTTGATGTAGTTGTATCCTTGTGATTTTCAAGCAACCATATAAAAGTACGTGAAGTACACAGTAAGAACAGAAAGAGCAGGAACTGAAGCATTATTTAGCATGGAACTCAGAATACACATTGACTATGTATAACTCCTTCTGGGGACCTTTAAAATGCTATCAGCCTTTTGTATGACTGAATTATAGATATCTCTGTGACACAGGCACACTAGTACGTAAAAAAGATTGATTCACTGAAGATAAAGAATTGAGTCGCCCACTGCATCACTGATTAGCAGCTTCTGAAGCAAAGAAATAACAGTGATGTTCTGCCACCAGGTTTGACAGTGAAGTGCTCACAGCCCTGCTACTGAAGATCAAGTATGACACACACTAGTGATAGAATCAGTGCTGCCCTGGCCTAAGAGAGTCTCTTCAGAGGACCAGATGCATATCTGAAGCAAAGTATTTAGACAATGAAACATCTAAATATTCTCAAACTTCAGAGTTTTTTATTATTCTTTTCCAGCAATTCTTAGCATCATGTATGTGTGATGAGGCACATAATGGTATAGAAGGTTCCAGAAAATGCACAATGGCACATTTCAAATTAAATATTACTTAATTCCCTGCTGGTATGAGCTTTGTTGAAACAAATCTAGTGTTATAACAGTATATTAAACACCTTCAACTCATAGCATACAGCTTTTCTTTGTTTTTGTTTTTTGAGTTGTGGATTGATTACATAAGTTGAATTAAACATTGGTGAGTAGCTCTGCTGGCGTCTCTGGGCCAGTTAACCTGTTAATCGCGTGCTATGTACTAGGGAAGTTCAGCACACTGATTTTAAGGCTCTACTAAGTGGACCAGTTACAGACCCTGCTCTGAACAGTTGCAATGATTCCACAGGACTAAATTCAGAGAGTATGTACCACAAAAGCAGAACAAAGCACAAAAACAAGGGGTAATTTCATATATACTTGTATTGGTATCCAAGAAAAGCTCTGGGCCTATGACTTGATCCTTGAAGAACTTTGCTGATAAACTTCTTGCCATCTGCAACTTCCCTGCACTTTCTTTGTCTGACTTAAAAGCTCTTTTGCTTATGTCCTTTTTTTCTGTTCTTTTCTATAGAATGCTGACATCATATGCTTTGCCGAAGTCACAGTAGCACAGTCTAACTTTTGCATATGTAAAGACTTGTGAAGCTTGCCTACTATTCAGCTTGACTGACAACTCCTTCCATATTATGAATCATAAATCTGGACAAAATGTTCTGTTGTTTGTACTATGAATTGGCATGGTAACACAGAACAGGAAGGTCCTCCTGAATGACAGGGCCTCGTTCCCTGCCAGTACAGAAAGCTCTGTTGTACAAACACCTCGTACATTCATGAAGGGCCATATTAAAAACAGGTATATTTTTGCTCCCACTAATTCCATGAAAAAGCTATTTCATAATTCGATTGCAGTAACAGGTAGAAACACTGTTCTAATTTCCTGATATATTTATTACTGAATAGTACACATCTGTTTGTTCTTGTGTTTTTGCCCTGAAACATAAATGGTTTTCATCCTTCATGTTTACCATCCTGATATATTTATAGACAGCACTTCTGCCTCCTTTCTGGTTTTGTTTTATTGAAGTAAACAAGCTGAGCCATCCTAAAATCTGTCCTTATAAAAGGCTCTCAAGCTCCCTGGTGATGCACCTAACTTTCCTGTATCTCTCTTTCACTTCAACCTTAGCTCAGCTATAGAACAACTGATTCGACACTTTCACAGTACCCCAAACGAGATTTCACCAGGGCCTTAAACAATGACATTAATACCTTCCTACTTTAAATGAAATACATCTCCTGAAATAATCCCTTGTCATGGTTTAATCCCAGCCAGCAACTAAGCACCATGCAGCCTCTCCCTCACTCCCCCACCGGCAGGATGGAGGAGAGAATCAGAAGGGTAAAAGTCAGAAAACTTTTGGGTTGAGATAAAGACAGTTTAATTGAGAAAGCAAAAGCCATGCACACAAGCAAAGCAAAACAAGGAATTCATTCATCACTTCCCATGGGTAGGGAGGTGTTCAGCCATCTCCAGGAAAGCAGAGCTCCATCACTTGTAACAGTTACTTGTGAAGACAAGCATAATCACTCCAAATGTTCCCACCCCTTTCTTCTTCTCCCAGCTTTTATGACTGATCATGATGCCACATAGTTTGGGATATCCCTTTGGTCAGTTGGGGTCAGCTGTCCCGGCTGTGTCTCCTCCCAACTCCTTGTGCACCCCGAACCCACTCTCTGGTAGGTTGGGGCGAGGAGCAGAGGAAAAGGCCTTGGCTATGTGTAAGCACTGCTCAGCAATTGCTAAAACATCTCTGAATTATCAACGCTGTTTTCAGCATGAATCCAAGACACAGCCCCATTCTAACCACTGTGAAGAAAAAATTAACTCTATTGCACCCAAAACAGCACATTTCTGTACTTAGGATGATTCCTAAGCATATCTCACTTCGAGATTTCGTGAGTATGCTCTTACTGAAATCAGTAAGAGCAAATATCAAACAGGACATCCTATAACAAAACCTTTAAGCCTTACATTTTCGCTTTCAACTTTATTTGTGGCTATCTCTCTTCACAATTTCTCTCCTAACCCCCATACTCTCATTCCTTCCCAGGTGATACTGTATCAAATGTTTTGGAGTACTAATATAGCAAATGTGAGTTTTTCCAAAGCTTTGCAATGAGATTGAGACCAGGTTTTAGGGTCTGTAGTTGGCCAGGCCACTTTTCTTCTTTCCAAAGATAAGCAATTACAGTCCAAGTTCAGCCCATCTCACTTCTAAGACTTAACAGAGAAAGATTGGGATCCACAGGCAGCCACTCATGATGTACCTTGTCCTCTGGAGACAGCTGTCCCCAGCGAGTACAGGAGTTTCAGCCAACAAGCCCCCAGCTGGGACCCCTCAGTTAAACGCCTCAAGGATGAGACCAGACCCATGTTTGCTATTTTCCAGTCATAAGATTCTTAACAGATCAGTTCAAAACACTTGCTGCTGGATTTTACGTATTATCTGTTTCAGAACTGCAAATGAAGTCCTCGTGATCTGAAAGCACGACACGGGAGTTTTGCGTATGTTTTTGCTGCTGTAATAAAATTCTTTTCTGCCATTCACATGATCCATCTTGCCCCGTGCCTTGGGGTGAAACTATGGCATTGAGGAAAGGCTTACATTGAATTTGGGGCACTTGACTTAGGCTAGACAACAGCCACATCGTCTCCTACTCTTCTATTTATATCACTGAAAGATTTTCTTCTCTAAGTATTCTTTAACAGTAGGATGCAAGCATGTCCAATGGGCAGAAATTTAAAGCATTTTGAGCTGGAACAGAGTATGTAGTCGATTGTTAACAATAACACGGAGCGGCGGAAAAAGCAGGTCAGTAACGCGAACAGAGCGCAAAGCTCGCGAACGCGTTGGGCGCTGCAGGCCGCAGCCCGGGCCCGCCGCGCCGGGCCGGGCCGGGCCGCGCCTGCGNCGGCCCCTTCCCGTTCTCGCAGCCCGCGGGGCCCGCGCTCCTGCCGCCATGGTGCGGGGCGGCGCGGCAGTGCTGCGGAAGGTCAGTGCGGCCGGGACGAGACCCGGCGCGGACGGGCGGCGGGGAGGGCTGATTCCGCTCCCGGGGCCTCTGCGGGAATTCCCGTGCTCCGGGCCGGCGCAGGCCCCGGCGCTTGGCTCCGGCAGGACTCTCCCGCGCTGCCGGGGCGCCTCGCAGGGGCCGGCGGGGCCGGGACCGGGTTGCGGTGCCCGCGGTGATGCCCCACGCGTGTCTCGGGCTCGCCCGTCCCGCCCCGCTGCCCGGGGCCCTGCACGTCAAACACTCACTAAAAAAATACTTTGGAGTTTTACGCTCCTGCCTTCCGGACTGTCATTTATTGCCATCACAGTTCTATCCAAGCCGTTTTACACACGTTTTTGTAAAGCAAAGTATGAACAGAACATAATACCGATATTTAAACTTGTTTTGTTAGTATGGCAACTTCGTAGATGATTTGCGGGTCTATGTAAGAGGAGGAACTGGTGGAATGGGTTACCCTCGTCTGGGAGGGGAAGGAGGAAGAGGTGGTGATGTCTGGTTTGTCGCCCGAGAAAGAATCACCCTAAAGGGCATTAAGGAGAAATATCCCCACAAGCGATTTGTAGCTGGAACAGGAGCCAACAGCAGGTAAGAGTCAGGTTGATGAAAACTTACACACAATTTTTCCAGAAAGCAAAATGTCAGCTTAAGTTACTAAGCCTGGTTTAATTTTTCCCAGTGTTAAAGCTCTAAAAGGTGAAAAAGGAAAAGATTGTGAAGTTCATGTGCCTCCTGGAATTTCACTTCTTCTTGATGATGGCAAGCAGATTGGTAAGAACGTTTGCTTTATTTTAATGTATCTAGTATTTGTCACATTTATTAATAACATTAGCAGATTTCTAACACTATGATGTTTTAAGGTTACACATTTCTCAAAGTAGGTGTGTGTTCTTCTTTGTTTGGACAAAGAGTTGACAAACAAATACACTGTAGAAATTTTTGGAAAAGCAAGGACCCCTTCCAGAAATTGGCAGTAGTTAGTTTCTGTCACTAAATGTCACAGAAAAAAAATTGCTTTGCAAAGAACTGTGAAAGGCTGGGAGCTGTAGTGATCCCCTACAGAACCATTTATGACCTCACATAAATTATGTCCCCATAAACCCAGGTAAGTGTCCCTTTAACTTTACTGAATTATGACAGTGCTTAACAGAGAAAGATCCTTGCTCAATGTCAACATTTCACGTTACTTAAAATATATAGCTGTTTTTTACTCTTTATTTTATAGAGTGGTGCTCAGTAGTAACGAGGAAGATCTATTTCAATACAGTGTTCTTGAAATAGCTTTCGGTGGTTCCTTTGCCATTTTTTCAGAGTTTTTCTTCTCATACTGTTTAGAATTCAAACTAAATTCATAAATTACCCTGATTTTGATGATTAACTAGAAGTGTGTGGCAAGAATTGTTTATGATGTAGGCATGTCAGTGTCTAAAGGCATCCAAATGTTGCCCTTTTTTTTAATTATTCTGATCCTAAGGGAGATATCATAGCCTGCATTTTAATGAAAAAATACAGCAAACTCTTCAGACGTTGTGTAGCCACATCTCTGTCAATGCAGATTTTTCATGGTATTCTTGAATTCGAATATTGGAGACTTCAGAACCACCACCATCTTGGCCATACTTTGCCTGCCTGTACTTAGCACTTTTCCTGACGTGACAAACTGTATGACAGAGGGAGAAACACCATGACCTTGAGGGCACAATTCCTGCAAGGAAGCATACAGAAAATTTTCTTGTAATCAGAGATACTTGAGTGGAAAATCACAACTGAACTACTGCGGGGGATTGTGCCTTTTCACTACTGAATTTATTTTCAGGAGAGCTTAATGCGGCAGGAGAGAGATTCTTAGCAGCTCGCGGAGGTCTTGGAGGTTCCTTGGCCACAAACTTTTTGCCTTGCAAAGGTCAGAAGCGAATTATTCATCTTGATTTGAAACTTATAGCAGATGTTGGCTTAGTTGGGTAAGTACTGTAGTTTGATATTAGAAAACAAAGTAAATTTCAAATGTGATTTCAAAGAAATTTGAGAGTTTGGAGGATGAACGTTATTGTACTATTTGCATTGTCACTTAAATTATTTGCAGTTTGCAAAAATCATATTGAACTTAATTTTAAAATTTGTAAAGTATTGGTTATGCTTTTGGGGACAAAGAGCTTAATGAATCAGGGTAATATATAATTAGTAATATAATTGCATTTAGCAATTGCAGTGATTATCAAAATACTATTAGCTAATGTTTATGAAGTAAGTAGGTGGGGCAAAACAGAGCCAAGAGCACTGTCTGTATTGCATGCCTGACTTCTTGGTACTGGCACAAGTGGATCCTTTCAGCAGTAGTTTTAAAGAAGTTCCAAAGGCTATGTTGCCTACTCTCCCCAATAAAGAGCTTGGAATGTTGGAAGGAAGTAATTACAAACTAGAACAGTAGGACTTGCTTTTCAGTGTTGCTGCTTTATAGCAATACAGATAAATATATTTTTATTTGGAGGAAACTTTCCACAAACTACAGCTGTAAAAGTATTGGTCTACTCAGCATGTACTACACATAGGTCAGCTCCATGGTCCTTATTAATAAAAAACATAGGAAACATGAAATAGCAAGGAGTTTGAGTGGAAGTAGTCTGATTGGTATATACCAGTAAAGAATGGAAAGATGCTTGAAGACAGCATGGTTTTCTAGTTATGTTTTTCTTCTTTTTTCTTGTTAGAAATAGTTCAGTTAATATAAAAGTTATTTAAAGTTATATAATTTTTAGTCTTCAGTAATTACAGAATTCTTTTCTTGGTTTAGAGTGTGTGAAAGTACAGGAGTTCTATGACACTGATGCTTCTTTAATCTTGTTTGTATTTTAGCTGACAGTTTCCCTTCAAAATGGATTAAAAAAATCATTATCAGTCAGAGGAGCATATCATTTTCTTGTTGAGAATATGAATCAGCCTCTGATAGTTTGTGGCTGTACTTTGATCTCTTTGTTACTTTTACTTTTTTGCAAGTGGTTTGCTATTAGATCACGTAAAAACAACATGTAGACTTGAGAGAGGCCCATCAGGTTTGAGTACAGGTTGTGATGTGTTAGTCTAGGTTGCAATTTAAACTTCAAAGAATATATTGTACCTCAGTGGAACCAAAATGCTCACTTGAGGAGATGACCAGAGTAACCTTCTAGAATGTCTTTTAAGCACCTTCCATCATCAGAGTGCATTAAAACTACCCCTAATAGTTTCCCTGTTGTAACAGGAGTCCTTAGGTTGCTTTCTGTTTTTAAGAGAGATATGTGTACATCCCCTTCATAAAGGTCCTTAATGTAAACCAATCTTGTTAACAGGATATGGGTCTGCATATTCAGTGGAGAGTGTATGGTTTTCTGTGGGACACATGCCTTTGTATCTTGTGACCAATGTTCAGTTGCCTGTAGACACGGTGTTCTGTGATCACTTTTACACTGAAATACTGTGATGAAGATCTGTCTGTGAATTTGACTGGAACACAAGTCTTGTATCGTCTTTTTGGAGGAAGTGCGAAGAATAAGGACTGTGGTCTATCCTTTGATGTCAGCATTAACTTCAAGTTTGACATAGATTAAGGCTGTTGTGTCTTTTACAGCTCAGGTTAATCTTTTAAACAAGCATGTGCTACAATTTCAGTTTTAACTTGGGTTCCCATTTCAGTGGGTAGATGTATTCTGTGAAGAAGCTTTTGTAAAAGGTAGCATATCCCTAAAGAAACATTTTTGTTGTGGTGTGCAGGTATAGCTATGCCTTGTAAAC
The DNA here is from genome assembly GCA_013399855.1 of Oxyruncus cristatus. NCBI lineage: Eukaryota > Metazoa > Chordata > Aves > Passeriformes > Cotingidae > Oxyruncus > Oxyruncus cristatus. The sequence goes on along the minus strand of VXAY01012530.1, from coordinate 3,116,996 downwards.
AACAGTCAGGTCTGCACAGACCGGCTCCAAAATCTTCACTGGAGTTCTTTTAGTTTACCTGGTAACAAAGCAGGTTAGTGCTCATTTCAGGATCCCTCTTACAACTTTGATGCCCTAAAAGCATACACAAATTTACATGTGTGTGTCTACACACTCAAAGTCCCTCTCTCTCTTACAGAGTTGGTTTCCTTTGCTGTATTAGCTAAACTGTAGGATAGATATCATTGGTACTTGAATTGTAGGATCTCATGAACCATGATCTGTATGCCAAAAGACCGTAAGTCCATCTGATAAGATGTTCTTGCATGACAGATTTTAGAACGTAAGTGTAATTTACAAAATTAGCTATAGCACATGAAGACTGAATTCAAGTAGACCTGGATGGTCATGCTATATTTCTGTCTGAGTGACTTTGAAAGATTTACCTTGAATCTATTACACATTTATTTATGTAACTCACCTGCCTGCATTTTTGGGAAGTATTGTTGGATTTAGAAAAATCACTCTGATTTGGTTTCAAAAAATAAATCATATTGATCTGGGTAGTAAATGGGTGCAAAAATGAGCTGGTAGCATTGAGTTTCAATAAGATAATATAGTGCATTTGGAAATAAAGTATACAGGAATCACAGAAGTGTTTATTGAGTGTATAAATCCCAACTTCCTTCCTAGGTTTCCAAATGCGGGAAAATCATCCTTGTTAAGCAAGATTTCTCATGCCAAACCTGAGATTGCAAGTTATGCTTGTAAGTTCATCCTCTTATTTTTAGAGCAGTAATATTTCACAAAAGCAAGAAGTCTTTTCTCTGACTTGGTCTGCAGGTTATAATAAAGAATAGGGGATAACATGTTGCCTGGTTTTTAATTACATTCAATACTTCAAAGAGATACTTACTGTTTCAGTGTCTTTAACCACCTCAGGTTTTCAAGTGTACACCTTATAGTGTTTTAACCTGTGAATGCAGGGTCTATTTATTTTTATCTCAGCTCATTTTATTCCATCTAAGATGCACCATCTCTGTGGTATATAATATCCTCAGTCTGTAGAATATGTACTGTCAAGTTCCTTTGCATATACAACTTGTATGCTTTGGAATTAGCTGCCACCTCTTTTTGCAACAGGATTTTGAATCTATCCACTGAAAAAGGGACAGAAAATTTTTATTATTTTTGTATTGGTAAATTAGCATTAGTTGTCTGATCTTCATTAATTAAAAAGCAAGGGTGCAAAGGAAGCTCAAACATGTGCAATAAAACTGTTTAGAGACAGAGTTTTTAGCCTTTAAACAGTAAAGGTATTTATTGCAACGTTGGGGAACCCCCAGCTCGCACTGGACAAAGAGCTCCGAAGTCCTTGGCACAAATCAAGGAATATAGACAGTTTCTGTGAGAGATTGCAACATTTTACATACATATTCATATAGTTGCAACATCTAGTCATAATATTCATAACAGGCGGAGTTGGGGCGGAGCCTGGGGTGGAGTCTTCTTTTTGGGGTGATCTGCAGTGGGAGATCCTGTTACTTCGGCCTCGGTAGGGGTCATTTTCTCTCCTCATCCTTGGTGAACTTTTCAACTTTCTCTTGATTCTGCTGACTCCATGGTGAATTTTACAAGATCCTTGGACTCAAGCCCCTATTTCGCCCCTTATCTTTCTGTGCTCTATAAAATATGTCTTTATGTAGGTATGTAAACATTCCTTTGGTGCACAGTACCATCTCCAGCTACTCCTTGGATTCTAACTTCCTCGGCTAAAAGCAAGGCCTGTATTCTAAGTTAACTCTTCAGGGTCTTGTTCTGTTTCACAAGTACTGATAATTCTTACCGACCTTCTTGCACCACTTCGATTCTCTACAGCTCTTTTCTCACTTTGCCTTTCATTATTTTTCTCTGTTTAGAAGCTATTCTGTAGTCCGAATAATCATTTTTGTGTCTGAGACTTCTCTAGCTTCACTGTTCCATTTTTGAGGTGATGGAACAGAAGTGCAGACATGAACAAGGTTTGGTGAACCAGTGGGTTTTTTGAGTGTTCTATTTTTTTCTGTCGTTTTACGCTTTCCTTGTTCCTTTTCCTTTTTTAATTTTTTGCTACTGAACATTTGTTTAGTTTAAATATAGTGACAAAGTCCTACAACATTTGAATACTTTGTAACATAAACTTTTTTTAAATGTTAAAAACAGTTTTGTTTTCTTCCCTTTGTCTTTTTTCCCTTGTCACAGTTACAACAATACAGCCTCAACTAGGAAAGATCATCTATGCAGATTATAAGCAGGTTGGTATGAAAGTTCACTCTGGTTGTTTGTTAAACTTACATATAATGATTAGTTATGTTGCTTAACATAATTTCAGAAAGAGAATGAAAACTTATAATTATTTTCATATGAGTATCTATAATTGTACATATCAAATGCATTTACATGGACATAACAAGGGTGTTGGAAAAAGTACTAATTTATGAAGTAATAAAAAGAAAGCTTTATAGCCAAATACAGTAATATGATATAGAGCTGATTTTAAGTCACTTTAGTCAATGGCTTCTCATTTTCCCTTTCTTCCTTTCTGTGGTTGTAATCCTGCCTTACAATTTTAGAGGTCTGAAATTGTTTATGGAATTGAGATTGCTGTGTCTTAGTATACTATTACTAAATTCAGGACTTTGAAAAAAATCACTGTTTCAGAGACTAGCCTGTTACTTTTATTTAGAAGCAGCACATTTTCTGCAAGTTGAGAGCTCTGGACTGAATGAGTAATTTTCAGAATGGATTGTAAATAGTGCTAGATTTGTCCAATAGCTGCAGATCTACAGTAGTAAATGATGGAATTTTGTGAATATAACCCAGCTGTCATAACTTCCTGGTATGACTTTCTAGGTTGACTGCTGTAACTCTCTTTTGTAGTTTGGTTTTTACCTTTTTGTATTTTGTTGGTTGGGGGGTTGTTCGTTTGTTTTTAATAAAAAACTAAAATAGTGTGACATGATAGTGATTGCCTGAACAGCCAGGGTAGTGCACTACCTGAGAGGTACAGGCCCAGTTCCTTTTGTGGTAGGCTGGAGAAGGACTGCTGGAGCTACTGCCCTACCGTCTTAATTTTTGTAAACTGTGTTCCACCCTGCTTCTTATGATAAAGCTGTCAGATAACTGTGTGGTGCCTGGAATCTTCTTGGGGGAGAAACCAATGCTAAAAAATTAAACTCTTAGATTTTGGACCCCAACTTCATAATAAGGTTACAGCAAACATTTTCATTCCTCAAGCTTGAATCTTCTTTGATGTGCTTTTATGTTACTTTTGAAGTGCATGATACATGCAGCACTGGAGTCATCACTTCCAAGATAAAAGGCAAATGCATAAAAGGGTTTCAGATGGGTTAACCAGAAAAGCGTACCCCTCAGATGGGAAGCAGTAATCTTAGGGGGATTCAGTAGCTGATGCCTGAAACCTTCATTTAACAAACTTCAACAAAACTATGTTTTAAAGGAAGTAAGTCTAGTTTGTCAGATTTGCCCTTAGACATGTTGCATCTCTAGAGGTAAATTTTTTTATATTCATTTTTCTACTAGTTTAGGGTAGCTTATCCTGGAAAGCTGTGCTTTCTCATAGCCTTTTTAAAAAACTATCTGCCATGAATGAGGACCTCTTTTTCTTACTAGTGTATCTTCTCCAGCAAGAGATCTGCTTGCACTCCTGCCTTTCTTGTTTGAAGTCTGTTTCTTGTCATAGACAATGACACTTTTTGTTGGCTATTTTTACCGTTCCTGGGTTTTATACTACAGTGTTGGGTGCTATATAGGAACTATATGGACAAAATACCTTTTTTCTAAAGTCAAGGGAACTATAGGTTGTGGTCACAGGGAACATCTGTGAGTAAGAGAAAGTACTCTCAGTATTGCAACTGCTGAAATCAACACAACGTAAGCAACATAATTATGAGCAATAATTGAGGTGTCTTTCCTGTATCACTCAAGGGACAATGACTCATTATTTTTTTCCTACAGAACATTGATATTTTTAAAGAAATATGTAGGAATTTGCTTATTTTATCTTAGTACATTATAAAGAAGAAAATACACACAAGTTACCTGGTGCTGTCTGTCATTTCTTCTTGGAAAATAAAAGACACAAAAGTGGAGGATCTGAGTTTGACTTTAGTTTCAGGTCTTAGTACCAGATCATGAAAACTAGCAGAAGCATTTTTGTTTTCTACCAGAATATCTGAGTCACGTTCTGCAATAGGTAGCACACTGGAGATTTTATTGTATGCTGGCTTTGGGCATTGGTTAATTGAATCCAGTTGTTGTCTAAATGAGTATTAGATAGATTTGAAGACCCTACTTTTGCTCTTCTTTACTTCATTATCTGTCTTAGCTTTCCATGACTTACTGAGTAGCTGTAAGTTGTTTTGTGGGGTTTATTATTCCGCTCTTTTTTGGTCTGTCTCAGCTCTTCTTTACAACTGTGTACAACCCTCTCAACCAGCAGAGAAAATTACAAGATCCCTGTCCTTTGGGGCAGTCTTTGCTGGGCTCTGTTTGGAAGCTGATTGACTAATCAAAATCTCATTTGAGCTGAAGATCGGAAGTCAAATTCTTGTAGCTTCTCATGCTCAGGGGAACAATGTTAAGTGGGTTTGTATTTGGAGTAATGATCCTCTGTAGCCACAAGGAACAGACTTCATTTTGTTTTCCAGTGACAGTTTGAATTTTATACAAATGTGATAGCCTAATCTTCTTGCCTTTTGGAGTCTGTTCTATTCTCAGATAATAAATAGCTAAATTTTGCAAGGCCTCTGATGAGGTCTTTTTTCTCCATTTTCTACTTTGCACAGAGCTATAAATAAATAGGGAAAACATGAGGAGCACCGGGTCTGTGAATTAGCAGCATTTTGTTTGATCTGCTTCTGATGATAGCTGAAGCAGCCAATATATATTGCTTTACGTTTTGTTTATTTAAAATGATAATTGCTGTTGATAGTTTAAAATCCTTGGTTTTCCTTGTGGGAAATATATTGTTTGAAACTTTTGTTTTTCTAGATTTCAGTAGCTGATCTCCCAGGACTGATTGAAGGTGCGCATGTGAACAGAGGGATGGGCCACAAATTCCTCAAACATGTTGAAAGAACCAAACAGCTGCTTTTAGTTGTAAGTTAAATAAAATATAAAGTTTACTAAAATCAAAGGCGATGCAGTAAATAAAATGCCTCTTAATTGCACTGTAGTTGGAATTTAGGAAATCATTTGTAATTTGCATGTTTAATGATAAATATAGCTGTAATAGTGCTTACAGAATGGAACACTCAAACAACTGATGATAAATTAAATCCTGAAATACAATTTGTCATGGAAAATTGCCAGTTAATTTAGATCATGGAAGTGTTCCAAGCATATTTAAAGCATGGAGTGGTTTTTTTCTTTCTTTTTTTTTTTTTTTATATTAGATCGCCTTAAGAGGTTTGAAAAACAGACCTTTGAGAAACACTATATCAGAACTAACCAGTTTGTGTTTCCAGTGTCTGTGATGTTAGTTTGGTGTGTAGTTGCCCTCTGTCATTTGCCCAGGAATGAAGGCATGTACATGGACATTCCACTGCGAAGTAGCTGATAGAGAGTACCTTGATACTATAACATAATTTAATAGCACAAACCTTATTTTTGTGTAACTTTTCCAGGTTGATATTTCTGGGTTTCAGCTGTCTGTTAAGACTCAGTTCAGAACAGCCTTTGAAACTATATTGCTTTTAACAAAGGTAAGTTCTCATTTTCCAATTTGACAGTTGTAGTTATGTGTTGAGCCAAGAAAATGGCTCAGTTTTGATCAAGAAACTTTCAAATGTTAGTGTGTCTTCTGGATTTATAATATAAGGCCAGTTAACAAACTTAGGATTTTCCAAAATGATCAAGTCTTTATTATTACCTGTCCAGGTGAAACCACTCCAGTTTATGTTGGGCACAACATAATTAATAATAAAACTCATTAATCTGGGCAGCATATGGGATATTTCTTACAGTCATGTAAAGGTAATAAGACATAATTTTCAGTTCCCCAGTCTGGTAGCATTTTAGGAAGCAGAAATACATGTGTGTAGTTAAATATCTGCCTTGATGCCCTGACTGCACAGCCTAACAGAGGTGAGACATCAGGCCCCAGCTTTGCAGACTTTCACTGTTCCCATGTCTTAACTATGCTTCTGATTAAAATAATACATATCACAAATTTCAAATTTATCTCTGTGTGACTTAAGTTGATAAATCTTCTGAATTTCAGCTATTGCTGTTTAGTTTGCTCGTGGCTGTGATTTTCTAATATTAGTGGAAGTCCATGAAAATGCTTAAGAATCAGAAAACTTTCCCAAGAATTTTCTTATGCGTTTTATAGGTCTGAAGTTTTTCTGAAATTGATTTTGTGCTTGTGAGTATCAGAAAAAAACAAAACCCCAGACTGTCCTTTTAATAAGAGGCTGTTTCAGAATGAGCTAGCCTGTTTACCTGAAATCTGTCTTTGAGCAAAAAAATGACTGAATCACTTATTCTCTTCTATCAGACTGCTTTAATATATCAGCCTTGAGCACCTGAGCCAATCTCACAGCTGCCTAGGCATGAAAGGCTATTTACGCAATTAAACAAATGAGAGAGGAGATGTAAAATTGAAGTAGCACTTGTTAAACTACAAATACTAATTAAGGTAAATTTACTTTTCTTTTAAGGAACTGGAGCTGTACAAAGAGGAACTTGTAACAAAGCCCGCACTTCTTGCCATTAATAAAATGGATTTGCCTTGTGCAAAGGATAACTTGAATGAACTTATGTCACAACTACAGAATCCTCAGGGTAAATGCAATTCCAACAATAACCTTTGATAAAAGTAGCATTAAGATTTCATTGGGTAACTCTGCATTGGCAAGGAGTTGTTTGAAAATGAAATGACCTAGTAAATGTATTATTTGAACATAGATTTTAAAATCGCTTCCTGTATTTAGAGCTCTGTTTATGCTCATTGATAGTGGCATTGGTTTCACTGTTGGAGAATGATTTTAATAAACTGGAGATATCCTAGACAATCTTTCCCAACTCTGAGATGGGAGAATAAGTTTCCAGCCTAGATGTCTTGAATAAGAGTAACCTGCTTTGAAAACACACTTACAGGCACTGACATAGATACAATTATATATATACACATGAAAATTCTGCACGAATCTATGTAGATTTACTTCAGTTTTTTAATTACACTGGAGTGAATTGCTTTCTATTTTCTGGAGTGTGTAAGAACCAGAAAGGCTGAAGACCATTGATCTCCCAAATTCTACAACTTGGGATTTCTTTGTACTCACTGGAAGTGTATAGTGTCTTCTCATGACAGCATTAAGGATAGTATAACTGCTATGATACTGCTTGTCTTCTGAGACTTTGACTAATTTTTAAAAGACTAATTAAACAAATAATGTCTGTATACTAATTTCAGTTACGTTTATTACTGTGATTTATTTTCTATATTTAATGGGATTTTATGGGCTTTGTAGTGATACAGTATTTGGGGATTGCACTAACTCTTTCAATATGATTTTTCAGACTTCTTACACTTACTAGAGGAAGAAATGATTCCTGCAAATACACTTGAATTCAAAGAGGTAATTCCTATATCTACATATACTGGAGAAGGAATTGAGGAACTAAAAGCATATATAAGAAAATCCATAGATGAGGAAGCAGAGCAGGAGAATGAAGAATATCGGAAAAAGAAACTACTACTTTTACAAACTTCCCAAGAAGAAAAAATGACTAGAAGATAGCATTCCTGCACGGATCCAATACATTTTAATATTTTCAGTGTGTACGTGAAGCTGTTGCTATGCAGATCTTCTGTTTATTTGTTCTCTCTACCATCACTGTAGAGTTCCTTGCTCCTTCCCATTTGTTCCTTAAGCACTTGGATAGAATACAGTGGGGAAAAGGGCAAGTTTTTTTGATCTGTGTTGGCTACCTACTCAACAGAGTAAAGACCAAAGGTTGTGCAACTCAAAGCACAGCTCAGCAACTGATGATCCCTGGAATATTTTTTGCCAAATGAGATGAATGGAGGGAACATAACCTGCATAGGTAGCAAAGGAGCCAGTTCAACCACTCTACATCTTCAGCCATAAGCATCAGAAACACAAATGGAAATTTCCCATGGAGAAATTTGCCAGGTCTGGTGTTCCTAAGGTGAACCAGTTCTGCTACTGTGACAGGCATTGAATTGTAGGGTTTTTGTTGTTTTTAAGGATTTAAAGAAAAATCCAAATAAATGGCTGCAAGGAAATTACTTGTAGAAGCACAAAAAGCAAGGCTGATACGTAATGTTGGAGGGTTTTTTGACACCTTCTGGTGCCTACTGTAGTCCTCTTCATTGTGTAAATCCTGATTCCAAATTTCCAGGCTTAATTTGTGGTACCCTCCTTTTATGGAGTTGTTGGGTATATTACTTTCTGGTGAAGAAAACGACTGCTTTTCAATCAGATCTATAAATGTTGGGGAATAGTTAATGCTCTAGATTTTGTATGAGAAAAGGCACACTTACATTTTATTAAAAAAAAAAAATAGAAGTCCTTTATTGTCAGGGTGTTTTCTACTTCAAAGCTATTAAATGGACAAAATAAGCAAAGCAAAATAAGACTGAATACATCAAAGGTTTCTTAGTTTGGTCTGGTTTTGTTTTGTAAGTATATGTATCAAACCCTGCTTCTCTAAATTTTGTTAAAGCAGTCACTGAGAAGAAAGGTATGGTTTCTCATGCATTTCTTTTATCTTTGGTTCCTATTCTGATTTTCCTCTAGTTTTACTGTGGGGCTAATATGTTTTCACCAAAGCTAAGTGTAGGCTGTCAGTTTTTGATATGGCATTTCAAAGAACCACAGACTGAAGATGGAAAAGACCTTTGAGATGGAGTCCAACCTATGACCCAACACCACCATGTCAATTAGACCATGGCACTGAGTGCCACATGCAGTCTTTCCTTAAACACCTCCAGGGATGGTGACTCTACCACCTCCCTGGGCAGTCTGTTCCAATGTCTTATAACCCTTCCTATAAAGAATTTCCTCCTCGTTCCAAACCAAACTTCCCTGATGCAGTTTAAGACTGTTCTCTTGTCCTATTGCTAGTTGCCTGGGAGAAGAGTCCAACTGCCACCTGGGACATCCAGCCATGCTGGAGAGAGTGCTGTAGCCTGTCCAGCCTGCTGTAGCTAAGGAATTGAGTCAGCTCCATGTGGATTTGGGGTCTGTTTTGTGTACTCCCTGCCAGGAAATCTGGGAGGTCACTGGTTAAGTGCTGCCAGAAGGGCATGAAAGAATCTGCCAAAACCCTATGCCAGCTGGGTGTGGGGGGAATGTTCTTCTGCAATGAGAGGCCTGATCTGGGTCAACCGTCACAGGGGAGCTTGAAATTACTCCATTCAGGTGCATGCTAAATGCTCCTTGTTTAGGAGCATTTACCTAGGGAGATAAAACTTGCTAGCTTAGGCTCTGCAGGCTGGGAGATGCTGATGCAATGGGATAAAACAAAGGGGAAGCAGTAGTGTAACATTTATGGTGAGACTCTGGCACGGGTTGCCTTGAGAAGCTGTGGCTGCCCCATCCCTAGAAATGTTCAAGGCCAGGTTGGACAGGGTTTGGAGCAACATGGTCTCGTGGTGATTTTGTCAGGGAAGTGGTGGATTCATCATCCCTGGAAGTGTTCAAAAAACGTGGATGTGTCATAGGGCGGCATAGTTTAGTAGTGGGCTTGGCGGTGCTGGGGTAACAGTTGGACTTCATGGTCTCAGAGGTCTTTTTCAATCCTAGTGATTCCATGATTCCACGCTGCGGCTGTCCGCTATTGACGGGAATCGGAGTGCTCCTGGGCAGAGGCAAAAGCTGCAGCGTGTCCCTCCTGCAGACTTGGCCAACAAGCCCCGTCCCAGTGGGGCTCCTGGGTGCTGAGCAAGGGGACCTGAAAGTGAAACTCCCTGGGAAGTGGTGGAAGAAGGGGTAGCGTGGGAGCATCATTGCAAAACCCCAGCGAGGCAAAGCACACCGGTCAACAGGCTGGGATGTGCTTGAAGTTCCCCAGAGAAAGATCCCTGTGCTGCAAGATGCTCCCACAGCTACCCCTATAGGCACCCTCATCCCTGATTCCAGCATGTATTTGCACTGAAAATGCCACCAATTGCTTCAGCTGCTCCTCACAACAGCCACCTCCTAAAGCGCAGACATCAGTGCCCCTTGGCTTTGGCTGCCCTCTGGCAGAGAAGTCCCCGGGAGCACAGGTCTTTGGGGCAGGAGAGGGGCACCACCCTGGCAGGACTCGGGGTGGCCGCAGGTTCCTTGTTGAGGCGTGAGACAAGCGCTGCCTCGCCGAGCTGCCTCTGCCCTCTCGCAGCCGCAGCTGCTCTTAGTCGAAAATGAGTTGGTTTTTTTTGTTTTTTTTTTGTCAAGGTTTGTGAACACTGGTGTAAATCTCACACGTAACTGAGGGAGTGCGGGTGTGTTTAAATGAAAGAACCAGCTTGGCTTGAACGCCGCTGGCCGCTTTGGGCAGTAGCTGAGCGCCGTAGTCAGGTTCCTCTGGCTGCGGACAGCTGGCGTATTGGAAGAATATGTTTTAAAGCCCCGGCTGTCCCGCCCAGGAGCCGGAAAGGTGCCTCCTTTCCCGCTCACAAGCAGACAGACGCGGGCGGGCGCTGAGGGGCCGCCGGGAGTTGTAGTGCCGGGCCGGGCCCGCACTGCGGCGGCGCGGCCGCTCCGCCCCACAACGCCCCGCGCGGCCGCGGCCTCCC
>VXAY01012530.1:3031594-3106181 GCA_013399855.1 Oxyruncus cristatus | reverse complement strand
CAGCGGCCATGGAGCCTCGGCTGGGCGGCGGGAAGGTGAGCGGCGACACCGCGGGGAGCTGCTGGGGGCCCCCAGCCCGGGTGATCCCGATCCCCGCGACCCTTCCCGGTTCCCCCCTGCGAGTCCGGCATCGCAGTGCGGCAGGTTCCGAGCGCTCCCGCGGGCGGGGGTCGAGGGCGCTCCTCGGGCGGACTCCGTGTGTTCTCTTTTCGCTCTTTCCAGATCAGTCGGTAAATTAATTACCCGTGTTCCAGGTTTTTCTTGGGAGCCCTATGGGCTAGGATTGTTAGTTCTAACCCAGTACATCTGGATTTAATTTTAAAAGGAGTTTTGTAGAATTGGAACTCCGTGATTGATTTCCAGAAGAAAAAAAAAAAAAACGCCCGAATGAGTGGTGGCACTGGTTCTGAAGCAGTTCCTTCTAGTTACCTTGAAAGAGGAGAGTTATTGGCCTTTAGTTTTTGGTGGCCAGTTATCCAAAACTCTAATAATCTTGAACTGCTAACGCTGTTGTGGATAGTTAGAGAGTCCATTTGCTTATAAATTGTGTTTATCAATTATATTGTGACCTGTCTTCTACAGGGCTTTACAGAACAACAGTGGCTCCCAGACCGTGGTCTTCTCAAGGCCATACAAGGGAACAGAGCTTGTTTTACTCACCTCTGAATTACATCTCAAGAAAATGTCCTTTTTGTCTTCTTTGTTTCATTTTTTTTTTTTAATCTTGTGGGCCGTTAATGATCTTTCAGTTTTTAACCAGCCTCAGCCAGAATCTCTTGTTACAGCAACATGGATCTTTAGAGTAGAAGTCATGGTAAAATCTGTCCCTGAAATTGTGTATATGCAGTACAACTGTAAAATCCTTGGGCCTAAAATCTAAGGCAAGGCAGGGTTTCATCTATCCTGGCCAAAGTGTTCTTTCTTCTTTTGGACAACTAGTTCAGAAGTGGCTGAAGTCCCCTATCACTACCGGTGATAGGCAATAAAATCAGATGAGCTAAACAGACAGAGGAAAAAAAACTTAAATGTCTACAGAAATGGGTGTCTTTCTGAGTTGGGTATTGTGGAATATTTACATAACTGCTCAGTATCTGTTTATTACAACAGCTGGTGGTCACAGGTTGAATCATTTAATGGGAGGGACTACTGGGCTGGGCACAGCTCTCTTTGACAGCTTTGTTTGTCTGTACTAATATTCTACTTAATTACGGTTGTTATGGTTGTTTATGGGTGTGAACCTGCTGAGGGAGGTCTCTGTGTTTATCTTGGCTTCAGTTGCTGGGAAGTGCACAGAGAGCTTGAAAATTAGTCAGTAATGTTAGTGAACAAAGCTGCTGCTCCAATCTGTGCAGTCATACTTTTCTTTTTTTTTAATATCCAAACTTAAAAAAAGAAAAAGAAAAAGGACAAGCTATGTCTCCAAATGCAATGGAACGTGCTGATGCAGTTAGTTTTCCCAAACTGCTTCTTGTAGCAGTCTTGATGAACCTGGCAGTGGGAATCCCAAGGGATGCTTAATTTGATTGTGTCTGCATTTTCTGTGTATTATATGCCATAGCAATTCATATTGGAGGGCTTCAGATTTGGAGATCACTTTCTCAGTGAAAAAATTGGGATGCATGAGTGTGTACTGTAAGTTCTCATTCTTGGCTAGATAGTTTGATAGCAGAATTTCTTTGTTGCATCCTAGGAGCCTATGAATTTTATAATATTTCATGTTTTGATAGAGGTAATTTAGAATAAACTTTGTCCTTGTACGTGTTTGTCCGGCAAACTCACCTTCGCATTGTAGCATTTAACAGTCACATAATGACACAATTGTAGGTCTGACACGTCCAGTGGAAAAGTGATTTTAGTGTTATGACCTGCAGAGTTGCTCTTGGGACTCAGATGTGGGGGTAAAGAGAATCCACAAGAGGATCCTTTCTCTTCCTCTGGAAAAGCTGGACAGCCACTGAAAAGACATCATCTGTATTTTCCGTCTTACGTTTCCTTGAAACCTTTGTATAGAAGCCAGGAAGGAATAGAGAGCCACAAGTTTATAAACAATTTAGAGCCTGTGTTTTGTTTTCTGACATTAAATGACCATTGCACCTCTTCCTCCCTGCTGGTTGAACACAGCCTTGAACCTAACATCTGAAATAATCATTCTGTGTGATTTTACATGGATTTTTTTGCTAGAAATGTAAAATTTAGAGTGTGAATATCTCTGTTCCTCAGAACACCCATAAGAAAGGAGTTTTATGATCCTTTCTTATCTGTTGAGATGAGCAGGTAGAAAACAAGTTCTGGGGAAAAAAAAGGGGGAGAAAATCACAGTAGTTTGAGTTTTGTTTTTTAAAAAAGAGGAAATTGTAGAAAGGTGATGGAGTTGACCTCATGCAAACATGTCTGATATTCCAGATCTCTCAATTGCAGTGTAAACACTGTTGCTGAAATTGCATGAGACAAATGTGATGCTGATTTTATTTGTTCTGTTTCTTAGATGCAATAAGACCTCTTTACCTACTTCTAAAAGTTGCTAAGGTTTCTCTTGATTTGGACACACTGCTGGTAAGTACTGGATCCATTTAAGAAAACATCTGTTTTGTTCCTGTCTTAATCTGGGGTCTGTAAATGCAGCTATAATTACAGCCAGCAGTATTTGCAAGATGGGACAAGTCTCACCTGATGTGAGGATCATAGATAATTTACTTATTTGCAGTAATTTACTATTGTAAATGAATTTTCAGAAGCAGTGGGTTCCTGAAGCTGCTCAGTTGTGTGTTTATTCCAGCTGCTTCTCATAGAGCTCTGTCTTGGAGAATGCCCTGTCTGCAGGGCGTTCCTACCTGGAAGTTTTATCCAGGTAAAGGCAAGCTCTTTATGGAAAAGCAAAAGTATCAAGCTTGAGGAGAACAAAATCTGATGCTATATTAGATTTACCCCTCAAGCTCACTTGTTACAAGTTTCATTTTCTTGCAGGTTGATTGTGTTGACCTTACTGAAGCTGAGGCTAAGCATAATATTAAATCAGTTATGATGGTAGTAAGTCTCAGGTCCCCCTACCCAGGGGATATCCTGTTAATGACCCACCATCTGAAAAAGCTACTGCCATGAGAACAGTAGTTTGTCCACACTCAGCTGCTCTTAGCAACAACATAATGCCATCTTTTTGATGAATAAGGTACATTTTTAGCATAAATGTTCTTGTCATTATTTCTTTTCACCAGTGCTTCTAAAGAAGAATATGATCAGCAGTTAAATGGTGCCCACACTCCACTGCAATCCTTCAGGGTTAGGTGGCATAAAATAAATGACTAATACTTTCTTATGAAACAAATTGGACTTCAGTTTTTGTCTATAAATAACCAATAGAATGCTGTCTGTCTGTATGGCTTGCTTTTAGTCTGTTTCCAGTATATATGGGAATTCCTTATCTGAAAACTGGAACTCCCTGGCCATTTCATGTTTGCAGATGTAGGAGAGCGGGGGATCAGATCCAGTTTCCTCTTTGGTTGCAGTCATGTCTGTAACCTTTCTGTGATACAGATACTCAGTTACTTGTATATGTGTTAGGTAAAACTTCTGGTACCTAAAGTGTTTTATGACTTTAAACAAATATGCACATTGCAGTATAGTGATTTGGAAGAAATTTCAGGAGGAGTTTATAACAATTTGCAAAGTATCTGCTCATTTTTAGGTACTATAATTCTTAGTGTCCAGCTTCAAGTACACTCTGGGGTGAATGTTCAGTGCCTATTATATATTAGGCTTCTTTAAAGTGTCTTGAGTGTGCAGAGAAGGGATAACTCTAGTCTTTTTTTTCTTTAGTTTTCTTTGTTGTTTGTTTGGGTTTTAAAGACCCATCATTGAGACTTTCCCAGGATCCCTGCAGGCAAGGGGCGATACTAGGGACACAGACAGTTGGTTATACTGAAAAGGAAGCAGTATTCTTCAACACTTGGTCTGCAGAGGAAAATGTGATAGGTGAAGAGTTGCCTGCTTTCTGTAGTTGTGTGCTTGGACAGTTGGTTTTGAAAGGCAGAAGTAGTGTGGAAGAACTGTCAGTTGCTTTTGAAAAATTCATAGTAAATTACTCAACAGAGCCTCCACCACTAGCTCACAGCTCTCTCAACAGTTTGGCCTATATAAAATGTGTATAGCTGCCTACATATGCATTCCGTGCCAGTCTAATGATGCAGGGTTTAGGCAACTCCCTTTTACTCATATGGCAGCATGAACTGAACATGTACTCTGATTCTACATCTGGGCTGAAGAGAGGGAGCTGCCAGCTGAGAACAGGTGAACTGAAATCAGGCTCACTCAATGATACACCTTCTTCACTTGGACTCTGACAAAGTCCATGCAGTGACACAGGGTGAAAGGCTGTGTAGACTTGCACATTGAAATGTACTCCTTTTTCCTCTTGAACACAGTGAATTTAGCAGTCTGTCAGCTGAGCAGTCACAACAGTGTGAAATAATCTGACGTTTCATTAAAGCGTGAATGTGGTAGTGTTACTGCTGTCTAAGTGTGTCAGACAAAGGAGGTGCCACAGAGTTAGTGCCTACCAGCTGCCATGTAAGTTTATTAACCTGCCACTAGTCAATTGTAGTTAGTCATGTGTCCACAAACTTTCACCTACTGATTTTCTTTATATTTTTCTTTTTAATTGCAGGAAACAACTTCTGTGGGCAAACATGGGCTGCCGGGATGTTCATGCAGCGACTGTACTGGCCTTCCTCAGCGGAACAGCCTCAGTAGCCGGACTCCTTGCAGCAGTTCTGCTTCCAAACTGGAGGCAAATGAGACTGTACACATACAACAAGAATGAGAGGAACGTGACCGTTTACACTGGACTCTGGATTAAGTGTGCTCGCTTTGATGGGAGCAGGGACTGTGTGATCTATGACCCACAGTGGTACACTGCCGTTGATCAGCTGGATTTGCGTGTTCTGCAGTTTGCCCTTCCTCTGAGTATGTTTACGGCTGTCTCAGCTCTGTTTCTCTGCATGATTGGCATGTGTAACACCGCCTTTGTATCCACCGTGCCAAACGTCAAATTGGCCAAATGCCTTGTGAACAGTGCAGGCTGCCATCTCGTGGCTGGCCTCTTGTTCTTGCTTGCCTGTGCCATTTGTCTCACTCCGTCCGTCTGGGTCATTTTTTATAACAATTATCTGAACAGAAAATACGAGCCTGTCTTTAGCTTTGACATCTCTGTGTTTATTGCCATTGCCAGTGCTGGCGGTCTGTTTTTCACCTCCATCCTGCTGTTCCTGTGGTACTGTGCATGCAAAAGCCTCCCTTCCCCGTTCTGGCAGCCTCTCTATTCCCACGCCCCCAGTATGCACAGCTATGCCTCGCAGCCCTACTCCGCACGCTCCCGCCTCTCTACTGTAGAACTTGACATTCCTGTTGTGACACATTCATCTTAAGGAGACAAAGTCTTGGAAGCTGAGCTCTTGTGCTCATTCAAACCATGAAAATTGCAGGCTTGATTCTCTCTGCTGCCCTGCACTGAGCATAATCCTTTGTAAGGTCAAGTTCCCCAGGGCGCAAAGCAATGGAGACCCAAATTCAGCAAGTTCATTGCTGTTATGGTCTGTTTGTTACTTCTTGAACAACTTGATTTTTTGGGTTTGTTTTTTATTGTTTGTTTTGGTTTTGTTGGGGAGTTTTTTTAACTCTGAGCTCACTACAGACAAAATTGCTGCTAATGCTGGGACAGTACACTAACAATAGTATCCGTCCATCGTTTTGCTTACTGACATCAAAGCAGGTTTGAACCCCTCAGATATTTGATAAGCTATTACTAGTTGCTGATCCTGTTGTAAGACCCCTGCACCCATGTTTTATCCAGATGCAGGCAGTGGAACTGAATGCAGGAGATTCACGGAGTCTCCTGTTCATCTAGACACATATTTTATGATGTGATGTCTGAAAAGGGTATTTGGCAGACTAATTCAGTTTTGTGCACTGTTCTTTGTTCTTCACTGCACACACAAAAAGCTACTCGCTTAGGAACTTCTCTAGCAGAATTAATGCCTTTATTTTCAAAGTAGCCATCAGAAGGAATAAAACTGATTTAACTAAGAATGGTTTGTGCTGTAATAGCATTTTGTGAATTACTGGAGGCTAGAAATTTTTTATGAGTTTTATTTCTAGTCTGTTTTTTACTAAGTTAGCAAATTCATTAGATCTATTTTATGATTAAAACACAAAACCACTAGTATTTAAGAATTCTGTTTAGAAGCATGAATATTTTATTTGAAGGCCTTCTTAAAAATGGATTTTCAAGTAGTATATAAAGTGTTCAGTTCTGGAGAAAAATGTCACACTACAAAATGGATTAGTAAAGCCATGAAGAATTCTGAAGGCTATGGAAGATTCTTTTGGAACACAGTACACAAGCTATAACAACATCTCTCTAGGAAGGGGATTATATCCCTGGGGAGATATTTTTTAATCTAGATTTTTTTTAAAAAATGTATATACAAGTAGCAATGAGCTTCTGTGTTTTTCAGAGTTGATCTTTATGGTTGTTGGACTCTTCAAGCTGTTCGTTATTTAATTAGCGATTAAGGCTTAACCTTTTCAGCCTTGTTGTTCAACATCTTTCAAATGCAGCTACTTTAAAATCCAGTTATTTCCTCTGCTGCCACCTCTCAACTGCAGAAAGTTTCCCATTGCTATTTTCTGTAAGATGAGGTTTTGAATAACTTGTGAGCTTCACCTTGTAGCTCTACAAGGATGAGGAAGGATTGTAAATTCCCAGGCTAGGATGTCTTTAAATCACTTTTTTCCTTCTAAAATGCAGAGTGGCAGGTGAACCCAAATGATCAGAGCTCTTCAATGTGGGCTTTGAAATTACTTGGAAATTTGATGACAGTAAATTGAAGAGTGCTATAATTAAGGCAAGTACTCGATTCTCTCAGATTTTGGCAAATTGAGATCTTATGTTTAAGATGTCATCCCAGTAAGGAAAGTTGTTTTGATTGGTGGCATTCTGGAGTTTCGTGGATATTTGCATTTCATTAATTCCAGAATAAATTTGCTTTTCTAAAAAAACCAAGTTCTTTAATTCCACTTCTGAAAAATCATTCAAGGTCCTGAAAATCAGTTAGTTTCCTCTTCTAGGTATTAGAAATGGGAACAAATACTGTGCTAGGCAAATCTTGTTCTTTTAAATAACAGTATGTTCCGAGGAATCATTGTGATTTAGCTGATAGACCTCGGACTTCAGTGGATTGAGGGAGGAAGCTGATCTGAGTCATAAAGTCAGTGAAACAGTCCTTTCCTGCAGAGCGCTTGGTTACATTGCAGTCTAAGGAATTAATGCTGTAGATGATGAAGATAGGCTCTAAAGTTACATGAGTTTAATTCCCTCTTAGGTTTACAAGGTATGAGAGTATGAAGTATCTCTTTTGTATAGTGACGTGCAAGACAGCTTTTTTCTTCAAAACTGAGCTTTGCTTTACCGTTACTCTGCTTGTCCAGCCATAGATACTGTTGCTGTTTTAGCTGCCCATATCCTTGAATGCTTTGTAAGATCAAAGCAAGGGGGCCATTGTTAGTGATTTCACATCAGCTTGCTTCCCCATCACTTCAGTGTCTTTTCTTCTTTGTGCCTTGCTTAAGTTATGAGTTGGTCAGTAAATGTTACTTTACAGTCAGTGTCTGATACGCTTTTTGAGCCTGAATTTCCAAAGCATTTTGATCATTTTGGAGAGATGATCAATATATTTCTTGGTGATTTTAAAAGGAGCTGAATCTTCAGCATCTCCAGAACAAGAATGGCATCCTGGCAAACTGTTTTCTACAAGAATGTATGTAAGTGCAGCCAGTGTTGTTTTCTGTGCACTTTAATAGCAGATGTCTCTGACAGCTCTTTTGTATTCCGACTTCGATTTTTATGCACAAAACTTTCGATAAGTATTTGCTGCTGCCTAAGCTGATAACTTGTTGCTTTGAAAATTGTGTCTTTCCAAAATTCTGAGATGAATGAGTTTTGAAAAGTGGAGATCCAGAAGTTATTGGATTCCAGTGTAGGTCCCAGCAAAAAGACTGTTGCATTATGTTGTATCACCAAAGCACGGCTGAGTTTCTTTCAACAGTGCTGTTAATGTGAGTTTCTGCTGGATCCTAAGTGAAGTTATCTGGAAGTGCTGTGCTGTATTTCCTTTGTTACAGAAAGAGGTGGCCAACCTGTGATACTTGAGCCAGCTTTTCTCTTGTTAAGGTTGCCATTGTGCCCAGTTCCAGGGCTGGGGAGTGACAGGCCTTCCTGTTTTGAAGAGAACAACACACGTATTCTGCATGTGTCTGCCAGGGAACAAACAGCCTCTGGGGAGCAGTTAGCACCCCTGCCTCTGACCAGCTGTTAGCACCCCTGCCTCTGACCAGCTGCACCTTCCTGAGCACTCTGCTGAGTGCAGGACAAGCTCTCTGGGTCTTGAACACAGATTTTAATTTGTGGCTCATGCAGTCAAAGGTTGGGTGCTTTGGGATTACAGGAACCTGTAATTTCAAGTAATTCCTGTCCAACTTCTTAAATCGTGTTTAGTTACAGTGTTGGTTCTTTTTATGTGAAACAGAAGATATGTATTTTTAATAAAACAGTCTCATACAGATGCAGTTTATGTTGATTAATTTCGTGGAAAACAGTAAGTGCTAGAATATGAAAGACTTTACCTGTTTTGATAATGATGAACACACCATTTCAGATGCCTTAACAGGTTTAAAATGTTGTGCATACTGCATTTTAACTCCCTAATTTTATAGGACTCCTTTAAACAAAACAAAATAATTTTAAAAAGCGCCATAAAACCCAAACAAACCCTTTTGAAAGTGTGACTGATATTTGTAATTTCACATTACTGTAAGCTAGTCCTAAGAAGTTCTAGCATCCCTTTCCCCTTTAAAAGGACGAGATTGTTTTCCCTTAGTCTAGAGATTCCCTTTCTCTGCCTGTGGCCAGAGTGTGGTCTGGGGGCCAGGATATGGCCCAGCCCCACAGAGAGACAGAGTATCAGCGTGGCACAGCAAATAGCACAGTCCTCATCCTGTGCCCCAAAGCCCCATTTCTCCCCATGTCAGTTCTGCCACTTAACCAGTCCAGCTTGCTAACCCAGCTGAAAACTTCCATGCTGGGATAACATTTCCATGGACTGGTGAGATTTGTGTTGTGTTAGTGTCACACTGGAGGGGGATTGTGGCATAAGCCATCCTCCTGCCCTTGCCTTTGCTGTGCTGGCTGTGCTGTCAGCTGAAGAAGATGCTACTGCCCAGATGTGTGACAGTCGTTTGCGCATTCCAGGGACTTGTGACAGTCCAGAGCAACGGTGCTGGTTCATGATGCTTCACTTCTGTTGTGTGCTGCTTCTGGCAACTGCAGCTCAGCAGTGCTACGGTGACTCAGTACTGAGCCTTTCCTCACTGTTACGGAGCAAAGTATAGGCCCTTTGAGTGTTAGAAATGCTGATGCCACAGTGCAAGTTCACAAAACCTGAATTATTTATGCAGAATGGAGTGAGGCTTGCTGGTAATTCCTCTGGATTTCTAGTCTTCTAACCTGGCATTCTAGAAGGTTGGGTTTTTATCTGCTTGAGGAAGTAATGGTTATATGAGTTCTCATGGAGTCAGCACAGTATAAAGCAGTTGTCAGTACCAAAATTCACTTGAGGGGGTGGAAAAATGATTTTATAGTCTTCATTTCCTCGTTTGCTGTCCCTTTCAGACAGGCCTCCTATCTCTACGAACTGGTATAAACTTAGGGTCCACTTGATGTTGATATAAATACTGGGATGCAGAGAGCTCAGTTTCTCACAAAATGTGGGAGCACCTCATTTTTTTCATATTAAAGTTCCTAAAAAACCTATTTTTGCTCATTGAAAACAAATCTCTTGGCTGTTTATTTCCCTTGTTTTATTTCACAGGACTGGAGTTCACATATGTGGTTCATCAGCTGAATAATGTTACTTATCCTTCTTGTATTACTGAGCAGGCAGGTAAGGCTCCTCAGAAGCAGCATAAGCTTTTTTAATATGTTTTTTTTTCCACTGCTGCATCAGTATTCATCAAGGGGGACATACAGAAGCCTCATCAGAGGGTAAGAAGGTAGTTTCTGATGTCAAAACTGCTGTCATGGGTTCACTTGTTCTAAAAAACTAACCGCAGAATTTTCCCTTCCCCCGGCCCACTGTGTGTGGTGGAGGTTTTTTGACTAACACAAAAGAACTGGCCAGTAGACTGACATTGCAGGTTAATGGCCTCAGGAGGGGCTCGGAGATTCTTTTCTTTGTTTTTTTTCTCTCCCCCGGAGAGCGGGGAAGGGGGCACAGTTCATGGTTGTGAGGATGAGGGAAGGTGTGCCTTGCAAAAGCTGGGAGGCTGCTTTGTTCTGAGCCTGGCTGCCTGGCTCGCTGGCACGCTGTTTTCTGCCCCCGCCCTGCCTGGGGGGACCTGCTTGGACTTCATCTGAGAGGAACTGCTTGGGAAGAGAGAGAGAGAGAGAGCCACCTTTGTTTTCCCTCCCCTGCTCCCGTGTTTATGGCAGTGGTTTTTGTACACCTCAGCGAAGAAAGGGGAAGTCACACAGCCAGCCGCAGACACTATGAGTCCCTTTTGGGAAGAACCCTTCTTTCTTTTTTTTTCCCCTTCCCGGTGATGGGGAGGGAAGGGCTCCATTTCGGCTCCCCCAGCACACCCGGGGCACCCACGTGGCGACCGCCAGAGCCCAACAGTGCCTCCTGTCGGCCAACCCCGAGCACTGCAGGCTCTGCACCTCCAGAGATCCAACAGCGCCCCCAGCTGACTGTGGATAGAATTGCACCCAAAAGCTCCAACTGAACTGTTCACTTTTCATTGAAAGGGATTTTTGGGTATAGGATTATTGTTCGGTTGGGGTTTTGTTTTGTGTTCTTTTGTTGCTCTGCCAATACACATTATATCCTTTAATAAAGGGCTGTTATTTTTTTCCTCTCTCCACACTTTCTTCATTGGAGCCTCTCAATTTCAGATTTACAATTGCTTGGAAGGAGGAGTTTTGGTCTTCCTTATAACTCATCCTCCTTAGCAAAATACTTCTGTCTCATTAAACTGAGACAACTGCTTTTTATCTACATTCTAAACAGTCAATTTCCTTATTCAGGTATTAGACTGCTAGGTATGGGAGCTTTGTCTTTTGGGTGTGGCAGCTGCAAGGCTGAGCACAGGGCAGCAGCAGTTGTGCTGAACTGTAGGGTAGGAATGATTGACTGTTTTGAGAAGAGAACACACAGCTGAACTTGAAGAGTAATTAAAGCTCTAAGTATTTGAATAAGCTTTACTCAGCACCAGACTCTTAGAAGGTTACAAGCAAACTTTGAAAACACAGCATAAAAGTACCTCCCAAGCAGTATGTGTCCTCGGGGACCACAGAGATTGACCAAGTGCTCAGCACCACTTCCTAGCTTTATGCCATGCCATAAGATGCTGTTTAGCCGCCACTGCCAAGGCTGGCATTTTAGCACCAAAGCCTGATGCTCTTCAGTCTCTCTGTAATCTTACCACCCCAAATTACAGACTTTCCACCCGTCAGAGGTGTCACCTTTGATATTGCACTAGTTTTCTTCCCAAAGGCACAACATATTTATAAATAATTATGTAAGATCACTTACAAATTCACATTGGAGTTTAAATAAATACTAGCAGTTATGTCAAAAATAAGTTGTTTCCTAAACCAGGTCCTGGTACTGCAGACACTTTCTGACCTACTCTTCAAAAGGCTTCAGTATGTGCTTTTTTTTTCTAATGGGCTTAAACAGATGTAAATATATTCTGCTACCAGATGATGAAGTCATGTCTTATTGCTCCTTTTGCTATTTATCTTCTCTGCTTATTTAGGTTTCAGCCCCCCAGGTGGCTAATCTGGTCTGCCTCCTGGTCACGAGTGCAACTGCCAACACAAATGTGAGTGGCAGTAGAAGGGCAAGATGGCAGCTTTAGGTTGATACTTCATGATGCCTTACTTTGATGCCTTTGTTTTCTCACTTAATGAGCAATCTGTGTAAGAAAGACTCTGTTAATTTGAAAAAATTTTGGGGTGGTTTGTGTTTATTAATTGTAGAAGCTGTTGAAAAATACTGCATTTGGAGAAAAATGTTGAACATTTATTAGCAAGGCAAAAAAATCATGTTTCAAAACATTTCAAAGTTTGTTCCCTTTCATTTCATCCTGATTCACTTAGAAAAAAATGGTTTACTTTCTGAATGTGAAGATTACACTGTTTTAGATTATGTATGTATGAAGAAATCTCAACTGCTAATGATATTAGTAAGAAAAGAGGTAATTTTTAATCTGTTAATAGTGCCAGATATTAAGATATTTGCATTAGCTTATAGGTTGTATGGGAATGGTTTAGTGTTATCTGCAGAGACTCAGCACCAGGAGTTACTATTATTTTACTGTTTTGACTCTAATCAAGTCAGCAGCAATAAAATGCTCAGATTCTTTTTACTGTTGTGCTAAGATGTTCTATAGACAGGTTGAGTTTCCTGCCAAAAGTATCATCTTGGGAAGCAGCTGAAAAGTAATTGCATTCTCACAAAACAGGATTAGTGGAGGGCATGTTTTTACAGTACAGCTTCAGATCAATCAGGCTGCACAAATTTAGCTGCCTTCTGTTGCTGGATATTCTGCTTGATTCAATTATACATCTCCCATGGAAGGCCTTGAGAATAACAAGCCCAGTCATCAAAAAAACATACTCACCTTTCTGCTCTTTGTTAGGCTTATGGTGCGGGCACTTTCAGGTCTTAACTTGCTATCTGCAACTTGGACTAAATGCTGTTGACCTCCTCAGCTGCAGAGGTCAGGACATCTCCCTTGCCAATCTGGGAGAGTCAGCCTAACAGCTGGGAAAGAGCTGGCTCTGCAGGCTTGGTGGCACACCAGCAGCCGCAACACATGAGGTCTCTGGCACTGCGGCTTAGCAAACACCGAGATGCTGATGGGGCTTTCAGCAGTTCCTGTGTCAGCTGCTGCTGGGTTGTGGAGTTTGTTGTTCATTAAGGTACAACAGTTCCAGTTAGTTTGCATGTACGCTGTCAAACGCCATGTGGCTGCCCCTTAATTAGCCAAGGAGTTATGAGAACCTTGGGAACCACTAATCTTGATAGCTGATGCCTCACTTGAGAAGTCCTCTGAGAGCTGTAATTCTTTCTGGCTCTCAGGACTAATCTGCTTAGAGCTGCTATAGAAGATCTTGAACACTGGGCAGAACAGAATTTGCTTGGAGTAGATTTCACTACTCACGGTAAGATTCAAACACATCACAAAGACTTCTTGGTTTAAAACACAGGAAAAGAACTCAAAAAGGTCTTATTAGATAGGTAACATGAAAACAACATAATTTGATGAAATATGCCCCTGAGCTCCTTGTGTATGCATGCTAAAGTACTAAAACGCTGCAGCTTTTGTTTGATTCTCACATCAGTCAAGTAATTTACCTTTTCTTTAGAAGAAATGTTGCATTTTACAGTTTCTGTCCCTAGAAAATTGTCCTTTTCTTCTAAAAACCTTTCTGTACGTCATAACTCTCTTTGTTTCATGCATGGCCTCATTCCCAAAATGATTCCAGGGTCCTTTGCCTACTTTCCTGACATGGGCAAGTCAGTTCTCTGGGTTCAGATGTCCACAGCAGCCCCCCCAGGAAGCGTATTTACAAGGGAATATCTCAAATGACACCTCACTATTTTTTGCAGGGCACCAGAGATGGCATGAGGGGCTGTAGCTTCTGTATGGTCTGTCACAGATAACAGAGCCTATGACTGGATTTGCTTGAATGTTATTGTAAATTAGCAAACTAAAATTGATCATGCTTCCTGGGTTAGTCCCGGAAATTATTTTTTCTCACAGCCTTTTTTACAATGTTTTGCATTTCATTTTGTTATTGACGATCCTTTACTGTAGTAATTCAACACATTTTCTTGGCTTTACTTCTGGCCCTGCTGTCACTTCTGTCTCCTAAGAGGAATAAACACAAGTTCCTAATGGCAGAAAGCTATTAATTTGTTTTCTTGAAGTCTTCAAGTTTCCTCTGTGCTTTGAAACCACTATTATATTTCCTGAAAATAATGTCTGTGGCCAACCACTATGCCTGTTATGTCCCTTGTCACTTATCCAAAGTGCACAACTGTAACCGAACATTAGAAGGGAAGATGTAGCAGAAGGCAGGACTTCCTTTTCCATTGGCACAGACATGAGGGAAAAAACTCAGAAATTTGGGCATCAGATTTAAATTGAAAATCCCCATTCAGTATATGATCCACCTATAAACAAATCTGTCACCCACTGTCTAGAAAGAAATGATCTGTAAATCAAAGCAAGGATTTGATCAGAGTTGTTTTGAAAATGTCTGTGGTGTAAAGGCAGGCATTTGCAAACTCCCAGATTCCCAACATCACAGTTCCGTAGCACAAGCAAGGAGACTTGGACAGGATGCTGTGTTCATTGGAACATTTGTAACGCTACTACTTTCTGACACAGTAGTTCTCTGCTTTGGGCAATACAGGTGAAACTATATTGTGAAACTAAGCAGGGTAATCAACACTATCTTCTCTGTATCTGAACTTTTTCAAAGGAGCAAGATACAACTACTTGATATAGTCTAGATTCCAGGTGAAGTAATTCTGGGATGTGCGCTGGAATGATGATACATTCCTATTTTTAAATATGGGAATTTTAAACTGCATATGAAAGAAGAATAGAAGGGATTAATTTTCTGTGATGGTATAGAACTGGTATTGCACAAAATTGCTGGACAATATCTGATACAGATACATTTCTTACTTAGCCTTAAATTAGCCTTAGATCAAAGCTACAGCAGCATGTTTTGGTTTTAGGATTCTTCAATTACTTAAGTTGATTCAAGGAGCAAATTATATTAGCACTTCATGTAGAAAATACTCAGAACAGACATATTATATGAGATCTCAGTACTACAGTCTTTGCATAGCTATATGGCATTTTGGACCAAATCCAAGTCTCCAGCAGGGGGAAGAAAAGTTGAAGTGCTGACAAGCCAGGAAATACACAGTATTAAGAAAAAGATCCAATGTCCAACTGAAATAGTCTCTTAACTAATATGATATAGACTGCGAAATGCCAAGAGAAAATCGGTCCCCTTACAGTTTAGAAAATGGACTAAATAAGAGCAGCTGTTTGGGTAAATAATTATCCCATTCTTTGGCATTAAATTGTTAGCTTATTTTTACCAGTTTTTGACAACAGAAGTCTTTCTGTTGTTAAAGCGTGGGAAATAAGAGCCAAGGGATATTTTCTGTCAGTTTGTTAATCCAATAGCTTAATTCAAGTGGAGTGATTAATTTCTGGAATGCATCAGAATCCTTCTTTTATTGGGCTGATCCATTTTGTGACTCTCCCATTTACCCTACCCCGACTGCAGCTCTACAATATCTCTCCTGCCCCAGCTATAACTGAGGCAAGACTTAATAAGGCAAAGCCAATGATAAATACAAAACATGAAATTAAGTCTCATTACATTAATTCATTCTGAGGAAAAAGAGCAGAATCTTGGAAACAGATTTCTCCAGAGATCACCAGCAATTTTAAACAGCGCAAAGCAAAACAGCGTGATCTGTGTGGCATTATAGCCATGTTCCCAGGCCTGGTTAAACCTTAGGACAGACCCACAGGAAATCACGAGTTGTCTATCTTATTTCACAGTTGGATGAATGCTGTTCTGCATGGTCTTCAATTACAGAGGTGCTGTGGCGAGAGCTGTGGTATTTAAGTTATGTGTGAGATGGATGAAAGTCAAGTCATCCTTTAGCTATAATTGTGGTGTAACTGGTTCTTAGGGGTGTCCCTGTGTGCACACTCATTTCCCCAAACTCATTAACTCCCTGGGTGATCCAGGAACTCCTCAGTTAGTCCCTGCACAGAAGAGACAATCAACTGAGCAAACATAAGGTGACACTCGGCTCCTCACCACCTCCACAATAAAGGATCTGACTAACTATTTCGAGACATCTGCAGATGGGAATTTCAGACAGTCCTAAGGGTTCCTCCCAAGCAGCTCTTGCTGTCCCAAGACAAATTTCTGCACCTAAAATTGTCATATAACATTGTGGGTAAAGACTCTGGCTCTTCCAGAGCCTCCTGGTGGTTCTTGCTGCAGCACTGATTGGATTGCATGCAGATAGGATGCTCGTAAATTGTAGAAACTGTTCCTTTAGACATAAAAATGGTCACACAGGACAGTCTTTTTGGACACAGTTAATGCAGTACGATGCTTTAGTTTAAAATAATCTACAACAATGGATAATGCTGAAGTAGTCACACAGGAGCCAGCTGGCATGTGAAAATTGAGCAGAGAAGCAGTTGGGGGAGTCTCCTCTGATCCAGCAACTCCTGTCACTACCCGGACTGCAACCAACCATCCTGTTTAGGAGAGCTGAGCAATATCCCTATGCCAAGGCCCCAGACATTATTTTTCTTGAACATTCTGTCCGTTTTTTGTGCAACACTGCTCAGCCAAAAAACAAATCAACCCTGCCATCAAAGAAATGCTGCATTTAACAAATAGTCTTTGCCTAAGTAAGTCCCATGCTTTTCAAAATAAATTAGTTAGCCCTGCTAAGAGTGATCAGTTCAGTACAAGATATATTAGAAAATTTATTACTCTCTCTGTTTAAAATATTAGAGAGGGCTAAATGTTAACAGCTGTTTATGCACTGCCAGATTTGACTGAAATACAAGTTTTGAAGCACCTGGCTTGTCATTTTGGTCATAGTAGTACTACAATAAATCTAACAATAGACTATAATTCATTTTGACTGCAATTCAGCACTATTAGCCATTCTGCAGAACAGTGCACATACAGCTATTCACAACTATTCTTTTTCAAAAATCTTCCCATGTAACAGGAGCTGAGAAAGTCAGAAGGCAAAAATTTTCACTGTATGCCTTTTCAGATGAGACTAATATTTTTATCCATCAGTATAACCACAAGATAATTCAGTAATTATGCAGATACACTTTTGAAAAGTATGTTTATTCCCTAAATATTTGTGAGAGGTCACCTGAGTACAGTGCAATGAAAACCAAAGAAAATCAACTGCTACCACCACCCTTAGCAGAGATACTGATCTGATCCTGTATATTCCCCTAGGTTATCTTTTTGCAAGTAAAAACTCACTGTGGGTGCAAATCTTATTTCCATGACAGCAGAAGCCCCCATCAGTTGAGAAGACTGATTTACTTTAACTGTCCCAGTAGTATTCCGCTGATCACGTCTGAATTTATTAAGACCATTTAACAGCCAATTTAATCTCCTATTTAATCTCAGGGTTTGCCTGAAAGATGAAAATGGGCCATGGCATTTATAGCAAAAACACAAAACCCTCGAATAAACTGCATTGCTCTGATCCCTGCAAATATTTTCTACCTGTGTGTTTGCAAGACTGGATCTAATTTGTTTATGATACTTAAAACTTCTAATCATTCTAATTCTAAAACTTCTAATCACTCTAGGAGTTCTGTTTCAGCGAAGATGATTTATGGAAGAGTGGTTATTATAAGACAGAAGGTCGATATTGACTTGGAAGATCTAATTTTCTTTATCTGACCTTGAGAAATAGCCTGAACTCATGGCTGCACATTTTCCTCCGTAAAATGGTATTATTAATATTTTTAATTTTAGGAAGATAGTTGTAGGAGCCATTCTATTAAAGTCTGAATACACTCTTAAGAAGACTATATGAAGGTGCACATTCTTATATGCACCTTTAAATACCTTAATGTAGGCATTTAAACCTTTAGTACTTAAACAAAGTACTAGACCACACATGTACCCTCTTGCATGACTTCAGGGAAGCCATGAAGCCTTAATATGAAGCCTTAATATGAAGCCAACATACATTTAAGCTGGTCCTGCAACTGAGAAATCAAACTAACAAACAAAATCCTCTGGGGTACAATTCCTCCTCTGCTATGCCAGCAAAAAAATTTGGTACTGTGCTTAGTGAACCACATAGGGTATCACTGATCTCACTGACAAACAAACTTCCACTTGCATAAGTTCACTGTAGGCATGCAGGTACGCTTCTCCTCATATACCAGAGTGGTTTTCAGATACAAGAACAACAGAGAAGTACAGACTGGTTTTTTTGGAAACAGTGATCTAATTACACATCAAATTGCAACCTGAAGACGCATTCATGCTCCAGCCAGCCACAAACTGAAACAACTCTTTGAACAATGTATTGCTGTAGTAAAATACCTTTTACCAGCACTTATGTTCATAAGCCCAACACGGAAGAAAAAAGTGACATTTTAATCACTTTTGTAACTTATCAGCTGAATTACTCAAGCATATTGCAATCAGGCAAGCTGGGTAAACTCAGTCACAGTGATGAAGTAATACTGTCATTAAGGGAATCAACTGAACACACAGAGACTTTGTAACCCATATAATCACCTTTGAGATCGTTAGTGCCAGTAATGATGAAAAATAAATGAGGTAAAAAAAGAAGACAAGATTCTGTCAGCCCAATCAGTTCTTTGTTCAGTAACCCAATGAATGGCTCATTCAGCTGTTCTATCACTACAAAGGAGCTGGAGCAGAGATGAGGAAAAGGGCCAAAGGTGATGTTGAAAATGCATGAGTAGAAAAAAACGGTTCAAAAACTGTTCAAAATCTACAGAGCACAAAAAAAAAATCCTTGTAATTTGAAATGCATATGGAATTAAAAGAGAAAAAAGCAAAATCTGGTTTAACTTCAGAGATTATACTTTTGTTTGCAATCTTACTATATACAGCTTGTTTCAAACCCAGTTACTTGGTAGATCACTTTTTCTTGTCATCTACACTCCATTTCCTGGGAATTTATGTCTGCTGAGGGAGTGGCTGCCTAACCAAGAAAAAAAGTGTTTCATTACTACAGAAATATTGTGAGAGAATTACCGTAGCTGTTCATAAATTATATTAATGTTTTCTTCCCCCAAAGGAATAACAAAGCTAAATCAGAGAAGATGGATATAACCGTACTTCCGAAGAGCTCTCAGCAAATGCTATTTTTCTCCCCCGCTCCCATAACACTTGGCTCCAGCTAAAAGACACATAAGCATGCCAGAGGCAACTCAAGGAAAAATCACAAAATCTGGCTTGGAATTTGAGCTGTTTTATGAGAAGCTGTTCTTTGCTGAATACATAAAACCATCCAATCCTAAGATATAAAAAATTAGCTAAAGGACTTCCCCTTTGATTTTACTGAATTATGCCTCAAACATAATTCAGTAAAATCATGTGGAATATAACATAAGCTCTGAAGAAAAAAGAAAATTAATAAGAACAGATATATAAAGTAATTTCAAGGGCACTTTTAGCTCAGTATCTTGCCTAGAAGGGCAGTGAACAACAGATGCCTAAGGAAGAATGTCAGAATAAAGCAGTCATATAATGCATCTTCCTCAGCAATTGCACACAGCTTCTGGCAGTGTGGTTCAGGGACTTGCTGAACCAGAGGTAATATCTTGGTATTTAATAACTGTTAAAAGACATATTCATGCAAAAACAATCCAGACTTTTGGCCTAACCTAAACTTGTAGTGTCCTTAATATCCAAATACAGAGTTTCACAACTTTAAGCTCTTTATTTTCTTCTAAGTTCTTTTTTTTTTTTTTCAATCTTCTACTTGATAATTGTGTTCAATGCCCTCCAGGTCTTGTATTAGAAAGAAGTCCTTCTGTGTTCACTTTTTCTGTGCCACTCATGACTGTATACATCTCTGTCATATGCCTCTGCAGTTATGTAATTGAACTTGTAAACAGTTCCTTATCTTTGTTAGTCTTTGTCACTTGTGTGTCTCTGCTATTCCAAGAGCACATTCTGAGTGACTTCAAGAAACAAGAAAAAAGAAGGGTTTCAGAGCATAAAGATTTATAGATTTGAACACATGGTAAAACCTGGCAAAAGATGTCCCTTCTTATTGCACGGGAGTGGGACTAGATTACCTTTACAGGTCCCTTCCAACACATACCATTAACGATTCTGCCAGCTGAAGCAGGCTGAAGTCACAGGGAAGTATTGTCCTACATTAACCTCAGGTAAAAAACATCTTTGTGTCCATATGGCCTGTATACCCACACTTTTGGCTTTATTTTTCTAACATCCCTGAAGACCAAGAAGCAGGGACTCTAAACCCGCTGCAAAAAATCGAAAGATGATATAGACAAAATTAAGTGTAAATAACTTTTTAATGCACAGGTTGAAACTTAATTTAAGGTAAGGGCACCTTACTCAGGTTCGATCCCTTCAATTTTACGTGCTGGCCTAAGCCACCAAAGTTAATAGCAGCTGTCATAATTCTCTCTGAACTTTTTCCTGGATCTACTCATCTCTTACTGCGTGGGATTTTAGGGAGAATAATCTCTGCAATAAGGTGAATCAGGTATCTAAAGATAGATAGGATGGCAAGGTCAACCGCTGTGAAGGACATTCCTCTTAGTCCTTGTAAAAGCTCAAGTGTATTTGCAAAAGCATCTCAAACAGCTCAGATCTGCTGTCCCTGTACCCACAAACCAACTCAAATACTTTCAAGAGCAACGATGGTCTTGTTACACAAGACTAATAAAAATGGTCCAAATAGAAGAGGGGGAGTGTTTGAGAACAGAGGTCACAAGCAGCTAGAGTCACCACTGACTGAACAATGCCATATTCGGAGGGAGTGTTTGCTTCCCACTTCAAGCAGAATCTTTGAGCACTAACAAATCCTACACCAGTATGTTGGTTATTGATTGCCCAATATCAAACTTCCCATTCCTGAACATGGTCATGTGTTCAAAGTTCCTGTGGGAGTATTTCATTAAAGCAAGGTTGGCTGTCCCAGCATGGCAAGGTATCTCACTTTGTTGGCCATTAAGAATTCGGTTTGGTGACTAACCACAGCTGTCTAGGGCTGCTGAGATGCCCAAAATGTCCTATGTGTCCTCACTCTGCCATCTCAGAGGGTCTGATGTCTGTTTCTTTTGTTCCTGTGCTGTAACTTGCAGTTTGACCTGGTGTTCTGTATACCCCTGGGCACTTCAAAGGGTGCTAAATGCTTCTGTAAGGCCCTAAGAGGTGGGTCACTGTGCACAAACAACAACTCATTAGTCTTTTTAAATGGAAAGATCATAGCAAATACTCATTTTGTCCCCATCTCTTTATTCTCTTCTCTGGCAGCCCTGCCTTGGGGATGTCTTGTTGGCTCTGGCAGCCTGCTGGCCCATCCTCACTGAAGAACGACACAAGCAAGCAGGAGCCACGGCTCAGGATCCTCGCCACCTCCTTGCCCTCAGAGGCACCGGAGAGTTCACAGTGCAAAGGGAGGAAGAGTGTCACATGCAAAGAACTACACGCCTCGAGGGAGGGGAAAAGGCCCGGTGTACCGCAGAACTGGCCCACACGAACTGCGGGTCACACCGCGCCGGGCCCGCCCCGCTCCGCCCGGCGGGGCTCCGGCGCCTGCGCGGGGCTGGTCCCGGAGCGAGCCCGGTCCCGGAGCGAGCGCGATCCCAACTCCTGCCGGCGATGGAGGCGCGGCGGTGGCCGCTGTGGCTGCAGGGCCTGGCGCTGCTCTGGGGCCGCGCCACGATGGGGCTGGCGCAGAGCCCCACCGGGGCTCCGCCGGCGCTGGGTAAGGCGGGGCGGGCAGCACGGGAGCGCGGGGTTCCCTTCCTTTCCTTTCCTTTCCCTTACGCCCCGCGGGTGCGGCCGTGGGGCCTTCCCGGGCGGGTGTGTCCGGGGTCCGCGCTCGGCCCTGAGCGGGGCACGGCAGGGACGGGCCTGGGCCTGCCGGGCCCAGCGCCGCCCGCAGCCTTCGGCAGAGCTGGGGGAGCCGGGGCTCGCCGTGGGGCTCCTCCCCCGACCCGGAGCTGGTTCCGTGCGGCGGGGGGAACAGCCCGCTCCCCGCCGAAGGACAGGCCGGTGGCGCCGGGTTTGCCGGCCTGCGGGCGTGTCGGGAGCTCTGCTGCTCGGGCACCGCAGTCACAGAGTCACAGGATGGGTCAGGCTGGAAAGGGACCGCAGCGGGTCATCTGGTCCAGCCTCCCTGCTCAAGCAGGGACATCCTGGAGCACACAGTCGCCTAGGTTTGCTCTGTCCTGGAGGGTGAGGAGGAACGTGGCTTGGAAGGAGAAGCTGATGGAGATGCTTTTCCCTGTTCTCTTGGAATCGTTTATGTCAGAGCTGGTTTTGGCAGGCAGTTGGTAAAGTTCGGCTTCAGATTTAGTTGCCGCTCCCAGATGTGACCACAAAGGTGCACGTTGGGTTAGTTGGCATTAAATTAGGGTATCTCAAGTGGATCTTGATGCGTATGTCTAGTCTCCAATGTGAGGTGTTTAGTTGCTTTTAGGAAAGAGTTTATTCTCGAAAAGGGAGTCTCCAACTTTGTGAGACAACCAACTTGAAGCAGCGCAGAAAGGGAGCTATCAGTGTTCCTCAGCTGTTAGAGAGGAAGTAACAAAAGGTAAACCTGCCAACAGCTGCAAGTTGATCAGCTTCTTTCTAGTAGTTCTGAGAAATGTAAACAAAACCAAAGATTGAGTTTGGAGTCAAAAACTTTGTTGAATTCATAGTGGGATTTCTTATGGATTCCCTAGGAAGAAGCTTTAATGTATTATTATTCTTATGGGAGTATAGAAATTTGCTCTTGCCAACAAGTTGGTTGTCATGGAGAACGATCATGATATTACACAGAAAGATGTGGGTGACCTTTATGGAATAAATGATAGAAATATGTTTGAAGTGAAAACAAAAAAGGGAGGTTGTTATGCCATGTGACTCTTACGTATTATTCTAATCTTGAATTGAAACAGTTGGAAAAAAGTAGGGAGGTAGGCTTGTTGACTGTCAGAATCATATCAGTTACTGAAGGGATGCTCTCCTGAAAGACAGTTCTGTGGTAGTTTTGCAAAACTGGGGGACCTTGTATGCCATCCTGCTAAATATTCCACTAGTTCAGCACCTGTGTTCAACAGGGCTGGACTGATATAAAGCAGGACTACAAAGGCTGTATTGTTCCCTGTTTCAGAAATACCAGGAAGAGTATGGCTTTAATTGCTGGAGCAGAAGGAAGCTCGAGGGAGAAAGTACTTGTGTACCAGGAGGAGGGAACAACTGTTTTATGTTGAAGAATAGTGGTGTCCTAAGAAAGGAGACAGAGATGACATTAAAATAAACCAGCTATGAATAAGCTTAGTGTAGATAGATGTTGGAAGGTTTTTGACTGTCTGAGCAGTTATATTGTTTAGTTTTAGTGGGATGGTAAGAGGTATCACCCCCAATTCCTCACTGATCTTAGGGCTGTACAGCAGTCATCAGTCCTTGTATGTGCTGTATAAACTCTTGTCTTCCTGCAGAAAAAGAAAAGAAACCAAAAAATTCCAGTGCCGCATATACTACCTACATGAATAAATACATATTGGAAAGGGGGAAAAGCTGTTCTTAAGCAAAATAGTTTTATTGTCAGTGCTGTTCTATTTTGCCTTTATTTGGTGGAGTAACAGACATTGTTCTGTGTTTGTGCAGTTATCCTTGTCCATGAGTATGTCTCCTAAAAAGTAAGATCATACAGATAGTTATATTATAGTTAACTTAGTTCAATTCCTGTATGGCTGGGCAGCATTTTAGTTGTAATTAAAAAATAAAAGTGCATGGACAGTAATAGCTTTTTCTTATCCTGTGTGAATATAATCTTCCTACAGCCACAGTTCACTCTGTGCAAGGTGTTGCACTAAACTATTTTGGTAAAAATTGCATTTGTCAAAATAATGCTTCCACTACTTGGTATGTAAAAAGTGATTTCTAATTTTATTGTATGGTAGATCATTAAAGCTGATGTTATATGGCAGTATAGAAGGAATTACTGTGTTTGAAAAGTACTGTTTAAAATACATTGTGAATTATTTTTGGTAGTGATAGTACAGTTTACATTTATTTTTTCCCCCAATACAGATAATACAAATAATTTCAAGTATACCCTTGAAATACTAGAGGGAGACTGTCAACTTCATATATGTTGGTTGGAATGTAAAAAATAATTCAAAGTTATTTTTGTTTAATATGCTGGTAAACATAATGCTTTAGCAAGGTAGATTGGAGGGGATGGCTGTGTTTTTCTTTTTCAGTTTGAGAGCCATTTTGTTCTGTCTTCTCATGTGGAGAACATTGTAACTGGTGGGAAATTTATGTATCTTTGTAAGTGATGTGATTCGGAGAAATAAATAAAGCAGAATGAAAAATTGTTGTTTTCAGTCACTTACAGTAATGTTAAATTTTGTAACAGTGGTATATAAAGTTGGTTTTATTTTTGAAATATGCATTGAGATATATTTGGAAGTATTTTAGCTAAGACTTATACTGTTCTTTAGAATTCTAGAAGTTATGTTTATTCTTATTTTTTTTAACAGTTTATGTCTCCATCTTTTGATTATGTCTGTAGAGCTTACCTGCTATAATATGGCAATAGGAAGGCAGTTACAAAAGAAACAGCATGAAAAGTTTTATAAAAATCGTAAGGAATGTTTTATTTCTTCACTTTGCTCTAGATTGTTCAGGTACTGAAAATGTAACCTAAATTTCGTTTTAGAAATCTAAATCCAACCTAAATCTTGTCTGGTATATTTGCATGTTTCTCACAGTGCTTTGCTAATTCATGTTCAGAAAGCTAGTTGGTTTGAGTGTTTTAAATCTTAAACTGAAAATGTAATTAAGCATTTTTATAATAAGCATGGTGCTACTCCATGCGGAATAATCCCATCTGAAAATTTTTGAGTTTAAACTGAGAACTGTTTCTAAAGCTGCTTTTCATATTGTTTTTCCATGAATTGGTATGTGGGCTTCACACTGAAGCTGTTCATTGGTACTGGTAACAATTTAATTGGTACCAGATAAAGTAGTAGGGTGTTTTTCTCTACAAAAATATTAATTAAAGCTGAATATTCTAGTATATAAGATACATTTAATGTTAGGAATTAGTACCAGAAAGATTTAATATTGAATTATGAAAATACTGAAATACGTAGTTGTCTGATGAATAAATAACTTAGCTCAAATTGATAACTGCTTGCGACTAATGTAGTTTTTCATTAAAGCTTTAATTGAATTCCTGATTTGGAGATATTTTCCCCTTGTATTTGTGATATTTATAGAAATAATAAAAAGTTTGTTTCATTAAATAGTATAAAAATTATCATAGGAACTACAGTTATTGGAAGAAGAATCCAGGTTCAGACCAGAAGAGACTCCCCCTCATCTTTCAAGTAGTTCATCCAGGTCAAGACTTGGGCATGTATGTGGTCCTGTGGGCAACAAGTTATGTCTGATTTCTGGATGAAAAAAGACTGGTCTTAAGATGATAAACATGCGGTATTTCTACATGAAGTAAATGTGAACACCAGTAAATATTTTTTTTCTTTTTACATCCAAAGAGAATGTGCATTAAGTGCTTCTGTGTCACTTGTCTTTTCAAACTTCTGTTAGAGTTCTTGTTGAACACTTGCAAATTAACTTTGTGTCCTATGTTTGGAAGTGGGTTTTTATTGTTATTTAAAATCATGTTATTTGGAGAGCTTTATCTTTTAAGAACTTTTCCCCCAGAAAAAAGGTTAATATCTATGGAAGGGAATCAACCCTAGGCAAGGGTCAGCTTTTGCAAAGGTTCCAAAGCTGCAAAATTCAGAATGTTCCCTAAATTGAAGTGTGCAAGTCCTAGAACTTCAGTAGAGACACAGGGAGGCTCTTGGGTTAAATCTCCTTAGAGAAAAAAAAAATTGAAGTTAAAGGTAACCTTGAGTTGTTTCCCTGTATCAGAGGTCAAATTTAAATGTTTTGTATCTCTGTTTGCTGCAGTTCTCCTGGAATGGAATTACTGAGATTTCATTACCTCTTTCAAAATTGTTCATTGCATCTAGAACCAGAAAAAAGAGGATGACAAATGTTATGATAAATGCTTGACCTTATGGAATAAAAATAAATATCTAATCTCTGTGTGTGTTTGTTTCTTTTTCTAGCATGTTCAGCATTTTCCCAGAAGTCCTGTGACGAATGTCTAAAAAATGTTGCGGTAAGATTTTTAACATCTTTTCTGATTGATGAAAATTTCCACTTCATATGAAATCAAATTGGTAGGATTTGGCTGGTGGGGTTCTTGTTTCGTTTCTAATGGTGAATCTACTCAAACTCCCCCTAACAAGAGGAGGTCAAGATCAGTCAGTTCTATTACCTATTCTTGTTTGAATTGTGGAGTCAACTGATGTGCTGCTTCCCCTGTGCTGCCAGTGTGCTTTCACTCTGCCAGGGGTGCTCCATGATTTGATCACTAAGGGTGTTTCTCTGCTTTGTTTGAAGAGGACAGACCAAATCCAGGCTTCCAGTGTGCGTGTGCACCCAGGGCTTTCATAGCTCAACTGAGCAAGTTGATGTTGGTGCTGGTTCAGACTTATTTTGTGAGCAGCACTTAGCTAAATATCCATCTTATGAAAAAACAAGATAAACTCAATTTTATGTGGCTAAAATGCCTTGCATTTCTTGTATGCTGAAAAGAAGAACTGGGAAATTAATGTAAATAAACTGGAAGTGCCTTTCTTTGAAGATGCCCCAAGAATCCATTTAACTGAGGCAGATTGGATCAGCACTTTGCAGATGTCCAGGTGTGTTGGCCTCTCCATTGACTACCTCAGACTGTGTGTGCTTAAGACTGCCAGGCTGGGTCACTGTTCTGGTAGCAAAATGTTTAGATTTCCACTGAGATTGCAATAGGGCAGACATTTGAACATTAGGATTTGTTTCTCTCTCCTTTGCTGAAAACTTTTTTGGCTCCACAATAAGGATTGTAATAAGCATGCAAAAGGCATCAGTCCTGCAGAGTAAAGTGAGAGATTATTTCAAATTCAAACTCCAGATGTCACTGAGAAGAAATATTTCAGGCATCTTTAAGTTTTGTATGTCACTGCAAAACTTTTTCATTAGAAAGACTGAGAACTATCTGAGCTTACCTCCTTGTCTTTGGCTTTTTAAGGGAAAAATATTAATTGTCTTGTATTGATGTGGTTATTGTGTATTGTCAGACCTGAATATTTGTTGTCAGAAGGACGGCATTGTGTAAAGAACTGTCCATCTTCAGAAGTATCAGGTAGGAGAAGGAAAATTAGCAGTTGAATGTTCAGCACTGGCAGTAGTGTGACTCTAACTTCAAATAAGTGCTGCTGCAGATACATGAGCACAGCTTTTATTAACCTGAGAGCTACGTGTTCACCATGTCAGAGAAATAAATCCTTTAGCTGTGTTTGTGTGCTGAAGACACTAACAGAGTTATAGATACATTATTTTCAGAATCTGTCAAACCAAAGACAGTGTCCAGGTCTGTTTTGGGGACAGAATGATGGATGATTCAGGGCATCTGCTTCAACAGCAGCAGTGTTAACCTTGAAGAAAGGAGTTTAGACTTGCTTCAGACAATTTGCACATACATTAAAAAAAAAAAGCTACAAAACAAAGCCATTAGCACTTCTGTGAGCAATACAAAAGCAACAGATTGCTGAAATTACTTTTATTGCTTCAGTAGAAAAAAAATTTTCATATTGGTGATAAAATAGATAGCAGCAGCAGATAAAAGTGAAAATTAAACGTTTGGTGAATAGATAAAAACAATTCCAAACAAACCATAAAATGTAATTTACTTCAGTTAAATAAAATTATAATTCAAAATGCTCAAGTTTTGTTGATCATCCTTATAAATGGGTTCATCTTTTGGGTCGGTGCATACCTATTTTTTGTGGTTTTTTATCAATAAGTTCTGAGTGGTAATTTTACAAATAGGCTATTGAATTTCATTTTATTGCTTACAATATGGGACATTAAAAGGTAACACATAAAGGTTTTGTTTAGAGCTGTTGAATTCTGAAACTCAATTTACTTACTTCAAAGTAGTATTTACTGCTATAACTAGAAGATTACCAGGTATATTAAAATTTGATAACTTTATCTGTTACCAGATAATGTATAAATATTTATTGATTAACATCTTGTGAGAATTTTCATATTTCTAACTCTGTGACAGTGTGTAATGCAAGTACTAGTTAGAGATAGGACTACATTTTAAAACTTGAGTGCATGTGTAGAGCCTCAGCATTCTGGAGAATTTTCCAAAGTCTCATTTTTAGCTTTTGAGTGGTCTACCAATATGCTTTTCCCCTCACCTGTTTATTTTTGTCATTCTCAGTCTTTGTCCTAATAATAAATGTATGGAATCTAAATTCTTGCGGAAAGTGGATTTTAGGCATTCTACACATTAAAAAAAAAAAAAAAAAGCTAAAAGCATCTATAGGAAACTGTGATCAAGAAATATAGTCAATTTTTGGAGAGAAGGGTGGGGATAACAGTCACTTGCATACATGTATCTGAATATAGAGGAAGAAGAATTCATTTTGTGTTCATAGTTACTATAGTGTCTTTTTTAATACTGAAAATATGTCTTTAAAATGCATGTGAACTGAATAAATGATGTTGCGCTTCATTATCCATTTGAGGCTGTTCTAAAATAAAGTCACTGATAGCCATGAGAGCATGAACATTGTTCCTGGCATATCTGCAAAGGATATATGACTTACCTCTAAATAAAATAAAGTCTATTCAATCTTCATTTTTAGGTTATGAGGTAGATGAGGATCAAAGTTTAGGAAATGTTCCACCCTCGGATGTTTAGGTGTTGGGCTTTTTCTAACTTGGTTTTGATAATTAGCTCAATTTTTAGCATTGGGAATGAGTAAATTTGAAATATTTTCGTGTAGTTCAGCCTCTGCCCCAGTCAGTAGCTGTGTCAGGGCTAGACACATTTTTAGTAGTTAGGTGCAGGAGTCTCCATCAGTGATACAGCTGCCCTTTGTGGGCCCCTTGTTGTCACCACCAGTAGAGTCATTGAGATTAGATGAGACCTCATGAGTCACCTAGTCCAGCCTCCTACTCAAAACACGGCCAACATTACATTCAAAGTTTAACAATGACTTTTACTATGCCTCCCATTAGTCATTATTTTTTAACTGTTAATTCTTATTAAATACTCAATTAAAAAAAAGGCATTTTTTTATCTAACATCCTTGGTTAAAGGGGTGGGGTTTTTTACAAAGTTTATTCTACTTGATTATTTTTGTTGATGTGTCTTTATGGGGGGTATGTTTATCTTTTACAGTCTAGCAACTACAAAATATTAATACATTTTCCTTGTGTTCACTTTTCTCAAGAAAGCGGAATCTGCTACAAGTGGTTTCCTTTGTATTTAACGCTTTCTAAACTGTTAAGAGGAAGATAACAGGTTTTGTGCAACTGAGGGTGTATGACAGAGATGTTCTTGATAGTACTGTTAGATAAAGCATAGTTCCTGGATGAACTCTTTCTGTAATGAGTCCTAAAAACACATGTTTTTTCAAAGATTCCTATTTCTGTTCAAAACTACTTCACTGCTTGAGTTGTGTGGTAAAGGACTTTTGAATAAGTATTTATTTTAACGGATGAAAACCAAAACGTAAGCTTGATGCCTAGTGATGGCTTAAAAGGCAGAAATGTTATGCTGGCATTGTAACTATAAGAAATCTTAAATTTAAAAAATATCCATAACTGTAAGGTACACAATGTACTTTGCAACACAGATTGGATAAGGCTGCATCATTTATTACTGTGCAGCAAAACTTCCTGTAGAATTATAAGGGTCCTTTACTGTTTTCTTTCTGTTGATAATCAAATACAGGGCTGAAATAAGATGGTAAGTGTATTATTGTTCCTTAAATATCCCAGGTGTTTGAAAATCCTGAACAGTTGGCTTTCTGATTTTTTACCTCTTGTTAATTCCAGTAATTTTAAACCCAAGCCATTTTATCCTCAAGTATACAGAGTACCTCAATATGTTCCCCCATGTATTTTCAGGCTAGTGTAAGTATTTGTTACCTTAAGTACAAAATGTTCTTATTCTCAGTTCAGTTTAGGTTTTACTGAGAAATTGTACCAGGACTTCAGTAGTCTTGATAATATAAAGCACTTCGGTTTCTACAGTATTATACTCATATAAGAATTCTCTTTTTGGAGAGGTGCATTAAATTGTTAACTGTTTTTGAAGATGAATAATTTCGGGTTTTTTTGTTTCTTTTGCAGTGCCTTTGGTGTTACACCAACAACACTTGCATTGATTACCCTGTGAGAAGCATTCTTCCACCATCTTCATTGTGTTCCCTCTCTAATGCTCGATGGGGAGTTTGTTGGAGTAGGTACTAATTTTACTTTTGCTGTAGAGAGTTATTTATGAGTATGATTAAGCCTATTGCTTGCTAGAGCTGTTTCCTGATCATTTCTGTGGAGGGGTGGGGGAGAAGGCAGTGGTTATGATTTGGAGCCATGATCTCTGATTTTCTGGACTTACCAACAGTCACTGTTAAGGAACGGATCTTTGTAAAAAGCCAGTGTAGTTATGTTGATCCAACGGGTTTAAAACTTCGTTACCTTTTTAAAAATTTCTTGCAGTGTTGTATGATTTGTCTAGATCTGCAGTTCCTTTATTGTATTACAGTGGCAGCAGTGAACCAATACCATAGGAACAGAGTCACACAGAAATTCTTGAATGCTATTTTTGCTTAAACAACTGAAATGACAGTGTAGTCTGTGGTCACTGAAGGCAGTGTAGATAAGGTTAAAAAGGAAGCTGCAGAGGACCACTGTAGGTTTTAGTACTGCATCATTTAATTGTTCTTAGATTTCCATTTGCTGTTCATGTTTTATTACAAAATACAGTACATATATGCTGCCATCATGGGCTATTTTTCAAATACTGTGCATACAGATCTAAATTCGGACTAGACTGTAACAGAGAACAAATAAGACACTGGAAAGGTTGTCATATGAAACGAGTACAGCTTCAGTCCAGTGAAGCAAAGGCTTGCTGCTTTCTCTGTATTTGTTCATGGACACCAGAAGGCTAAAGAACAAAAACAATTCAGGGTGGACTATCAGTGACTGTTAACTGTAAATTAGAAGAAAGTTCCCACGCTTAGCACCGAGAGATTATGCAGTAATCTAAGTTAGAGTAGCAGCAGTAGAAGATTGCTGTTAAGTGGAACATGCAAGTTTCTGAACACTACAACTTAATCCCTGCAAACAGAGTGACTAGATTAAACAGGAGAACTTTATCAATTTTTTATTCTTACAGAAGGGCTTTGGACTTTGTTTTCTGAGAAAAAACATTTATGCTTTTGAACTTTTTTATGGTACAGTAGAGACATCATTTAAGTAATAAGGCACCCTTCTAAGAAAACTGGGCTTGCAATATCATAGTAAATGCTGTTAATATGAAATATTTAGCAAACTTTTTTTCTGAAAGTGTGGAGGGTTGACTACTGCCAATGGCTAAGTATTCACACAGCTGCTTCCTCCTTCCCTCCCTTGATCCCAGTGCGATGCAGAGAGAAAAGAGAAAAAAAGCAAGAAAACATGTGGATTGCGATAAAGACAGTTTAATAGGTGAAGAAAAAAAAAGGAGAGGAAAAAAAAAGTCAAGCAAAGGAGATTGCTTACCACCTCCCACAGGCAGGAGAGCTGGTAAACTCCCACTGGGTTTGATGCCCCGAACAATAGTCACCTTGGAAACCAATTATGCCCTGCAGTTATTTTTCTTTTACCTCAAATTTCATTGCTGACCACAACTTTATAAGGTGTGGAATACACCTTTGGCCAGTTTGGGTCCATTGTTCAGTCAGCATCCTCTCCTGACCTCTCCAGTCTCTTGGTTATGTCCAGCCCTGCTCACTGAGGGGAACAGAGGGAAGGGGGGGAAATAGAGAATATTTTTATACTCTTCAAGCCTGTTCAGCAACAGCCAAAAGCATTGGTGTGTTACCAGCACTTTTTAGCCAGAAATCCAAAGCACAGCATCAAACCAGCTGCTATAAAGTTAACACTCTCAAGCCCACCAAGTAGAGAAACACATGTCCTTTTGCAAAACAGTGATTACCAGTGTAGTGATACTAAGGGTGTTCTTGACAGTTTACTCCTGCTGTAGAAATGGCTTATAGCTTGGCTTATACATTTGTGTTTCTGGATTGACTGTAGCTTAAACACTAAATGAATACTTCATAATGGAGCACATTCTCAGAAAAAAAAAACCAAAACAAGAACAAAAAAAATCCTCAAATATGCATTTACTTAATAGATTTTTTACAAATTATAGGCAGCAGTATGCCATGAGGTTATATAGTCTTATTGAGACTGTCCCCTTTGGGCACAGCAGGAAAATTCATTAACTTGTGACTGTGGTGGTGCTGTTTTTTCTTTGAGCAAATAAAATTAAGAGATGAATGTTTTTCACTGTTGCTGAAAATGAAGGTGAATATTGGAGCTCTCAAAATTAAAAACAAATTTCTGGCTTCCAGTTACAATTTTATATGAAATAAGATGTGTTGATAGATTATTAACCAGCACGAAGTGAAGAACAGTATAGAAGCAGTGTAATACAAAGTAGCTTAATTGTGAGTTTTTTTCCATAATTAATAAGCAAATTAAATAGGCAGTGGAGACAGGAATGCAGACTGAAAACTGACAGTCTTTTTCTGCACTTTGTTAAAAGGTTCAAAAATATTTTTTTTGCTTCAATTAAGTAGTATATTTAAAAAAAATAAATTTTGTCTAAAACAATTTTTTATTTTTACTGAATGAATTGTATGTAATTGTTTGTAACTTGTAGGGAAGTAACAGACTGAAAAATGTGGTATGATGAAATGTGTTGCTTTCATAATTTACATTTTGGAATTTACTTGTGTATTGTAACTAGAAACTACGTTTACCCAGTAAATGATAACATGGAAGCAAAAACACTTGCTGGGATGTAATCTTTGGCAGGATATGTGAAGGCTGTGCCTTGGCCAGGCATGAGATGATGAGATATGCAGAGAAAAACAGACTCTTTGGCTTGTGCATGTGAGCAGAGAGCACAGACTCTCGGAACTTCATTTGCTGTATTTGACTGTCTTACCACAGAAGGACAGAACTGTAAAATCACATCAGTAGATATATAATACATAAAGTATTACAGATGACTTAATGATATAAAGAGAAATTTTACTTAATGTCTAGTCAGTGTGGATTATGTATGATAGCAAAATTTGAATG
Source organism: Oxyruncus cristatus (assembly GCA_013399855.1). Classification (NCBI taxonomy): domain Eukaryota; kingdom Metazoa; phylum Chordata; class Aves; order Passeriformes; family Cotingidae; genus Oxyruncus; species Oxyruncus cristatus. Next base: position 3,073,006 of record VXAY01012530.1, on the reverse strand, counting down.
TGGTGTGTTCATTTTAACTGGGGTAATTGCACAGAATTATGTAGGTGTTTTGAATATAGAGATGAAAAAATGCCTGGGAAGGAGGGCAAGAATTATCAGAAAGAGAAATGTTAATGCTGAAGTCTAACAAGTTGAATATATTCATATTTTTCAGTAAATTTTGAGGCTTTAATTATTGCCATAGCTGTAGTAGCTGGACTCATTCTGGTGTCTGTAGCAGTCTGTTGCTGTTACTGCTGTTACTGCAGAAGACGTTCCAGGAGGTAAATACATATATTTGTTTCCTTTACTGACATTGGGTGCTGGTCTTTTCTACCTACCTACAATTTTTACTCTCCGATACACTAAGAATATTTTCACTTGGAAGGAATTTTGGTCACTTTGTCTTTCTCAAACAAATAAAGCAACAAAAAAAGGCATGGTTAGTTACAGGCAGTATTGACACTGAAAATGATGCTGGAATGACACTGAAGTGGTGTTTCTAGTAGTAACAGTGCTGATGTGTTCAACTTTAGGGAAGCTGTTGCTTTACTTCTTCATTTTACACTTTCGTATTAAGATTGGACATGAAATATTTCAATGCCCAAATAAAACCTTGCTTCTTGTGATAATGAAACAAATAATTTCTTTCAAGGCAAGCTCATGTACAGCAAAAAGGGACCAGGTGGGTAAGAAGTAACTGAGCAACAATGTGCTACAGCACTTGGCATCCATGCTTCAGCATTCTCTAGAATCTATCAGTATCTAACTGATCAGCTGTCGTTGCTAAAAAAAATATTCTTGAGCAAAATATTCCAAATGTAAGATAATACTTCTTTTGCTCTAAGATATTAAGAATAATTAACTTATTTTTGAGTAAAGTGATACTGCAAAAACTGAATGTTCTTAGAGGACTCTTTTCTTAACTGGCTTCAAAAGGAGGTAAATAGTTGATGAGTAGCTAAAATAGGTAAGTCAGTGCTGTCTTGTGAACTGATCAGTGCTTATTCCCTAATGAATCACCTGGAACGCCATGTTTATTGGGACAGCACAACATGCTTCCCTCTATCACTGAAGTTTAAAGCTCAGCTTTCTGGCGAGTGTAGTTTCATCTATCTCTGTTCCTTATGTCCTTCAGTACTTATGATACGAATAAAACTTGGACCTTAGTTCTTGGTCTGAAATAATTTCTGTACTTTTTTAATTACATGTGACTCATTGTTCTTGTTTGAGGGTTGTGTTTGGGTTTTTTTTAAAGAACTTCCATAACTGTACAGTGTTTTGTGCTAACCTTCAAGCCAGAGAAATATCATACATCTGTGACTTTTAAGAAATGAGAAAATAATTGTAAACAACATCTCATTCCTTTCTCTCTTCTTTGAAGAAGAGTCATGCACCTGTTTTTCTGGTTGGTTGGTCTACCAAGTCTGCCCTAGTGCAGACATGGATAACTCTTTACCCCTGTGCTGATAAGCCCTGAAGGTGTATAGAACTGGTTTAGATCTTATGTAAGATGTACCAACATCCTCTGCAGAACAACTGAGTAGGCTCCTGGGGCTGACATGCCAACAAATAAAGCTTGAATCCTGTGAAAAGAGATATTTGTGCCACACTTCAGTTTTAGTAGCTAAGTTGTCAATCAGTACTGCAACATCTAATTCTACAAATAGAGGGTTAGTTGAGAGTCATCTTATCCCAGGACTCCAAAGGTGTCAAGCTTAATCTTCTGACCCTTAGAGTCAGGTCTTGTCAAAGTAGGGTCCAGCTTATTTCAGGAGGATTCAGAATGTGTTATTACACTGAAGTCTGATGTATTACTGGATTTAAACCCACGGATTCTTAGCAGGAATTCTTTTGCTCTCTTCTTCCTCATTTTGATGGACTCATTTTCCACACAATTTTTTTTTATGAATTGGAGGAAGGAAAGTTTATAGAAATGTACTATTTTATTCAGTCTTTAGATGTTATCTGAGATCTCAGGTGTAAGCTTTTGCAGAAGTATCAGTATTCCTTCTGGGAGTTCTTAAGCTGTGGTGTTCAGTGCTTAGGAAGACAGCACTTACCTTTTCCGTGAACACAGAGAATACTTAAATGCATTAACCCCCACATCAGTAATGTAGGTGACTCACCTGTCTCCATTCCTGCCACAGGTCTTCTAGGACTGTTGTTGCATTGTTTCAGTTCATTATTTTTATCTTGTGTTTTTCTACTTCTAGTAGTCTGGTTCCATGCACTTGAGATAGTTTCATGAACAGTAATTATTCATGAAACTATAGTAAATTGACTCTCTTGAACTTCAGTTACCAACCACTTTTTTTAATTGTATAACCTCAAACTTTCTGAATTTTGAAGAAAAACTCCATTTCCTCAAGGTATCTACAACTCAGAAGATATTTAATGCTCTTTAATTATAGGGAAGAAATGTATTTTCTGAATCATATACCAGCATTTTATTTATTTGATGTTTTCATATTTTGCAACTCCAATGTGGAGTGATATTATTGCCTAGTTATAAGATGCTGGAATCTCCAGTAAAGTAGTTTTACAGAAAGGTGCCCAAGAATGGGAGCTTCTAGTCTTCCTGGACATACTAATGTGGGGAATTGATTAGTTTTACAAGAGGGTCTAACACAGTTTTCCAGTAAAGGTGACCTGTTGTGTTTCCTGCTGCTAAACTCCCCCACATTTTTTCTGATTCTTTATGTGGAAAAAGGAGGAACTGGAAAAATTTTATATGAAACATTGCATGGATTCAGAATTACTAGGTTGCATTGAAATGACTAAAATGTTCAGAGATATGTGGACTGATTGAGCACATTAAAGAGTCGGGTTCAGATTTCCAGTTCTAGTGTCTGAATTTTGTATATTAAAGCATTTGACATGCTGTAATTAACCACTGGATGTCACCCTTGCTTAGCTTGTTGGCTGGTTGCTGCAGATGTGTGGTGCTGCAACTGTTCAGTTGTATTAATGTAAATATTCATCTCAAACATCTTCAGAAGTCCTTTCACTTCTGGAAGATGATTAGCACCAGGGGAGCCATGGCAGTTGTCCATTTACTAGTGATGAAGAGTTGTCATTAATTCTGTCAGGAAAAAGCTAAAGACATAAACATTGTTTGGCATTTTTTTTAGTGTTCTACAATTCTTATAGTCTACCTAATGGTTAAGTGAAGCTGAACTTTTTCCAAAGCAGGTCACAGAGCTTAAGTGCCTATATTCAGTAGAGCGTATCAGCACATGCACAGCTCAAATGTACTGTGTAGGCTCAGCATTTCCCAGAATCACACAGCTGATGCACTCAGGTAAATCCTTGTTCATTCCAGACAGACTGCTTTCCTGGGGGCAGCTTGAGATTGGATAGCGATGGTTGTTGAAAAGATAAATTGTTCTGGTATCAAAGGCTTATGAACCATCAATCTTCTTCCAGAGGACAACAATGGACTTAGCTGTACACACGCAGTATGCTTACTCTAAAATGGGGTGTGACACGTGGGAAAATGGCAAATACGAGTCCTGCTTCTGGAACGGTCTGCAGCCTGTTCCTAAGAGGCTGTAAGTTGCTCTGTGGAAGCTGAAGGGCACATAGCTACAATGAGTGGAGCATTTAAATATTATAAAATGTGAAAGGATAATTACACAAGCTTGTCAATTATACTATTCAGCAATGAAATTTTATGTGGCTGTGAAGAAGTTATCTCTGGTCAGACCATAAATTCTTTTTGAAAATAAATCAAGCGACTAAATAGTGATTGCTTAGCAGTGAAGTTGCTTTTTCCCCCTCTTACACTTTCCTTTCCTCCTTATTTTTCTAGTAGACCAGATGAAGAAGAAGAGCAGCTAGCCAGGAAGAGAGAGGAACGAAGACTACAGTCTCTTCAGAGGTGAGTCTGGACACCATGATATACTTCTTGGTGATATTGGAGTCTTCTGCCTTTCTAAGGAATACATGGAGTACTAAACAAAGAGGCATTGTGGAGTTAGGCATGACAGTGTCACGTTTTTACAAAATAGGGCTTACTGTGAGATTGGTGAACCTGATTAGGAGTCTGTATTCTCTTAAGTGAACAGGGAGCAAGTGGGTTGATGCTCACTGTAGCAGGTACCATGAGTACTCTGTGCCAGCCAAGAGCAAACAGGAGGAAAGTATCTGAAGTCTTGTCTAGTCTCTTCTGGACTGATGCCTGCCTGTGGCATGAGTTAAAGCCCAAGTGAGGCTGGGATTAAGAGGTGGGACCCACTTGTTGGATTAATTTGGTTATTGGTTCTTTTTCTTTTAAAATCTGACTGGGAAAGGTAGAGAAGTTATAATGACATATCTATTTGAAATTTGGCTCAGGAATTGAAAACTTTGCCTCAGATCTCATTGTAACCTTAATTTCATATTTCCATCATTTCTGCTAGAGCTGTATCACAGTGTAAAAAGAAGTACAAGAATCAGCCCTCATACAGTGTTTCTCAGTGAGAACTGCATTCCTTCAGATGTAGGTTTTTATAGCTTAGTTCTGCCGTGACTTTTGATGGGTTTTACGTTTTTCTTTAGATAAACAGTTTTCATAGATAGGGCAATGATGCCTTGTACAAGCGAGATGGACCTTTTGAATCATACTTCATTTCATAATCTTCAGTTTTGAGATTCACAGTGGATTAGCCTTCAGCAAGACAATGGTGTGAGCTATGGGTTTGAATCCCCACATGCTGACAAGGAAATTAATCCTAGGTTTGCCACTTCCTGGTTTTGTTCTCTAAAGACTCATCTGACAAGTAACAGGTGGTCACCTTCACTGCCTGCCTGATGCCTGCTGTTTTCTCCTGAACTCGGATTGATTGTTAATATGAGCAGGGAGTTAGGGAGTGTGCTTCCATGCGAGAAGGATGGAAGGCGTGCTTCCATGCGAGAGTCCTTGTGGGGCTCTTGCATAAAGACATAAAGTTTCTATATTACAGATGTGCATAAGGAGACAAGGCTGGTACGTTTCTGACTGGGCACAGAAGTGGGAGTTAGTAAGGTGGTCTTACAGATGCACTTGCTGTCAATCCTGTATCTGACTGGCAGGAGCTGAGAGAATCACTCAACTCCATGCAAGTGTTTTCTGAACTTACAGGTTATATAGGCAAATACAGCAACTGTTTGCCCTGAACCCGATGATGATTATAACTCTGAAGAAGCACTGTGATGTTAAGGAGCAAAATAGATTCTGTTGTAATGGGTTAAATTGATGTGTCCTTTAGCCTTGTACAAAATTCCTAAACTTTCTGGCAATAGAAAAAATTAGAATAGGATACAATGGGGACATAAACCAAAGAATTTTTCAGAGCTTGGCTAAGTGCAAAGTTTGATTAATTTTGGGATTTGTGATTATTATTTTTCTCAAGTATACGAAGTTTAATATATGTATTCCCACTTTCTAGTGGCTGTATAATAGAGTTTAGTGGCTTTTAAACTTAGCGAATTTGAACTTAGATTATTTTTGTTCAGCACAGATTTACTGTTGCAACAGTGTGTATTCTGCATTTATACTTGTTTAGGAAAGCATAAGCTTAAGAGTAACTTTCTGAAGAGAAAAGATGAGACTTAGATGTCTCCTAGTGTAGTTGAGCTAAAATTAATGTTTTCAAAATACGTATTTTTCAAGTGTAATGATGACACTAGTTTAACACTTTAGATTGTGTGTAAAGGTATTCTACTTCCGTTGTAACTGAGAGCTGCTGACACGAAGAGCTTTCTTACTTTTTCTTTCATGCCCAAGGTACAACATTCCTTAGCTCTATGCTATGCCAAATTTTTTTTACATAAAGCTATTCACATTTCTGTGGGGTTTTGGATGTTTTTATTCTGTTGGATGAGTTTATTGAACAGTCTCAGCGTATATCCGTAAGATTACATCCACAGGATGCAAGGACATCTTGAATCCAGGGATGGGGGAAAAGCAAAGAAAGCATTGATTTGGGGACAGAGTACTTTCCCTTTCATCGTTGCAAGGTAATGTCAAACTTAATCTGAGAAGAAAAGGCATGCAGATTTGTTTTCATAAACATCTGAATTCGTGAGCTGAAAGTGTTGTACTTAAACATGCACAGAAGGGTAAGAAATAGGTGTCCCATTTAGGAAATATGCTAACACATAGTTGTTCCACACAGTTTCTCAGGTAAGTGATGCTGAGTATTTGCAATGGATCAGAAAAAAAAGGAAATTTTCCACCTGTTAATCCAATTATAACTAGTCACAGCACAATAGGCAGAGTGCTAGTGTGAAGGTGATGTTTCTCCTGTAATGCTTTTGTTCCTTTCTAAAGAGAAGGGATCTGCTGAGGAATATCCAACATTCTTTTGTATGCCAAAACCATGTGCCTTGTTGTGATGAAATGTACAATCCTTAATTATACTACTTTGTTCAGTTAGGGCAGCACTTACCTGTGTTTGTTATAAAGCAAAGACTTCTGACCAGCTGCATAATAGAGGATGATTATGTGGCATAACCTTTCCCTTGTGATTTGTGTATCAACTTTAAATTCTTGGTACAGTTAATTTATATGAAGTCTGATAATTCTTGAGTGTAAGGTTTGCTGTGCACACGCTGAGCAAGTAGTGTTGCACCAGGCAATTAGCAACACAGAGCTCATACCAACTCCATTCTTGAATTAGGACTAGGAAAAAGGATCACTGGGAGCAGACTGCTCTGCCAGAATGATTGCTGCAGCCTTACTCAGAGCAGCATCACTCTTTTCCAGCTTGTCTCAGGAGTCTGTCTGTGAAACAGAAACTGTTCTAATTGCAGGAGAGAGTTTAGCAGCAGCCCTGGGGTATTCCTGTGTTCCAAACATTCATACCTATTGTATGTGTGGCTGGGTGTCATGGGAAAACACGAGGAGTAGGCCACTTTCAGCAACCAGAACACCTCACTCTACCCATTACTTGCTTCCTCTGAGACGTTTGGAGGATGAATTGTTAGTAGCAGGCTGAGGACCAAACTAGTATTCTCAACAAGCCATTTTTGGTGAGCAAATTGGAGAGGAAAACACAGGATATCTGGAGTTCAGTTTTTGACTGAAAAGAGGTATCTTACTGCATAGCTTTAGTCCTTTATTGGACTTCATGTCATCTCTAACATGAAATACCATTTTTAAACATAGCATCAAGTAGTGAGTCTTTCTGTACACTCATTTAACTATTTACATCTGCAAATACATGGTACATTTATATGTTATATTTATATATTTTATAAGCCATTATTTGTTTTAGAGGTTTATAAACAAATGAAAAGCAATGAGATCAGCTGCCAAGTATAATTTCGTAGTGTACGGGTATGGGAGAAGTAGGAGGGAGGCCAGGGAAAGAAAGGATTGCAGTTCCTCAGTGAAGAACCAAGTATGGAAAATTATTATGTGAATAGTTAGTATTGGGAAGAATACTATCTCAGCTTACAGCAGTGGGGACAACTTGCAGGAGGAGCCAAGAATTTAGCATAACAGAAGATGGAGTAATAGCAGTAGTGTTGAGAAACAGAACCAGCTCGGTAGACTGAAGTGACTTCAGCTGATCATAGTGTCAAGATGTGGACGGTGCAGTGAGTCACCTGGATGGCTGATTCAGTGACTGCCTGTTCAGAATTGCGTCTGATTCTCCTCGGTCAGTGTGTACGTAAGCCTCATTTACTGTGCAAGGGTTTAGTCACAGGCGAAGTGAGGTAGTTGTGGCTGCCTGTCAAAGTTTGAACATTTCACTGATAATAATGGTTTTACCCTTCAAACTTAATTAGGTGTTTGGTGGTTTGTTTTGAATACCCTAAGGAAGTATATCCTGAAGTGTTTCCGAAGTTTAAAGCTTGCACAGCATGATTTTCCACTCTCCCTTCTTATGCAGGCTCTTAGTGCTTTCTGAGTTCAGAACTGATTCCGACTGCTGAAGTACTGATTTCAGTTGAAACTGCAGCAGTGAGTCTCCATTACTTCAGACAGGGTAGGCAAAACAATGAAGAAATGCCATTAGTACCACTAGTAACAAACCTGGTTTATGGTCACATGATATCACATGGAAACTATACAGAAGAAAGTTTTGGCTTTATACAGGAGGAGGCTGCTTTCAGCAGAATTTCTCTATTCTCTTCCTGAGATCTCTTGCCTCATATAATATCTTACCTAACACAAAAAGCAGAAATCCTATTGTAAGGCTACCCTCAGTATTTCAATTTGTCTCGTTCTTTTTCTGTTTTCTTCAACATCTTAGTCCTGACTGTCCCTCCTTCTGCATTTGGTCAGGTTGTTTACTGTGCTGCCTGGGCTTAATAGTGGGAAGGGTTGTAAGGGAGATTGGGTATTTCAGGGAAATAGAAGTGGAAGGTTTGAGTCCATCTGTCTTCCTTGTTTTTTCTCATCCTACTTTATGTGCTTGCTTTTCCAGAAGTGCAGTTGCTGGGAAAGGCGAGTTCAACCCTTCAGCTCTGTAGGAAGCAGGATAATTGCTTCTGAGGGTACACAGGATCTGATTAGCAGTAGGAATTGTTTGGAGGTGGAATATGCATAGGGCAGTTGGGATCTTTGGTGAATTAAGCTGTCAGTGCTTAACAGCTTTCTGCTGAATATGTACAAATTGGAATTCAGCAAAAGTCACAACTTGTCTAACTGGATTGAATTTTGACAGGGACAGCAAACGGTGTATTTTTAAGTTTTTCTTAGAGGGACATTGTTTTGCCAAAATCTATGTTCCTTCCTCAAAATATATAGATCCTGCATCATACTTCTGAAACATGTGTAGGAGCTTCTGTGTTTGTTTTTTAAACTAAGCAAAATATATGCTTCCTCTGAAATGTAGGAAAACTGAGGAATGATGGAATGATTTCCATTTAAACATCCTTAATTTTTTCCCCCTTCACCTTTGCAAAGGGGAAGAAGTTGACTCATCAGACTCTTGGTTTATGCAAATAACTGAAGTTTGGCAATATTAGATACAGGCTTGAAAACAGTCCTATAATCAGAAACGTAAAAAACCAATTTCTATATAGCTCAGTATTTTAATTTATTCTCTGCATGGATGCTGTGCTAGTTTTTTGACACCAGTAGTTTTCACTTACACTTGCTGTACAGCTTAAACAAAACAGCAATACACATTTTATCTTTTTTGGAATTATTACATTGAATTAGGATTCTGAAGCATACTGTATTCACAGCTCAATTTTACAGTTATGCTCCCTGCTGGAAAGCATTAGGAAGTCTTCCAGCACAGTATAATGCCTTGCTTGTTATGTAGAGATGAATACCTCAGTGTGTGTATATGTACATATATGTGGATATATTACTTTTATGTAGAAAAAACAGTATTTCTTGTTGTTTATTTTAGTACATCTTATTTTGACATTATTGGTTAGTGAGATGTTATGGGGAGTCTTACAGATGCATAAAGTGTATATGGCAAGATAAGATCTATAACTGCTAAATGTGATTTTTAAAAAAAAATTGTAATTGCATACTAATGTAAAAAAATGCTGTTGTCTGTTTTGGATGTAATTACATTTTGCTTACGGCTCAAAACAGTCTGAATGTTCTTTTGATGCCTTTATTTCTTGCAGGAAACATGAAAGAAAACTGAAGCATGATGAAATACGTAAGAAGTATGGTATGTGTTATGTTGTTTGTATACTCTGTATCTAAATTGATTCCTTTTTCCTAATTATTAGTAAAATTCACAGCAGAAACAAGCTGTTTTATGAGCAGCAGAAGTAATCAAGCCCAGTTTCCCACTGATGCATGTCTTCTGGCACCTGAACACCTGATCTCAGCACTATTATGCGCCTGTTCTCTTCCTGCACTGATGCTCCCACTGGGCAAGACACAGTGTGCTGGATGGGGTGTTTGCTTGGGATGGGCATTTAAATATATTGATTAAAGTAAGTGGTTCTTTCTGTTCCTAAGTAAGGGTACTGGCTTTGGGAGCTCTTTTGTTTGTTTGTTTTGAACGTGGTAAATCAAGCTAGTTAACTTTGCTAATAGACTCATGGCTATTAAAGGAGGATAGACTGGCTAGCAGATTGGAAGCTTTTTAAATCAAGATTGGAAAAGAAGGGTGGAGGGTGCACCCTAACATAGGGATTAAAGTTGTTATTTTTTTCTTTGTTTTTAAGTGGAGCTATGGTCCAGTAGCAGAATATCACAAGATAGTAGGACCTGCTGTGCTGTATAGGAGGCTCTTATTATGTAGGCTTGTCAGTGCTTGCACTTTTCATTTGATTTGTTCATAGGGTTAATAGTACTGTGTATTCAGAGACAGATATGCTAAAACTCTGCTGCATTTTTTATCATGCAAATTGCACTAATGTCAGAGGGGGTGATTCTAGGGGTCTGAACAGTCACTCAAAGCTGTTAATTTTCATCCTCTTGTTAAACTGATTGGCAGAGTCTGGGGATGTCTTCATGAATCTGCAGCCTGCCCTTTGGCTGATGCAGAAGTGATACAGACAATCTCTATATGGAATTCTCTGCCTGGAGAGCGTTTGCAAAACAATGTTCTATTGCTGGAATGGAGAAAAAGCACACTGAAGCTTGAGCTACAGGAGGAAGAATGTTGTAGAAACCGGAAATAATTTTTTATTAAACATCAGTCATTGAAGTTCAGCCCTGTGGTATTTTATAGGATAATTGACCCTGTATACCAACCAAAATTCAGTTTCAAGAGGTGTTTGAGTGGTTGACAATAATAGTTCAGATGTAAAAAAGCAAACAAAATCCAAACAGCAAAATAAAACAACACAGGCTTTTTGTGTTTGTTTCTCCTTAGAAGAGACCTGTGAGTCAATGTCAACAAGTTTGAATCATTGGGGTGGATCTTGTCAAGAACTTAGGACAATGACTATGTCCTCACAATAACTTGCAGCACTCTGTGCAGACATGGGCATACCTTTGCATCTCCTTGATGCAACCAGGAGTGGACAGGTCCTGAATCCAGTGTCGCAGTTCTGGTACCAAAGCACTGCACTTGGAATGTTCAGAAGGCTGTGTTCAGTTCTGTTCAATCAGTGGATGGCCCTACATTGTAGTGAAGACAGTTCTCTCTTCAGTGCTTAACTTTCAGACTTCAGTGTCATTTTGCCTCTGCTTGAAGCAAGTTAGTCTATCAATGACTTAACTAGAAACAAGTTCATACTAACATCTTCTTGCAGTTATTGTAGTTATGTTTTGCAATGCAGTTTAACTGCATAAGATTGCAACTGGACTATAAAACTTAAATTTTAATAGCAAACGTCTGTATAAAGTTTATTTATTGACAGGTTTGCTTTATTGCCTAATCAAAGATTAATTTGTTAGCAGATATATCAATTTGAGGCCTGGATTCTCATAATTAATTTTTGTCCTAAAGAAAAACCAAATTCTTACATAAATAATTGGCACATTCTGAAAAAATGTATGTAACTGAGTAAACATTAAATACAAAATATGTATAAATTTTGAAGTATCCCTAAATATAATTGCTATTGTATATATGGGTTGTATTCTGATAATATGCAGACAAATGATTGTCAGAATAATTCAGTGAGACATAGAGTAGACTTGGATCTTCTGTCCTCATTTTTTACTGTCTAGAAAATATAGATGTTAGCATATTAAACATAATCTAATAAAAATTGCTGCAAATAATTATGGAGGAGCTAGATTACTTCACACTCTTACACACTGCAGAGTGGATTCTGAGTTAAGTAGCATGGGTGAGTGGCAGAACAACAATGACTTTGTTAACCTGACTCTGTAGATTAAGATGATCATGCCCGAAATTTCAGTATTTGGTTGGCTTTAAGGGAATGCCTTTTCCCATTTCATCCACCAGCTTTCCATACTCCATTTAAATGGTAATTACACATTTATAATGCATTGCAGGTGTCACTCTAGCCACAGTCCTTTGGGAGCATTGGAAGCAATAGAGAGCTTTAGCAACTAGGAGTACACACTTTGAATTGTTTCTTTGTTGCACAATTTGATGGTATTTTTCATTTGCTCACATATATGAATGCAATATGATTACACAAATTATATGTTGACTCTTTGGAAAAATTTAAAGTAGAATTCAGAAGACTTTGCAGCTTGTTTAGTATACAAAGGAGCTACAATTTAATTCCTGCTGCATTTGCTGCTATTGTGTGTTCAGTATAGTATTAGTATAGATTTGTTTTCTTATTTATTTATTCCAGGATTTTGCCTGGTATTAGTAGAAGGATTCTTTCTCTTAATTTTTACAAAATGACTACCATTTCATTGCTTCAGTTCTACAAAGGTTTTGATCAGCTATTTTAATGATATGTAATCCTATCTCCTTTGTTTTATGTGAGACATCGATTTTTATATTCAGTAGTTTGTCACAGTAAATATTCCTTCCATTCAAGGTAGATAATTGACCTTCTTTACCGTTCTGAATGCAAGGCAGGAAAACCTTGCATTGCTGTACACTGAAAACTATTTAGTTTGTTGTCAAGAATAGAGTCATCAATCTGGAGGTTAAAAATAAAGAGGAAAAGTTTAATAAGGGGTGAAGACATGCAGCAAACTAGGTTGGGTTTTTTCCAAGCATAGACTCTTGTAAGTATTTCAGTTGTTAATTCTGATTTTGGGCAGTGCTGATGTGAGAGTCAGATCGCAGTGACTGAGAACCTGCATAGTTAGGTAGTATACAATATAAATGAATATGCTGGAAAGAAGTATTAATTTCTTACCATTTCTTTGTCATCTAATGCATATTAGGAGGCCTCATTATTTCATACAAGCTAACAAAAGACACTTGACTACTATACCTTTCAGATTTTTCAGTGTTTCTTAAATACTGCTCCATAAGTCAAATACTAACCTCAAAAGGAGGGTAAATAGAAGTAAGATGTTAAAAGTTCTTGTAAGTGACCTGTGTGTCAATATTCAAGTTCACCAGTAACATGTAATGGACTTGATTGCAAACAAGACTCCTGAAGCTCCTTTGAACCCCTGGGTGTAAATGACAAGTTGGGCAGTTGCTCTCATGTCTAATGGGAAACAGTGAAGAGACAACTTGTGCCTGGTTCAAGACAGCACATGAGCTTTAGCTGAACCAGACGTGCTGTTACACTAGCATTGGCTCGCAGCTCCTCGGAGAGGCACAGATAAGAGCAGCTGTAGCAGCTGACAGGAGCTTTTTGTCATGCACCTTTTTTGTATGTCTCTCCAGATTGTTTTCATCTACTTACTGGAGCCTGATACCACTTCTTCAGTAAGAACTGGTGGAAGTGATGAACTACTGTCTCCCTCCTCTCACTAAATGTAACCTTACAGTGTACTTAGAATGCTGAGGATAAAAGAAATTTGAACACTGGATGCAGGTTTGAGAGCAAGACTGAGAGGAAAGTGTACCGGGTGTTGTAACCCGTGGTTATTGTCCTTTGGAAGGAAGGCTTGCCATTTCTTGTGGACTCCATATCTCCTGGGAGATCAGTTTCTGAAGTATTCCCACTTGATTGTCCCATAGGTCTTAAAGCTTGTTCAGTTTCAGTATTGTAGAATAAAACAGATGAGAGGATTTTAAGTTAAGCATACTAATGCCTGGTTGGTGGTGATTTATATCTGTTCATTCCTAAACATAACTAAGTAAAATTACAGCGAGTACTACTGGGAATGGCATTTGCAGTGAGAAGTAAAAGTTACGTACTCACTTGAAATATGAGGATTAGTTTTCTAAAATGTCTTCTAGCTGAGTGTTTTGGGGCAGGGGCACAGAAAAGTATATTTGCTCCTCAGAATGGTATAGGAAAAGTTTATCAGGACTCTTACACAATCATCTGGTTAATTTGAAATTGGATTATTGGATGTAGAAAGTCTTTTCCATTGGATTTAAGCTGTAAAGAACAGTATCTTTTACTGTGCTACTCTCAGACCTATGAAGTGTCGAACATGTATCCTGAATGAAATATCAAAAATACATACTAAGCACTTGCCAGACTCTATAGAGAGACGTATGTACGTTAATTTTGTCAGGGAGTCTGGTACCACCACTTGGCACTTGGTGGAAAGGTTTTTGAAGTTTGGTCTGTCTATTTCTAAGTGGAACTTCATGAGTGCAGGGAGTTAATGCAACAGCAATTTGTCAAAGGTTTAGCCCTGTGATTTTTGCACGGTTTTTATCTACCCACAAATTTTGCTAACAGGTAAGAAGAGTTCGCATAGGCAAAACAGATCTCTTTGACATGAGGATTAATATTAAAATTTATTGCTACCCAATAAGAACTAAGGGAATATTTATATACACAACAATTCTAACTAGTTTTCTTATAATAACAAACTTATATATTTACAAATACCACCCCTCTTTCTTTTCTTCAAAAACAATCTAGGGGAAGAAGGAGAAGAAAAAGTCTTAAAGGTAACAGTTCCAAATCACCATAGCTGGAAAATCTCTCTCTCAATCGGAATGTAGGGGAGTTTGCCTCCCACCTCTAGCCGCTTTTCTACGGCTACTGAGGGTTTACCATGGGCTTTGAGGGAAACACTCGTATCACCATGTCGTCACCAGGGAGTATAGGGCTCCGTGGAGGTTCCTTCCATGAGGAGTTTTGGGGGGTTTCCAGTCACCACCCCTCCCCAGGTCACAGGGGTTCTGGGTTTCTTTTGGCTCAGTCCATACCCAAGAACGTTCTCTGGTGCTATACTCTGCTGCTCCAAGTAGTTTCTTCTCTCGCTCTCTGGAGTTCTTCTGACTTTCTGCTTTTGGCCAAATCCTCAATCTTGGCTCTTGGCCGCAGTCGGTTACTCCAATTCACCACCCCCCCCATCTGCAGTGAAAGGGACCATCCTGCCATCACACCTGGTCCAAATTGCACCGGGCCCCTGTATAGGGGGCTTAGCGTTAGGCTTAGCCTTTGGACTAATGCCCGAGGTCGTGAGGAGCTCGGCCCCTCAATGGAGAGTTCACCGGCTTCTTTATCATTTTGTGGCTGTAATTCTTCTGCAATTGGTTGCATGCAGCTTCTAGGTGATTTAGTTTTGGCTTCAAGCCATCCCTGCCCTCCCCGGGCCAGGCTAGGCCCCGGGAAGGCCCACACGCCCCAGGTCCAGCCGGGCCGGGGCGTGCCACCACGTTAACTCCTTAATTCCTTCTGTGCAACTTGTTTCTCTTCCAGTTTGTTAAATATGTCATTTGCAGAGACAACACAAAAGTCTTTGATTGGCTATTTAGCTGGAATTTCACCTGGAGTTAACCATTTTCAACCCCAGTACTAGGGGGGATGGGCTAAACCATGACAAATTGTAATAATAATGGCAATTTCTAGGATTGATGCTGATTTTCTGTAAATGTTGTATAGATGTGTTTTTTATTTGAAACAGGTGAAATACTGAAGTACTGCAATTCTTTTTTTTTTAAATTGGACTACTTAGTTGTGTTTCAGGTAACAAAATACGTTAGGATCCATATATTCTAACTGCCAAACTATTAATATGTCTGGAAGAAGGAGGGGGTGGTTGTGATGGTCCAGAAATAAAGAAAATGTTTCTTCTCACTGTTTGGTTTGGGCTTATATTAATGCAGATATGTTACCTGAAGGCACTAAAGGTTGAATGGCAGGCCAAGGATAAGAGGGGTGTTTTATTATGTGTTAGCTTACTTTTCAGCTAGAGTAGACTTAACAGACTTCACAACTCTTTTTTTAAATGCATGAAAGGCAAGATTAAAATTTGACAAGTAACCACTTGTTTTTTTTTTTTTACAATTAGAGAGGGGGATAGTACCCCTGATGCCAGGTACTATACCAGGTAAATAGGCTGTATTTCATGTTACCTGGCAGAAGCTTTATAAATATGATTACCTTACTCCTTTTTTCACAAGTAAGAGCCATTGTATGAGGGCTGGTTTTGATATTATCCTTTTACAAGCTGACTGCTCATAATTGTGTATATTTGAGTGATTATAGGACTTTTCATACTTATTCCTTAATATTTACTGTTCCCTGTCAGGTAGTTAGTTGCAGTAACTCATACAGTAATAAGCACTAAGCGGTTGTGCTTCTTAATTGGAATCTTAAAACAACCTGGCAGTTCAAATGAAGCTCTCCAACTGCAACAAGGTAGGCAAAAGTCTAGTCTGCCTTCAGCACCATTAGCTTTTGACTTTCAGGTAGAGTAGTGAATGTTCAATATCTGTGTGCAGGTGCTTGTGGAAAAGAGGTATGGTGTGAAAAGGTCTGAGGGGAGTTCTTAAAAGATTTGGGCAGTGACTACTGTAATTTTGTTTTCACTGTTGTGAATCTGGACATTTGCGATTTGCTCAGCTGCACTGTCGTATGTCTCCATGCCTAAACAAGTGAGCTAGAGAAGAGTCCAGGTTTGCCAGACGTCAGTATAAAAATCCCAGGAGAAAAGATAGCAGTAGTGTTCCTGTTCTTTCACAACAAAAGGTCAGCCTCTGGACTCTTACAGGAGTCCTTTATTTTTAGTATGTGCTTTTACCTAGCCCAAATCTGGTGTGTGGTTTCAAGTCTCTTTGAAATAATTACTGTGTGGAACAGTGATTGCTCAGTTAACCCGTACAGAGGATGGTCTGCATATCCAGATACTCAGAATAATTGGATAGCTTTGCAGTGCTTACTGTGACAGTGTTCTGGTAAAGTCATTAAGAATCTTTGTGATGGAAACATACTGCAGCCTGGATTAAGTGATGCTCTTGTTCTGGTCCCTGGAGGTTTTAGTGCATGTAGAAGTCATCTTCATTTGTTCTTAGAGATTGTCCTGTTGCAGAAAAGCTGTAAGTGGCTGAATGTGACAGATGGTTGGGTATAATCGAAGTAGAACTAAGTCAGAGTAGCAGCATCTTACATTTTAAAAGGATGATGATCTACAGTCACTTGCATTTATAAACTGGCAAGCCTGAATCTGTTCTTCCTGACACATCTCTCTGCTTAGATTTTTGTCAGGCTTGACTCTCACAAGTGCATTTTTTAGGGTATACCTCACAGATGAGAAATGTTTTTTCCATGGTAATTTTTCATACAGAAATGTTCTTTCCCTGCTAAATCATGAAATACTTATTTGTGATTATAGTCGGAGAAATTCGAGTGCTTAAGAACACTTTCAATTTATTGTAATCCTTGAGTATTTAGGTAATAGAGCAATTATTACAAGAATTGCCTTTTGGATTTGTCTTAGGGAATACCTATTGAAGTGAAGTCAGTAACTCAAGGTATTTCTGTGATACTGGTAAGAGAGTGATAAATGTGGTCCTGTTTTGTTTTACAGGTCTTCTCCAGGATTCTGATAACCCATACAGCAGATTTGAGAATGAATAGAGCTGAGCACCTTCCACTAGAGCTGTGACTTCAGAATACAGGAAGACTGTTTTAATTTGCCCTCTGTGCTCTTTTGCTTTTGGTTTTCTTTCCCTGAAGTGTTTTTTTCCTGGTTGTAAGACTAAGAAACAGCTAAAGACTTTATGAAATAACATGTTTCTATCTCCTACTTATATAGAACTAATTTTTATAAATGGTTTTTGTTGTTGAAATGTTTGCTGAATTTTATTGTGACATATCTTTCCTCTTCTTAAAACTGTATTTTATTACTTGATTGGTTAATAGTCATGGTTAATAGTCACAATTGTGTTTGAGTTCAGTCTTAACTGCCATTTAAAGCAGTTGTTCCCATGTTCCTAAATAAAGATTTTATATATATATGTATATATAAAATAAAAAGCAACATGGAAGCACAACTTTACATGGCAGAAATAGTTGATGAGAGAATATATCACGCACATTCTTGTGGGTGGAGGTTTTTTCCATCTGGAAAAAGATCTTCCATGAGTATAATGTGTAAGGGTTGAGAAAGAGGAGCATATTTGTCTTTGAATAATTCAGTTCAGTTGTGGAAATGTTAATATGTACTCTGGATATAGCACTGATGTGAAAAAGAAACTACTTCACTTAGCAAAATTGGAAGAAGGTAGTTCTTGAAATATATGTGGTTATATGTGCCCAAATTTAAGAAACAGCAGTCTGGGTGAAATCTTTCTTTTGTAAGCTTAATGTATAAAGAAAAAAAAAGTTAAAATTTCCCAGATTCTGCAGTTTACCAGAGCTGACCCTGGCCAGCACCTAAGCACTACCCAGCTGCTTCCTCCCTCAGGGAGCTCAGGAAGGGAATGGGAACAGCAAAGGGTTGAGATAAAAACACTGTAAGTGAAGAAAAGGAGGGTAAGCGGGAATAAGTCATGCAAAGGGAATTGCCACCTCCCAGAAGCAGATCTCTGCCCAGCCTCCCCTCAGTTTTTCTTGGGGAGCCTGGAATATCATTTGGGTCAGTTCTGTCCAGCTGTCCCAGTTGTGTCCCCTCTCAACTTCTTACCTGCCCCTGCCCTACTTACTGGAGCGGTCAGAGTAGGTAAAAAATGAAACCTTGATGCTGTGCAAAGCAATGCTCAGCAAAAGCCAAAGCACTGGTGTGTTACCAGCACTGTTCCTGCCACAAATCCAAAGCAAAGCAGCACCATACAGGCTGCTGTGAAGAAAGTTACCTCAATCTCAGGCAGACGCAGTACAGTAAGAAAGCAGTATTTTTTTAGCCTTTTATTGTTCTGTTGATATTTCTATAATGTGATTTATTTCCTGTCTTTCTTTTCATAGAGGTGTTTCCTTGAGCATTTTTAGTAGCTTACCAGTATGATGTGACAAGCAAAGGGCTCTTCTGCACCCCCCAGTCTAATGTACATTCCCATTTATTCTGTACACTTTAAATAACCTCCCTTGCTGTATATTATCTATTAAACAAATGTACAGTATTGAAGATGTCCATGTTATTTTTATCCACATTCCTAAAATAAACACTTTAACATCTTGAATTTGGTTTTGTTCAGTTCTGTTGTTCCATACAATTTTAAATTATCTTGGCTTAAAAGAAGTTAAGAAGTATGATTTTGGGAGAAGAAAAAATGTTGCTGGCTTTCTGTGACAGGAATTAGATCTTGTCTGTGGGTGAGTAGGGGAATTGCCATTCCTTCCAGAGCCAAAGAACCTGCCTCTGCTTAAGCTTTAGTAACTTATATGGGTTGGGTTTGATGATCTCAGAGGTCTTTTCCAATGCAGTTGATTCTATGATTCTATGATTCTCTCTCTTTTCACTGATTTGGGCACAATGTGTGCTTCCATTCTTTCACTGGTTTTACCTACGCAAACAGTTTGTCTGTATACAGTTTCTTGGGAATTTATATAAAAATATGTTTTCCACTTCCTGAACCTGTATTGTAATTAGTGCTAATGGAATATTGTTCTAGTTTTTTTTTTTTTTCCTTTACTTGTATTTAGCACTTTATTAGTAGGCACTGTGTTCAATTTGGTGTTTCTTTATCTGTCAGCCATTGTCAAGCCTGAAGTATTATTCAAAAGGCTGTCTTTGAAGAATGATGGCCTGTGATAAGAGTGAGTTGATAGTGTGGAAATAAAACATGCTGATGGTTTTCCCTGGAGATAACTTGCAAAAATGATGGAGGTCTGCCTGCTGTTTCACGACCCAAGTAGTGACATTCCTGACTTAATAGAAAAGCATTTTTCTTCAGCACCTGCTACAGCATACTAAGGGCTGTCATGTATTCTAACAAAAGGGGGAGGGGGGGCAACCTTTCTTACCATTTCAAAGATGGTAAAGTGCTTGGAGAACCAAAATATTTTGAGAATAGGGAATGGGAGAATTAACATTCCTAAGTCACAGTTGTGGGCATCAAAAGGTAATGACTGCGGTCAAATTTATCCTACGTAGACTTACCATATACTAAGCCCTAACTTTAGGCTTTAGTTTATACAAAATGTTAAGCTGGACAACTAATACGATATAATTTTGCTTACATAGTTAATGAGTTTAATGAGACTGTTGTGGACAGCAGCCTTAGAGCTTAATAGAAAAGGCAGAAATCCCCAAACAAGCCCCAGACTTTATAGATTATTTAACCTTTTCTTTCTCTGTTCATTGGAGCAATTAATTGGATGGAAAATACCCATATTTCAATATTTTAATTACCTTCTCTACTTTCTTTTATGTCAAGTATTTCTTTTACAGAAATGCTGGCCTTGGCTTATCAATAAAGGGGTTGCTTGCCTTTGTATTTCAGTGTAGCCACAAGTAATTGGGAAAACAGCTGTAGAAAGACGTATTATTGTATCTTTGTTTCTCAGGTGTGTGAACAAAGGAATTTACCATTTTCAGTGTGAGTTTGCCCTCCACACTTTTTCAACAAAAGAAATAGAAGGGATGCAACATAATAACAAAATGGAAGTTGGGAGACAGCATAAACCTGAGCCTGAGAACTATATCTTCCCTAATCATGTGTTTTTCTGACTTCCTTCACAATCTATTCTCTTTCCTCTGTGTACACGCTCAGTGGTTATTGCTTGTTAATTTTAGTATTGAAGGTATTACTACTTGAAAAGAAGAGCAGTCTCTGAAGGGAAAAAGTTAAAATTTGTGTTTATCTTTCTGCAGGATAGAGCTTCCAGTACTGAAAAATAAAGGGGGTCAGGTTTAAGAGTGATGTAGGTGGGTGTTACTTATTTGAGTAAGAAAATTTTAGTAAATTGAAGCATGTTGTTTTAACTTACCTTAATGCAGGAACATACTTTTTGCTACTTCTAAAATCTTAGATTTGATGATGACTCCATTAAGTTGTCTGCACCAGGTCTTACTTGATTGTTACTTGATTATTAAATAGACTCTGGAAATAATTTTGGAAAATGGTAAATTTTTTCTTTTCTTAGAGTATCTTTGTTTCAGACTCCCATACGTAGCTCTTATCATCTGTCCTTTCAAAAGTTTCTTATTACACCAAGTAGATGTGTGAGGAAGGGCCCTGGGCTGCATGCTGCTGTCTCGCAGCCCTAGGATGCCCCCAGCTGAACTGCTGAACATGCAGTTCTCTAGATTTTAGCTGGTCCAGAAAGAACTGGGAGGGAATCAGGTGGGATGCTTTTTTTCCTGTCTTCTGAGTGTCAGGGGCCAAACAGAAAGAGAGTGAAGAGCTGCTGAAAAGACACACTGAGAGGAAATCACGGGGAGATGATCAGGACGGGACTGGGGCGGTCAATAGCCTGGGGAGATGGTGAAGTTGGCAGCAACTGCATGTGGCTCTGCCCCCAGTTTCTGCCTGTATCTGGGCTTTGTCACCTTCAGTTTTGGGATTCTAATCAGCCAGCATCTCTGACTACCCTTGTGCTTCAAAGCGTGAACTGGGGAGGTTTTGTGGGTGAAAGCTTTTCAAGGCTCACGTATGTTCTCATCTTTCTTAAGGCAGCAGGGCCAAGCTTGCTGCCCATTTTCTGGTGTATCTTTTCTGTGGGTCCTAGAATGGCTACTTGAAGGGCAAAAAAGAGGCACACTTGTGGAAGTACATAGAAAGTGGCATGCCATGACTAAAGTATCAGTATCTCCACAGTATTCCTAAAGTCGTGTTTCCGCTTGGTGACACTTGGCAGAATCCTGAGGCCATTCCCCAAATGCTGCTTCACCCAACCTGAGAACAACATTCAAACCCTTCATTTATTTTAATGGCTTCATGTGGTTTATGCTCAATATCTGACTGAGCAAACACATTTAGTCTTTGTGGGGTCATTAAGGCTTTGGACTTGGCATGAGAGGATCAAATGTTTAAATGTTCAGAAGTGTGTGTTGGCTCTCAAGCCCAGTGCTCTATTTTGTCAACTCGGTGTCAGCTTTCTGGCTAGGTCTTCTTGTCATGTGTCTCTGGTTATGTGCGAGTTCAAGTGTGTTTGTCCTCAACAACACACTTTAGTTATCAAGAAAAACAATCTCTGCTTTCTTTTCTGATTCTGCGTTCCTACAGCAGATATTAAATATCAGAGATTAAAACAAAATTCTTTGTTCCACTCTGACTTTTCCTTGCTGTTTTAAACTATGGTGAAGCGGTGAAGGTTCAGATGTGTGCAACCAGTGAATGAACCAAACCATCCAGGAACGGAAACAGTTGCGAGTTGTGAAGGGAGGTAAAAGGGAATACGTAGTGAGGAAATAATAGAGCAGCGGTCAAAAAAAGGTGTTCTCTTTTGCACGTCTTTGATGAGATTTGATTTTATATTTTGTTATGTTCTGTAATCTTAAGTAGAAATCAAAATACACAGCTATACTATGTTGCTCTATCAGACATTCCCAGGTTGATTTATTTGCTGCATCAAATAACCAGGCTTACCATGTATAGGAAGACTGGCTGAAAATCACTAACTTACTTATCTTTTCCTTATCTTACACAGTTTGCAAAGAAAATATTTAGTGGTGTCTTGCGTGAGCTTCCACAAAGCAGGAAGGACAGGAGGTAAGTCTAGACCTAAAGAAACCTGCCAGTGCATTTCAGCAGCTTAACAATTTATCAGTCTTATAACTGAATGTCTCGACCATCAGCATGTATTATTAATCAAATGGAGTGACTTTTCTCTTGCTGATATAGCAATTGCTTCTAAGCAAGAAAAAGTAATAGAGGGCAGAGTTTTTCAGCTGTCACTTTGAGTCAAGCAGTTGTGTGGCAGATAAATGGGTGATAGACTAAGCAAAGTCACTTTGAGAGCCCTGAAAGCTTGAAACTGTGTATTAACATGATGAAGTAAGACGCAGGATGAAGATAAAGTTATTTGCAGTCTGTCCAGAGACATTCTATTGTTTTGGGGTTGTTTTTGTGGTTTTTTTTTTTGTTTGTTTTGTTTTTTTTTTATATTTGACCTTCAGTCTAATCTGTGCAAGCAGTTGTCAAGTTGCAGCACAGCAGAATTAGGAAATGTTTAATCACTCCAAGTTGAGGTGGATTTTCATAGCAGTGTTTCTGTCACAGTTCCTAAGCTCACTACTTCACTGACCTGCATCTCATGGGCAACCTTTCCTGTACCCCTACTTGTCACCTGACTTGAAATAGTATCAGGCCCATGGTGTTCTCAGACCTGCCCTAGTTACTTATTTCCCATGCATCAGTTCAGGAATCACACACACATATCACTCTTGCCCTCAAGGGGAGTCCTTCAAGCTCCCATTACTTCTTTTCATTATTTCTTTTTCCTTTCTGTGAACTTGGCACTTCTTAAAACCAATGACCTCTTAAGTTCTCAGCCATGGCAAAACAGGGTTTGCAATGTATTAAGGTGGTAATCTCCAAGGTGATATTTTGCCTATTGTACTGCAAAGTAACATAGTTTTCTTTAAGGCTGCAGTCTTTTTCATGTATATTCTTGAAATTCCAATAATCAAGGTCACCATGGAATGAATTCAGATCAGTTATGCACTGGACAAATGAGTTTGGTATACAAAAGTGTCAGCATGGCATCTGCAAAGGGAAGTCCTGCCTCCCTGACCTCCTAGGTTGTAGGAAAGGGATAGTGAGCACACAGGAAAAATCCATCTGACTTTGAATAAACTTTGCTGAAGTTGAGTCCGTGGGATCAGCTGGACTATGACTTCCAAGGAGGAAAGACATACCATATACTCAAATTAGGCTGAGGTAGTCAGGATCCAAGCCCATTTCCAATTTCCCTGTTATCAGAATTGCCATTCCCATCTGTGAGAAAAACATGAAGAAGAAAAAAAGAAGTCATGTTTGTAATAAAAAATGATCAGCATAGGAATATTTGCATAAGGCAGAATCACTCTTGTCTTTATTACATGTCCATATTTTAGGACTATCAGAAGCACCAACTTCCTCGTACTGCAACGTGCTTGACATTACCAAAATAGGTTAATAAATTCTCCCCTAGAGCTTATCATGCATACATATGGGCATCTATGTCATATTAAGAGGGTGTTTAAGGCTTTAGCGTGGGCCATGAAACTGGAAAAGGAGTGTTTTCAAGGCTATCCCAATGCTGAGCTAGTCCCCTCATCAAATGTAGAATATTATGGTTAGCTAAGGCTGCCCAGGCTGACGATCATAGAATCACAGAATCAACTGGGTTGGAAAAGACCTCTGAGATCATCAAGTCCAACCCTTGATCGAACACTGCTGTGGTTACCAGACCATGGCACTAAGTGCCACATCCAGTCTCATCTTAAAAACTTCCAGGGATGGTGAATCTACCACCTCTCTGGGCAGCCCATTCCAATGTCTGATTACTCTCTCTGTAAATATTTTGTTCCCTAATATTCAACCTAAACCTCCCCTGGCACAGCTTAAGACCATAATTCCAAAACAGGCAATAAAATGGTTGGATGCAGGAAATCTTCTAGCACAAGGAGGTTTTGGGCCTCAAAACTGAAATAAGAGTAAAGGATGGTTGTGGCTGTGCATCCCCCTTCCTCCACCATAGGCTGCACCATGATCCAAGAAGTTTTTTGAGCCACCTTAAAACACTCATTTTGTGGCAATGGTATAAACCCCTCTTCCTAAAGAAATTTGGAGAATCCGTTTTTTGGTGGGTTGATTTTTGATCAGATGCATTTTGTTCATGGCCTTTGCTCTGGGCTGCAGTGCACTGGGCCAGCCCTGCCTAACACTTCACTCTGGGTTTCATCAGTCTGTGTGTATGTAAAACTGTTACCAACCTTGTAGCTCATTTCTTTTTACATAACTTGCAATAGTTTCAGTTACTCACCCTGCATTTCTATTAGTGGCATGAAACCCCTAATCGCCCAATTAGAATGTGTAATGATACTGTAAAAATCCCTATTAGACTGAGCAAAGGAATATTTAAAAAAGCTTGTAATAGTAGTCACTAGACATGATAGTAGAAGAGGGAGGATAGATACATGAGGTTTATTACATACAGATAACATGGCACTTTCTAAATTGAACTTCAAAGGACTATGCCCAGTTTATTAATGTAATTACTTATATGAAAAATTATCAGAATATAATGAATAAATTAAAAATGTTATCTATACAGTATGTTATCAGTCTGGTTCTCAGACTGGAATTAAAAAGAACACAAAGAATTACAAGAATTTAGGCTCTTGCTTATTTTCACATTCACACAGAGTTTAAAATACTTCTAGATCCCTTGCTAAACTGTATTACAAATCAGATTTAAATAGAGGAAGATAAAAATCTCTTTGCTTTCATTTGGGAGAATACATGATGTTTTCAGACATATACTGTTGAATTTGGCAACTTAAATGCTAGATTCCTCTCCCTCAGAGAATAAATCAAGAGTTTAGAAACTATTGGGCAAGTGGGGGGTAAATAAGTGAAACCTTTTGACACCTGTTTCTTACCTACGCTTCAAGGTAAGGTTTACCATCTATTAACCTTGAGGCAGTGTTCTTCACCTGCCACTTTCTATATCATTTTGCCTTAAACTACTCCAGATTTATTAGCATGTCCGTTAGTAGCAAGCACGCCCTGGCTGGGCCTTCCTCTCTCCTCTCTGTGTCAGCAGCAGAAGAGGGGAAGGCCATGTGGGAGTCACTACAGGCCCTTTGGCTGCCCCCATGTGTGTGTATGAATCTCCAGCAGAATCCATTCCCTGGCCCGGCTCACTGAGCAGTCACACGAGCCCCTGGATTGTGCAGAGGAGAGCTCCAGCTGCCTGCCCACAGCCTGGCTTAACTCCTGGGGGTGTTGGCCGTTGGAAGAAAAGCACGGTGCTGGCTTGGTTTTCATTCATGAGGAAAGATTTTTCTTTCAAAAGATTTTTAAACCTTGGAAAACACAAATAGATATAGACTCTGCAAATAGACATGAATGTGTCAGTCAGAGAAGGTATTTAATGCCCTCAGGCTAGACACCAGCAAATCTGGTGATCAGACAGTCCTGTGATGGACTTGGATCCTGAATATGATGGAATTGTTCTACAATGTTGGGTTTGATCATCGAATTGGTTAGCACTTTTCTTAAATGAGAATCACAAGGGAGCTGTCATTTGAACGAGTACCTAATTAGATCATGTTGTGAAGCAAAAAAAGAAGCCATAAACCTGTCTCTTATTACAAATTTCCTTCCTGACATTCTTTTCAGTACACCAAATAGATTAGAAATACATTTTTCCTTTTATCCCCTAGATGAACCTGATAAACTCCTATTCTAGAATACAGATACATGACTTTCTAAAATACAGATAAATGACTTTGGCCAAATTAAAACAGATAAAAATATACTTAATGAAAGAGAATACTGAAGCACCAAGGAGCAAAACTTGGTAACTGGGACCTGCAGCAAGACACAAAGTATCAGGTATCTTTTTAATTAATTTTGAACACTGTAAAGCAAGTCTTCTCTTTTAAGTTATTCTCTGAAGATCTATGATTCAAAACCGTGCTCATTTAGTCAGCATGAAAGCTGCTCAGCTGGACAGAAGGCTAGATGCAGCCTGAGCTGTTTGTCATTAGTGGGACCAATGTTCTTGTTGACATCAAACACAGACCATGAATCACAGCAGCTGAATTGTTTATTTGAAAAGATAGATAATCTTTGGACAATATTGCACCACAGAAAGCCCTGCTAGGTCACTGGCTACCACTTTCCAAGGTCAACCTCTAATCTTCAGCGCAAAAGGTGAAAAAGCAGAGTGATGCTGTGGAATCATCCTGTTTCTAGTAAACAATAAAAAAAAGCAAATTTGAGCTCGGTTAAATGACAGAAAATTTCTATCTCTGTACAGTATCTGGAGCTGCAGAATCCAATGAACCCTTTGAGACTAGCAGGTCTGAGTGGTTGCTGTGCCTTGAGGCACACTGGAGAAGGATCTGGCTTGTAGCAATGTTTGGGCACTGCAACACTGCGGGTTTGAAGGTCCAAAATGATCAACAGTCTAGAGACAGATAGGACCAGGAGTATCTCATGCTGTAAATTGATAGAGAGAAGTTACCCAAGATCAACATATCACTGCTGAGAAGTTCTTTTCCTCAGTCTGATGCAGCTGACTACAGCTGACAATACCTGTCTGTTCCCTGAAGGACCATGTCCTTCACCTCCTAGTCTGTTTTATCCTGAAGAATGTCCAGGATATACTCCATTCTCTCTTCTGCTTGATAGTCTCTTTTCTCTGCTGTTGCTCTCGTAACAAGGAGCTTTTTGTGAGGTCATGAGTTATTCTGATTTACTGGCTTTCCATCTTTCCTCTTCCTGTTCTCAATAGCAATTGAAAAATAGTCTGATAAATTTTTATAAAATATAAGGCTTTAAGTTCTTCTATGTCAAAGTAGCTATCTGTGAACCAGAGGAACCAGGTGAAAAGATGGGTCTAAGGCAATAGAGGTTTTGTTTCATTTAATTGGTGTGGAGGAATGAGGGCTTAGTGTCACCTCCTTTGGGATGCTTGGAGCACCACATGCAATTATGAGAGACTTGTTTTGTGAACTCAGGAAGCTGGAATTATCAGGGGCTTTCCTTAGGTCTGTATCACTCACAAACTTTTTATTCTGAAAGACATTTTTCCTAGCAGGGACTCTGTCAAGTGAAGTTTTAGCCAGAAAAAAATTACTTTGCAGTGAATTTGTCTTCCAAATCACTCCTCGGGGATTTTTTCCCCTGGGTATATGCACTTATTTATGTTGTGTATCACTTTTTATAAAACTTAGAGACACATCCATTCTGGCTGAGTGTAACTGCGAGAGGAATTTCAGAAATACTGTAAATACTTTAACAAGTAATGTGAGATTGCTTACTTTCTAAACTTACTGTAATAAACTGGATCACACTGAAAGTCGTGTCCATTTTGCCACATTTTATATGTGTGTCTCCTTATAATGAAGGAACATAAAATACATATTCTGAAAATTTTTGTATAAGTAAATGAAGTCCTCCTATAGTACTTTGTGACCGGTGATTTTTTTGTATATACACTTAGAAATAAAAATGGGAATTAGTTCTGAACCACCTACTTATTTTCATCTAAATTTTCATTCAAAGAGTTTAGGTACTTCATTTCAAATTTGAGGTTAGCGGGCATGAGTGTGTCCTGGGCTTGAAACCAATGGTTTGTAAATCTGATCTTTAAATCCTCTATAAGGTAAATAATCAAAAAATAAAAACTTTGAATGAAGTTAGCTGCAATATTGCATGTGTTTTGGGATCAATTCATTACTGATGCAAGGAGACTTATCTTGTAATAATCCATGTTTACATATAGACCAACAACAGTAATTAATTGGAGAGGTCAGTGGGATACTAGGGCTATCATTAAATTCTGAAGCCACTCTGCAGTTCTAGCTTACAGCTTTCCAGGGGTGACTCATAGGTCTTCCTCTCTGTCTTAAACTGACTTCCTTCTGCTCAGACCTGAACCTGCTTCTGTGTTAGCTCCTCGTGCGTGTTCCGCTGAATTGTTCCAGTCCACTCCCTTCCTCTTCATGTCATCTTCTCACCCACACCCCTCTGATGTGCCTCCTTGCCTCCAGCCCTGGTACCTCAAAAATGCATTTTTAAAAGAGACTGCTCAGCCCTTGGAGAGCACTCCCTCCACCCAGCACATCTCACAGAATCACAGAGTCACAGAACATTCTGAGTTGGAAGGGACCCACAAGGATCATCAAGTCCAACTCTTAAGTGAATGACCCATATAGGGATCAAACCCACAACCTTGATGTTATTAGCACCATGATCCAACAATATTTGTTCATGATCCCATCTTTTCACTGCCTTTGGAGAGCTGTATATTTTACATCCAATTCCTCCAGAGGCAGGAGGATCCCAGTGGGGACTGTTGCTGTGCAGCAGTGGTCAGACAGTGCTCAGGCAATGGATGGAATGGACTTTGGACAGCACAGGCTGCAGGAGTGAACTGAATGAAGATTCCACTTAATCTAATGCAGATGATCTCTGCTCTGACCTGTTTCTTGCTAGTTTGTATGAACAACTCTTCATTAAAATAACTTGTGTTGTCACCTGACTTATAGGTCAGACACCTTGGGTTTTCACAGCACTGTCCTGACAAGACTGTCACAAGTGGCATAATTAGTTGGTCTGCCTGGAGTCCATCACAAATTAAATACAATAACCTAGGCTTTTCTCCTCCTAATTTTTCAGGAGGTTTCACCTTTTAGCATTTACTCCATACATTATTTAAAAAAATACTGAGGAAATTGTCACATCTAATTTTCACAAGGATCTAGGCTCTTTAAATTTGGCAGCTCCTTCTTGTCCAATGTGGCTTTTCCTCTTCCTTCATGCAACTAAAACTCTCTTCATCTCACAGGCTGGCTGCCACAAGCTCCTAGCCTTCGGGTTTGACAAAGGTTCTTTATCCTGCTTCCAAAATCTGTTTTATGGGTCATATTTCCCGCATATCATACCAAGTATTTCTTTCCCACTTTGTTTCTTTCTTCTGCCTCTCCACCTTCTGCTGCATTAAACACCCCCACCTTTTCTTTCCTTTTAAAACTCCTAATTACATAAATCCATGCACTTCTTAAGTTCTGCGGTGGCACCAACCCCTGCCTCTAATTAGTGTTTCCAACTCTTCTTCAGTTGAATTTTCCTTAAAATGTCTTTATACTTTTTCCCTAACTCCTGGAAGCAGAGCTTTAAACAGGCACAAAACCTCCCTTTCATCTTCCTCAAACCCTCATATTTCCTGGGAGTTATACTCCATAGTGGCCAATTTGCCGTGCCTTGTGCTTCTGACTCATTTTGCAGATGATGGGTACTACAGTTCTCCAACTATCACTCGACTGCGACAGTCCTCCATTGACTGCAACACTTTTGTGACAGGGACCCTGCCTGCATTCCCTGTGCAGGTATCACTTCTGTGTGGCTCCTGATCACTATATAAGCCCCCTAAATAGCAACCAAAGCCTATACTGCTACTGCGTTGTAAGAAAGACCTGAATTGAGAGACCTGGAGCACTCATTAGTGCTGACTCTGTGAAAACCAACTATATTGTGATATGGGAGTGAAGGACAGTCCTCAGTTGTGATTTTGTGGTACTTAATTTTGTGCAGTACTTCGTTACCACAGTGATAGGAACTAAATAAAACTGTAAGATACAGTTTCTGAAATCTTCCATCAGCAGAGTGGCATGTGGGCTGGGATAGGCTGTTTTTAACTGGCTTAGGTGCTGATTTTGGGATAGAACTGGGTGGAAAGAACACAATGGTTGCCTACATGCCTGAAGTCCATCTAGATTTTCATATTAAGAGGGCAAATCTCCATTTTGACAAAGCAGCCTTTCATATATAAGACTTGCAAATGTTTTGTGTTATTTTTGAGAGAGAGTTTCTCTCTGCACAGGGAAGTAACATTCCCATTATGCTCTGTCCTACAGAGCCAAGCAGTACAAAAATGAACAGAGAGATATGAATAAATGGAGTCCATCCAATAATACTGCTTCTCTAGCACGCTTCTCTAATATCTGGTGTAAATTATAGTCATTGCAAATGATTTAACTAGATAGGAAATGGGGGGAAAATTCCAAAAACAAATCAAGAAGAAGTTGAGAGATCTTAGAAATAAATTAGGGTTAATATTTCAAGCTTGTTTCTATGAGATATCAGTATATGGGTTTTAATTTTACATATAGTGCTTAAACATTCACACCCAGAATCAACTGGCTTTGTGTGCCCATGTGTTTTCAAAATCATGGGTTATGTACAAAAGACCCTTGGCCATGAGAAAGTTCCCCTGGCTTCACATGTCAGTTATCATATTTTCCCAGCCCCATTCAGTTGGGCTTTGCATGTGTAGAGGCACAGACCTTTGAGTTGTACACATAGTGCTACAGTGCTGATGGGATTTTTCTGCAAAGAAAAGTCATGATGTTACAGTAAATACCCTTTATTCAATGTTTATGATCAAATGACATGATTCACACATGCTTTTTGAGTGCATCTAAGTGGATCAACCTCAGCCCTCCTGCTGTTTCGTTTTGCAATGTTTTCATCATGAGAGTATTTGTTGAACATTTTGGTGACTTCAAAACATTGGGATCTGATATCGTGGTGGTTGAGCCCATTACATATTGAATCCTATTTTCCCTTTTACTTAGAGTTTTATCAAGGTGGCACAAGAAAAAGAGCTTGTTAAAAGGTGTTTCCACTTATTTCACAGGAACAACATTCAGCATCAGAGCTATGTTGCTAGGTAGCCAGGTGATGTTAAACTCAGCTCATTCCTGCAAATCTAATGTATGTGTACTTGCCTAGCAGAATGTCTGAGATGGCACAAGTTCTACAGAAGCATATACTGTCAAATCTTTAAGTTTATAATCAATAATTAGGTTAACTTGGAGTACGTAGGTTTCTGACACATCATCATGATTTTTTTTTCTCTGCACTCAGTATTGTCAGTGTCATTTCCATCCAGCTGTGTGTACTGGGTCTCTGGCTGGGATGGAGTTGATTCTCTTCATGGCAGCTTGAAGGATGCTGTGTTTTGGATTTATTACCAAAACAATGCTGATAATAGACTACTGCTTTAGCTATTGCTGGGCAGTGCTTGTACAGCATCAAGGCCTTCTCTGTTTCTCGTGCTGCCCAACCAGTGAATAGATTAGGGGTGCACAAGAAGTGGGGAGGGAATATAACCAGACAGATGATCCAAACTGTCCAAAGGGATATTCCAAGCCATATAATGATATGCTCAGCAGTACACTGGAGAAGAGTGGAGTTCAGGTAAATAAATTAGCCATCTTTTGCCTCAGAAACAGGCTGGACATTACTCCGCCTCAGGGACGTGGTAAGTGATTGCTCTTGTGTCACTTATTTTTTTTCTTTCTTCTTTGCTTATAAAATTTTCAACCCACAAGTTTTCTCATGTTTGGTCCTACTTTTCTCTTCTGTTCTGTGGATATGAGTAAGCAGCTGTGCAGTGCTCAGCTGCCTATCATGATTAACCCACAATTCTATGTCATGGCCAAACAAAAAGGAATTCATGCTTCCCTAGAAATGAACTACTCATGTACACCACAAGGAAGCTGCCTAACAGGGACAGGAGCTACAAGCTTCAAAGTTAAGGATGCTGTGTTCCACCTGTAGCCATTTCACCCCTGATGTGATGGTGCAAAGTAAGAATGAAACAGAAAGCAAGTGACCCCACACATTATTAGTACATGAAATAAAGTGACCACGAGAGGGTACTAGAGATGTAAAACCACGGGTGGCTCAGCAGGTCACTCCTAACCAGCAGCCAAACATAAGGCACCAGGAAAACCACTTTTTTTCCATTGTGGCTTTGGAATCCTGTGTATGAACCCTAACTCATCCCTTCCTACCCCACAGAGCAGGGTTTGGTGACAGCAGCCAGGCTGGAGGACCTTTTTTGCCCTCCATTCATCAGCAGGGATGCATGGAATATCAACAAGGGGAAATTTCCCCAGGTTAATAAAAACAGAGATTTCATGACAATCACCAGTAAGGCAACACATGATACATCAGCTCTGAGACCTTTTTTCGGGGAACAAGTTCTGATGTGGATGTAGATTACACAGGTACTGTTCTGTAATTGCCAAAGTTTACTTTTTGTCACTAATGCATTTTGCTGGCAGAGCTTAAAGGTTGTATCCCTAAGGATACAGCACCATTTGTGTTAGCAGAGCCTGGCTTTCTCTTCAGATAACAGTCATCTTGGATTGAGTATTAATAGAGGACAAGTGAAAGTGAGATTGTGGGGGCAGGGTGAGGAAGGGGAGTGTTATGTGGCTTTACATCCATCTTCATCACTGGAGGGTCACAAAAAAGATTGCTGTGTTAACAAGCAACACAGCTCCCAGCACTCAGGTCCCAGACGCTGCAGCAGAGAGATCTTTTCAAGGTGAGCAGGCTGGCCTAATGGAGAATGTCTGCAGCCAGTGAGATTTATGAAAATCTACTTTACACTGGCAGCAGAAGGCCTGACAAGACTGTTCTCTCCCCAGGGGAGTTACATTGACTATCTCATCACCCCAGAGAGTCTTACTCCCTGGACAGACCACTTGATGCAAGGTCTAACTCAGCCCACATAACACTCCAAACCAACAGCATTAAATATCTCTTGCACAAACACACACTGCTTGATTATGTGCTCCTAAGGTTTCTGAAATTCAAACACTTGGTCCAGGAATGTAACTTAAGTACACTGCCTTTCAAGAGCCCCTAAGGAGAAATGTTATGGAGGTGGGGGGTGGGTGGGACACGACAAACACTGGGGTTTAGAGAGCTCAGACCACATAAAATTACCCCATAAAATCAACAGCAAATGCCCTGAGATCTGGAAAGTGCACAGACCTGCATTACACCCTGAGCCACCATCTGCACCATGCATCATGGATTTACTTTCTGTCGTTTCATCTTACCCTGCGAGTAATGAATAGCGCAACCGCGGCTGCTCCATCTGCAGCAAGGAGACTGCTGGCACACCCTGTGCTCTGGGCCCATGACCACACTGCTTACAGCTCCAAACAATATGTTCTTTTACACAATAACGAACAAACTGCCAGCCCTGCTCTCTCCTCCTCTTCAGAAATAACCTATGCCTCAGAGTGAAACACTGAAATGATGAAGCTCGCTGGCTCGCATGATAGAGGGAGGCAAATGTTTCCTGTTGTCCAACTTACAAGTGATATCTTGGCAACTATTTTTCGAGCACTTGATAGTACTTACATTTGTAGAGTGATTCAGCATGACTCAGTGTCAGCAGCAGTGGCCAGGATTTATAGGGAATTCTTACCCAAGCCAGGCAAGGAGATGCTTGGGTCATAAAGTAACTGAAAGCAGTTTTTGTTTAGGATGTATCTTCAGGGAGCTGATGTGAGAAAGGATGCTGTAAATAACATGTCTGGCTTTTTACAATCTAGATGCCCCATTAAATGCAAACATGCTTTAACTTGGTAGAGGCTTGTGAAAGAAGGCAGCAAAAAGCAGTATCATTAAACATTACATGTTTTTCATGTAAATTTTTTTATGCCACAAATTGCAAGACTTAAATATAAAAGCAGAGCTGAAAGCTTGTCCCTACAAGGAACTAAAACATCATCAGCAGCAGAGTAGCTGCTATCTCTGTGGTTTACAAACTACATGTTTCTGCTTTACTGGTTTCCTTAGATGGGTGATGGAAATACAGAGATGAGAAATAGGAACCACCAGCTTATGAGCTTGATCAAAGCTACAAAAGTGATTCCACATTCCTGAATTCAATGAATTTTCAACACTAGTGCCCTTGGAAACAGAAGAGGTTTGGGTTGTGAAAAGAACAAAGGAAGGACTTAGAAATATTTTTGTTGAATATAGACCATGGAGGGAAAAATAACAGGAATTTCAGTGTGCATTTTGAGAATATGTGCACAGCTGGAAGATCGTCCTTCCTCTGGTGGAGAAAGTCTGTGTAACACCTCTGCGTCCTGTGGTCGTACAATTTTCAGAAGACAAGACCTGGGTTTCTCTCACTGGCACCACACTGGTGTCTAATTCAGACAAAATTTTCATTGATTTAAAAGACCCTGACACACGCTTGTAGATCACTCCCAAGCAGCTG
The DNA here is from genome assembly GCA_013399855.1 of Oxyruncus cristatus. NCBI lineage: Eukaryota > Metazoa > Chordata > Aves > Passeriformes > Cotingidae > Oxyruncus > Oxyruncus cristatus. The sequence continues at coordinate 3,038,686 of VXAY01012530.1, read as the reverse complement.
CAAAGCCAGATGCCTATTAGTAATGCTGGGTTGCCTATTCTTCTAAGAAAGCTGAACCCACTGCAGTAGCCTGGCAGACACTTGTCCTTCACAAGTGATAAATTGATAGTTTACCCAGACATAGGGAGAAAAATGGGAATATCATTCCAAATTCACTAGGTGCTAGGATCTAGGCTAATTCTCTACATAAGACAGCATCTGTCAATTAAGCATGGTTAATTACAGGTTCCTGAGAAGCTCTCAGAAATGATATCCCTAATTGCTGAAAGCAAGCCGCAGACTGAATTATAGTGGTGTTGGTACAAGTCTCAGCCGAGCATCAGGGCTGCACGGAGTGAATGGCATGCACAGAAAATGCAAAGGGCTCGAATGCTAAACTCAGTTTCAGCTCCTGGACCAGAATATTTTATTTACGATGATGGCATTTTCCTCTTCCCTCAGAGCAGGGGTAGTTATGTGGGATTTAAACAAAGATGAAACTATCAGCTATTATTAAGGACTTAAATCTCACTTTTTGCAATGATTGAATTAAACATCCTTAAATACTTGTGTCCTCCCTCCCTTTTTCCTTCTAGCCCCCTTGCCTGTTTCTTCCTAGTTTTTATTTCTCCTCCTTTTCCCTGCATTGCTCTCTGCAGTGTTCCAGTTTCCACCCTTTCTCAATTTCCTTCCGTAATATGACATAGACAGCATTGAAAATGCCATTTTAGCTCCTGTTTCAAAGATGTTAACAGGGTCAACAGGATTCATGCTTCTGAAAACCTTTTTGTCAAACTGTCTCTAGATTCAGGGGTTGTGAATAAGAAATTTTACCAGTGTTACTGTACCGCTTATATAGCAGGACAAGTTCCCATTATCTTTTATGCCACAAGAGACAGATGCAGTCTACATATAGTAGATTGAAGTAGATAATTATAGAGTTGCACCTTGAGATGCTGCATACTGTCCACCCCGTTGCATTGTAATAGAAAGGTCCAATCCTAGAGCGTAGAGTTGCAGATGGCTTGAACCCAACTCGCCTAAACACTTGTCTAGACAAATGTGCTTCTAGAACTGAGCTTAGACACTGTATAATCCCAGTAAAATTAAAAGCCTCATTAAAACCCAAGTTCATTTTAACCAGATAACATGCATTAAAATACAATTTGAACCACACAAACCTTGGCTTTAAAATGTGTTACTTAAGAGGTATTGTTCTCAAAAAGTACCTGCTTTACATTTTAGACTAGACATGACCGTCCATCTTGATGGCTTATACTTATTTATTTTTCAATAATGTTGGTTCAAGTGAGTTGCAAGATCAAAAGCTCCCAACACTCATTAAGTTGCAGGCTAATGCACTTGGAAGGCACATTATAGGGCTGTGCTTGGAGACACACGTGGAGAGGAGCCCAAGTTCCAACTTGACGGGGTGCTTACGGTGAGAGAGGTGCCCACTGCCCACCCAGAAATGATTTCCCAATACAGCAGCAGGGGCACCGTCCCAGGGCTCAGATCGGGCGGGCTCCTTCCCCCACCGCCAAACCCCCACGACTCGCACCCGCCTCGGGCAGCCTCGGCCCGGGGGCGAGCAGCGCTCCCTCGGCAGCCCCGTCCTCGCCGGCCCGGGGGCACCGCAGCGCGTCCCCAGAGACCGCGATGCAGCAGCGGGGGGCGCGGACACCCCCGGGAAGACACGAGGCATCCGCTCCGCCGGCAAACGCCACCGCACACCCCTTTCTGCGCTGCCCCTGCCCGGAGCGCTCCCCTCGCCCGGGACGCGCCGCAGACCGCCCATCCCTCGCCACAGACAGCGCACCCCTCGGCACAGACAGCGCATCCCTCGGCGCGGCCCCAGCGCTCCCCGCCGGCCCCCCTCACGCCCCCGCCGCCGCCGCCCTTCCTCCCCGGGGCTCCCCGGCCCGCCCAGGCTCCTCCTCCTCCTTTCTCTCAACGCACCCTCCCTCCTTCACGCCCTGCCTCCCGTCGCCGGCGCCCGCAGCCCCTCGCCGGACTTTCCTTTCGCTCCTCCATCTCTGCTCGGCGCTGCGGGTCCCCCCCTCGCCCTGCCCGCCCTGTCTGGCTGTGCCGGGGCAGCCCGGGGAGGGGGCGGGACGGGGCGATGAGCCGGGCGGTGGCGGCGGGGAGCCGAGCAGCTACAGCGGCAGCAGCAGCCGCGGCCACGGCGTAGGGCTCATCTCCCGGACGGGACCGGGGCTGTCCCGCGGCGCTCGGCGGCTTCTCGGGACACGGGGGGAGCCCCCGAGCCGTAGGGGAGTTGTCGCCCCCGGAGTCAGGGCAGCGGGGGTGGCGGCAGGCGAGCAGGGGTGGGTCGCCCCCCGATGTGTGACATGATCGACTCGCAGTCCGCCGAGAAGATCAGCAGGATGAAAAAGTTGCGGAGAACTTTATCGGAGAGCTTCGGCCGAATAGGTGAGTCCCGCGGCCGGGCCCCGCCGGCGCTACCCGGCGCCCGGGGGTCCCGGCGGGGAGGGGGGCGGTGGGTCAGCGCTGCCAGGCTGGGAACAGGCGCGCCGACATCGTCCCCGAATGACGTTTCTTGGCAAGAAAGCTCGGGAAAATAACAACTCTTGCAGCCCCAGCTGTGCTGCAGGGGTCCGTGGTGGAGTTAGCCCAAAATCGGCTGGGAAGAGCAAACTATAAATGAGAGTTGGCTCACGTGCCCCCACTGCCAGAGGGAAATCTCGACCAAAAGCAGTCAGTTATTTTTGATTTGTTGCAGGTCTGGTAATTTGCGCGGGCTGCAGGTTGTTTTTAGTTGAGGAGTGAGGTGCTGAAGCAGATGACGGCGGTCCAGGGATTTAGGAGGCCAGACAAAAGAAGTCTGTCTGTCATCTGCCGCGAAGTCTTGTCTCTCTGTCACTGTCATAAAGCATCCTGAGGTAGCGTCATCTGAATGCCGCTGCATTCCTGGTGTCACCACATCGTGTTTGGTTTTGGCACCAGTTTATTTTGCAGTTGACTTTTTTACCAAGAACAATGCCAAAGAGTTCTGGTCTGCTTGGACTGGTGTTTCTTTCAGTCTTTGGCACTCTATATTGCTTAATTCACTGTTTAAAACGTCAATTCCTCCTGAGAGCATCAACACAACTGAGCAGGGAGAGAAGGTACCCCAGAGGAGCTGGGAAGTATCCCCGAATCGGCCGAGCAAAGCAGCTGGAGGTAGTGCTGTAATGTCTGTAAGCAGATGCACCAGCCCCTGTCCTTCTGTAAGGGCCCTTCCACAGCCCTCGCCCATTGATCTTCCCGCTGGGATCTTTCTCCTTACAGTCAGTCTGGCTGGCAGACCTGGGTCAATTTGCAGGGCTGCTTTGTCCCAGTGAGAGCGTGTGAAGTGCCTGTGCTGCAGCCATGAGCTGTGGCACTTGGTCCTTCCTCAATAACCCTGCCAAGGAGGTGAGCTGGAGTACTTGGGCATTATGATTTTTCACATGTTGTGTATGCATTCAATGTACCACCTTTAGCTTTTAAGGACTGCAAACTTTTAAGTGTATGATTGGATTCAAAATCATGTATTTTTTATTGTCCTACTGGAAGACGAAAAAGACTGAGAAAAGCTCATTCATATTTGTAAACTAGAGAGTTTCAAGGGTAAATGCAAAGTTATGATTGTGAAGCAAATGTCAAGTCGCTGTTATGAATCTCTCTGTCCCTGTATGAAAATAGCTTTTACCTATCACCAGTCTTAAACTTGTAAAATATGTTTAACTTCCTTTGATTACAAAAAAGTGAGGCAGTCAGGTGTTTGGTCTGATATGTGTCTCTGTGCGTGTATAGATGCAGAGAGATACTCTTCCACAGAATTGTGGAAGGGTTTTACTAATGGTGGAAGTCATTAACAAAGAAAATGTTTTGAATGAGGGTGCTGCTTTGTTGTAACAGTGACAGTCCCGTTAATGCCTTTTAGGGAGCAAGGCCCCTCTGGCTGGTAATTTCTGCATGTTTTAGTTGCCTCGGTTGGGTGATCATCTATTTTTGTCATTTTGCACAAATTAAACAACCTTTTAGTTTCCTTGGGAGCTCTGGCCTGATTTTAGGTACATGGATTTTTATGTCTTACAGCTCCTCCAGTTCTCTGTGTGTATGAGCAGAAGTGTAGGAGTGTGGTTGGGTGAGGGGTTTGTTTGTTTATTTGCTGGTGGTTATTTTGCTTTGCTATCAGCAAGATTTTTCAATCTTCAGGTGCTCTAATATTTTGACCATCATTCTGGTAACTGCACTTTGAGCGAAAAAACTTCTAATTTATCTGTATGAGGTTTGAACCTAGTCCTCTCCCTGATACCAGAGCCACAGATAAGCCCAAGCAAAGAAACTCTAAACTTGCATACCAGGAAATCCTTGCTTAAAAAATGTGCTGTACTTAACACTAATATTGAAGTAGAGGAGAGAAACCCAAAACCTCATTGGAAAAAGTCTTTCAGGGTATTTGTCACTAGGGTTTTGAAGTTCTTTTTGTAAGAGCTAGTTGCTCAGTGAGATTAACAAATTACAAATTTTATGTGTATCTAATTGTAATTTTGTTGATCATCTGTTCAGTTGTGATTTATTATAAATAGTAAAATCCTGACAGTGTTCAAGGACAGGTTGTATGGAGCTTTGAGCAACTTGGTCTAGTGTAAGATGTCCCTGCCCATGGCAGAGGGGTTGGAATGATCTTTACGGTTTATTCCAACCCCAACCATTCTGTGATTCTATAAAATAAACATGATCTATTAACTTCTCCTGTTCTGCTGCAGTTTCTGTGTTTTCATAGGTTTAAGTACACAACATAGCATCATGAGCATAGTCATATAAATGATATGAGAGTAATATGGTGTTTGAATCAAATAATTAGTGAGTCAAAACTTCATGTGCTGCAGTAGGGAAGATCTAATGATCGTTCTTGAAATGGTAAGGCACCACTAGGCCTCCCTGCTGTGTTTGCAGCCTTCAGTCTGCCAAACACAATTCTCTCAATACTGCAAGATCCCAAACTTTGATACCAGATTTCAATATTAAAGTTTATATTAGCCTCTTGGATGAGAGTGGTGGAAATGTATCCTAATTGTCATTGGCAGTGGGTTTTTTTTCTGTAGGGCTTGCAGGTTACTACTCAATAAACTGCCTTTCAGACCACCTTCTCCCCGACAAGTAATCCCATTTGAGAGGTTATATCTGCAATGAATTTATAAGATTATTTTTTTTTACAGTGTGCTAAATTATGTTAAGTAATATTTGAAGCTATTTCCCCAGCATCTCCAGATAAAGCCATTGTAGTTATTCCTGGGGCACAGCAGAGCCCAAAGAGCACCAACGGCAGGCTCAAGTAGACTTGGCCCATTTTCTCACCTGTGAACCGATGCTTTGGAGCCACTGGCTTTCCAGTGGCTGGCAGAGGGTGAATGAAGGTCTGGCTCATCATGCAAAACTGTGATCAGTCCCATAACTGTTACAGTACCTAGTACTGAAAATGTTTATTTTGCTGAGCTGAAAAATGTGATGTATGAAATTGCCCATCACTGAGCCTTTTCCTTAGCATTCGCTTCGTGCCATTATGTGCAAATCCGGCAAAGGATGATGCAGCACTGTGGTGTGTTGGAGGAAATGTGTGTGGACTATGGTGCTAAATTGAAGTTTATGTTCTGAAACAGACAGGGTGGCTTTTTGTTGTACAAATTACATGCTCCCCGTTATAGAGAAATGAGCTATCTTTGCAGCTAAGGTACCCTTTTCTCCTGGCAGAAATTTTCTGGTATTTCAAGGAGTGTCTCTCTTAAAATTTATCTCATCATAAAGAACTTATATTACTAAGAATATGAAAAGTTTACATCATTCTTTTCATTGATATGTTTCTGCCAGCCTATCCATTTTTATACATACATCCCTATTAGTTTAAAAAATCTGGTTTCCTTACATACTCTGTTGGCCATATGAATGAATGCATTGTAACTGTATGTTAAGATTCAGTTGACTCACTGTTTAATTTAGCATCTAAACCTTTATTAGGTTTGGTTTGCAGTTTTTCACTTTGATAATTATGTAATTAAAATTAATAATGAGTAATTTTATAAAATTAATGATAGTAATTTAGTTATGTAAAGAGTTAGCTATGCATTTGTTGAAATTCACGTAGTACCAAAATCGTATTTGAGATCTCTTCAGCTGACGCCACTTACCTTCTGTTTTCTTATACAATTTCTTTAGTCAAAATCTAACACACCCAGTTGCAAGGAAAGGAAGGAAGGAAGAAAGAGAAAACATGGCTGAGACTGATCACAGTGGGCTGAAAGCAGTCTGTGGCCCTTCTGAGCATCCCTGGGCTTTGTTAGTAGCTCCTCACTAATACAAAGGTTATCTCCACTAATCTCTTCTGATGTACGTACACATAGCTCACATACCTGAGATAATGAGAAGTTCATTTGTAAACAGTTTATTTTTTCTAAGTTCAGCAGAGCTTTTTTTTTACCAGTTTAAAAAGCAAAGGGTTGCACTGAGGAGAAAAAAAATATTTCTAATACAGTTTGTTGTATAAAATATGCTACTTTGATGTTTTCTTTTGGAAATGCTATGTAGTGAAATGGTTGGGACTGATAATATTATAGAACAGATCTTATTAAATGGGTGGCTAGAACTCTCATCTTCTTTTGGTGATTATTAAAAGCCCTCTTTTAGTCAAAGGTAGATGTTAAAGACAAGCGAAATATATGCAGGGATCATAGATTCCCATTTCTTCTTGTTCTGTTACATGGTGAATTTTGTTTAGCTATCTGTTGTTTGGCTATTCCTGGAATGTTTTGATCATGTGAAAATCTTGTGTTTTGGTAAGGGAGAAAAGCATGACCTAGGAGTGTCATATAGTAATTTATAGCTTGTAAGTCACTGTGACCTGAAATGTACTTGAGAAGACAAAAAGTTTATTCTTAAAAAATGTTCCAAAAGTTGGGGCATTTTCTCCTTCTTTCTTTTCTTTCTTTTCTTTTCTTTCTTTTCTTTTCTTTTCTTTTCTTTTCTTTTCTTTCTTTCTTTCTTTCTTTCTTTCTTTCTTTCTTTCTTTCTTTCTTTCTTTCTTTCTTTCTTTCTTTCTTTCTTTCTTTCTTTCTTTCTTTCTTTCTT